>CM022770.1:21998176-22145676 GCA_012411365.1 Ameiurus melas | reverse complement strand
TCGCTTCCTGTCCAAAAGCGAACCCGAATTTGCATGCACGACGCTGACGCGTGACCGTTCCTTAATGGAGGGAGTTTTGTGGATCTGGATGGGATGCGGAGAGTATGTCTAAATGATTTTATTTCTTGCTCATTTGACTGGGTGCACATTGTTATAATCGCAGGGTGAGTTCTCTCGTTTGTGTTCTTTTTAAACCGTTTCCCAGGAAGTTAAAATGGATTCTGACTACGACGCGAACGCTGCGTCTCAATTCGCGTACGTACGCTACGCGCTAAACTCTTATTGTGAAGAGAAAGTACATACAGGCGCGTCTATTTCAAATAAATAAATAAATAATTGGATATCGTGGAAACGTTCTTGTTTCCATAATAATTGGATCAGATGCGACCTTTGCCCTTTCTGTGATGTACACTGAGAGTACACGGAGTTACTAATTCGGTTCGGCGGGTGTGTTTCGGAGGAGGGGGACTCGTGAGAGCGGAGCAGAACTGACTTCGGTGCGAGGCAGGTAGTCGGGATCGGCCTGTATCCTGGCGATGACCTCGCACAAGATGATGCCGTAGGAGAAGACGTCGGCCTGGAGACGGACACGGAGAAACGCATCGGGTTAGAATCTGTGACTCGACACGGACAGAAGCGGCGCGTGGCGGATCTCGTCGGCTCACCTTCTCGTTATACGGTTCGTCTCGCAGGACCTCGGGAGCCATCCAGAACGGAGAACCCACCACCGACAGCTTCTCTCCGTCCACCCTGCGTACACACGAGAGAGAGAGAGAGAGAGATAATAAACCTTCTCAAGCCAGTTCACACACGGTCCAGGAAGAACCCCTTGCGGCGAGGAGGAAGTCTTTGATCGTGTTAATGTGAGTGGACAAGGAGGGGAGAGGGAGGGAGGGAGGGAGAGAGAGAGAGAGACAGAGAGAGAGAGAGAGAGAGAGAGAGAGAGAGAGAGAGAGAGAGAGAGAGAGAGAGAGAGAGAGAGAGAGAGACAGAGAGAGGGAGAGAGAGAGAGAGAGAGAGCGAACGAGCTACCTTAGCTGCTTTGGTATTATTAGCTGTCCTATTAGTTCACTTCTGAACACGATGTTCTGCCAGATCTTACTAGCGCACACACACACACACACACACACACACACACCCCTTGATCTTCCTTCACTGAACACATTAAAGTTGCTTGTTCTTTAATCTTGGCACAAAGTAAAGCACAAATCACAAATTAGCCAGGTGCTGAGTGTCAGAGCACACACACACACACACACACACAACACACACACACACACACACACACAGTAAGCTCTAAGTCACTCTGAGCGTCACTTACTCATGACTGGGGATTTTTTCTGCGAGCCCGAAATCTCCAACGATGCCGGTGTAGCCGTTTTCATCTGATTTGATCAGGCAATTCTGCAAACACACACACACACACACACACACACACACACACACACACAGTGGAGTGATGAAATGCCAGAATGAATGTATGCTACACTGATTGGTCAGCCCTCTCTACCCTCATCTTTAATTCTCGTTTTGGTAGTCTGGAAGAAAAGTTTTGGCGCCCCCAAAAGTAGCGATTCATTTCTTCGATCCTCGGTTTAACCCACAGGAAATGAGGCCAGTTCAGTCAGTCAGAGCCCGATCGAGCGCAAAAGTAAGCGCACCCGCTGACGGGCTTTTTCGTTCCACGTTTCCGCTCATCACCCGATACGATCCGGAGACATCCCTTCCTCGGTTTTGATTTGCGGCGTGCGGGTATAAAAGCGAGCGCTATTGGTGCTTTCGTATTCGGTTATTCCCGCTAAAACACGCTGGTCGCGCACATAAAGCGGCAGCTTTTATCTGATGGTTAAGAAAGAAAAAAAAGGGGGAAAAAAAAAAGAGAAGGGGGAGGTGATAGTAAAAAAAAGTTTTTATTGGAAAAAAAAAGGGTTTTTGGGGTGGGGGGGGTTTTCGTGTGGGTAGAGCAAACAACGCGAGGGGCGTGCGGGGGGGGCCCCTGGGTGTTTTTTTTGTTTTGGGTTTTTTGTCTGTGTGTGGTGGTCTTTTGGCCCAGGGGGCCCCATTCCCCCCCCGTTTCCCCCCCCCCCTGCTCCCCCTCTTTTTTTTTTTTCTGTTCTCTTCTCCCTTCCCGTCCCCCTGTGAATTCTCTAACCATACCCACAAAAACAAAACCCTTCCCTTATAATAAAAAAACCAACAAGTTTGTTTTCTCCTTTGCCCAGACTTATCATATTCCAAGAAAGGTCATTTTAAGGAATGCTTTTTCACGCAAAATTTTTTCCCACAGGCTTTGTAATTTTTTTTTCTCACCCCATCATGCGTTTTTCAAAAGTTGGTGGGTAACTGTTTGAAATCGGTGGCGTAGACTGAAATAGAAGCGTGACGACGTATTCGTATTTTATTTACAGATATCTTTATTTTACAATCCTGAGGGTCAGTACACTAGCCATCCGGCTAGCACTGGGACTGGTTATATATTAAAAAAAAAAAAAACTAATTAGCATAGACAGATTTCCCAACAGGAAATCCCACCTTTTAATGGTTTTAAACTGGAAGTCGTCGAACACTCGATCTCAATCTCAGCCCGGCTGCTCAATTAATCCGGTTTTGGCCATGCCTCTTGTGGCGTGACCTAACCACGGGACGAAAAGTCTCAGTGCCCCTCCCTCTTTGTCCTACTTTCCTTTCAGCCTGAACTCGGCACAAAAGCTCGGAGAAAATCAAACTGCATGACGACACCGTGGAGTGAAGATGTGGAAAAACCAGTACTTAAATCACTGACGCTTCCTCGCCTCGTCCTCCTCGGTTTGCCGTCACTGACCGTACGCAGAACCGTTCACCGAGACCTCTATCTGTTCATCTCCTTTATCTTTCGCAGCTTAATCTGTGCTAATGGACTTACTAAGCGGGGCTAAAGGTCACGCACGTAAACATGGGAGGCGTCGTTTACACTAGTGCTGACAGGCAGGGTGAGGACGAGGGCAACGATGACATCATCGCCTATTTAAAAACACACACACACACACACACAAATGCACGAGGAGGAAGATTGTATTAGCTCATTTGTATTAGCAGACGAGAGAAACGCTCTTACGCAACATTTCCATCGCCCCGTGTATACAGTTACACGAGCTCGGTACTGTATTCACACCACAGCGACTCTGATTGGTCGGAAGGTCCTGATTATGTTCCTACAGCAGCAGCGATTTTCTCACAGCAGCGCAGGTTTATATTATCGCGTACGGTTTCTATAGTAACGCCTCGTTCAGTGCAACTATAAAACAGATAAAAATATGTTGCACGGCTTAATCGATATGGATTTACGCTGCAGTATGAACACTTCGGGATGTGCTGCTGTTCAGGATCGGCACGATACTTTACACCCGGTCCGTTCACGTCGAGCGTCCCTGTTTTGTTTAAAGGTATCAGCTTCCTGCTTTCACCGAGAGCTCGAATGCAAATGACATCTCCGATGTCTGCTCTGGAACCGGACACGGCGGCTGTCGAGGCACCTCGTGCGCACTTTGCTGGTCTTCTGGAAGTCGGGCGAGGCGGGTCGCGTTCGAGGCGTATCAATCAGAGGAGATTTGAGAGAAAAAGAGAGAGGGGAGAGAGAGGGAGAAAGAGGGAGGGAGAGGGAGGAGGGAGAGGGAGGGAGAGAGGGGGAGGAGGAGAGGGGAGTGAGAGAAAGGGAGAGAGAGAGAGAATGAGGAAGAGAAAGAGAGAAGAGAGAACGAGAGAGAGAGATAGGGAAAGAGAGAGAGAGGGAGGGAGAGAGAGAAAGAGATAGGGGAAGAGAGATAGAGGGAGAGAGAGAGATAGAGAGAGGGAGAGAGAGAGAGATAGAGAGACAGAGAGAGATAGAGAGAGAGAGCGAGATAGGGGGAAGAGAGATAGAGAGAGATAGAGGGAGAGAGACAGATAGAGAGAGAGAGAGAGAGAGAGGGAGAGAGAGATAGAGGGGGAGGGAGAGAGAGAGAGAGAGAGAGAGAGATGATGGAACAGCTAAATTTAAGCGGAGGTTCTGGTGTATGTTGTGTGTGTCTCTCTCCCTCTTGTCGGTCTCTCTCACGGCAGACAGACAGCTAAATATACAGTCTCCTTCTCTGGGCTTGTCTATTTTTGCCCTGTTTACTTGATTTGACCCAAACGCAGATGACCTGGAAGGTGGCTGTAATTAATAACCAGTTCATCCGAACATAAAGTGTGTGTGTGTGTGTGTGTGTGTGGGGGGGGGTGTCAATAATGTTAATGG
This sequence comes from Ameiurus melas, assembly GCA_012411365.1. Classification (NCBI taxonomy): domain Eukaryota; kingdom Metazoa; phylum Chordata; class Actinopteri; order Siluriformes; family Ictaluridae; genus Ameiurus; species Ameiurus melas. The sequence continues at coordinate 22,141,421 of CM022770.1, read as the reverse complement.
ACTTTCTAGCGCCGTGCGCTTCATGATCATATCTCGTTACACAGACCGTCCCCAGTTTACCCTCCAGATTCCTCCCGAGACACCTCCCCTTCCTCTCCTTTTTCCTCCTCTTCCTGTTTCCGCTTAATCTACTGTCCGACATCGTGACCTCCTGGTCCACACGTGGCGAATTTCAACTATTCCAGTACTAAACACATGCGATGCGCGTTTTCCGTTAAGCGGGTCATAAAGACCGGAGCGAACAATGAAGCCGGCCGCTGTTCAAAGGCTCGACGGAGCGTTTCAAATAAATAAAAGAACGACGACGACGATGATGATGATGATTTCGGTATTAGGTCGGGGACGTGGCAGGTGGCAGACGTGCGCCGTGTATTATTCAGCGCTGATTATTCCGATGACAGACTTGTGTTTGTACAGAACACACCGGAGGCTGCGGTCGTGGGCGCGTGTTAAAGCAGCACATGGCACAGGAGCTCATCTGCTACTCATCGTGTTTACCTGAAGATCCGGTTCGCGCAGGGACGCCGGGCGAGAACACGCCGCGTTACTCAACCGGCATCCGCGGAAATCTGTCAATCATTCACGTGATCGGTCCAAAGTGCCCTTTAACCCACCTGATCAATACTAATCCCCCCCACACACACATGGAATCAGGCCTGGAGGAATAACTGTTTTGTTCTCCCCGAGGCTCTGCTGCATAAAGACTGAATTGTTTTTTTTTTTCCACAGCGTCCTCGTGCAGAAGTAGAACAATAATCCGTGTTGTCACGTGGAAATGAAAACCTTCTGATCCGGAACCGAAATTCTGTACAAAACCACCGTTTGCAGCAATCGTAGTAGACTACGCTAACCAGGCACTGCGAGAGAGCAGCAGCGTGCTGGATTTCCTTCCTGCAGTTGGGTTGAACGCGCCACGTTTCGGATCGTAACCCTACATTCACACTAGCGAGTGAAATCGAGAGACGGCGTCCATTTCCTCTGGGGGGTGTGTGTGCGTGCGTGCGTGTGCGTGTGCGATCGACGCAGAGCTGCGATTTCAGCGGTAGCGTGACGAGTGAACCCGAACGGAGTTTTGCTCGGTTCTACGCAGGAAGCCGTACGTAAATCCAAACGCTTGGCTCGAAGGATTCCTCGGAACCGATCCTACGGCGCGGCGCCGGCCACTCTTCGATTCCAACCGGCAGTTAGTTCCCTAGAACATCCCTGCCCTGTCCTTAAACGTATACAGAGACAACGTAAAGCGGGAAGACTGAAAGGAATTTAAAAATTCCAACTCGCTGCCAAGGAAACAAAACGGACGAGTTGCTAAATGAGAAAAATCCATGACGCCATGATTTTTTCTGGTGGTAAAATTCAGTTGTTTTTAATCTCCGCCACCTCTGTAGCTTTTATTTATTTTATTTTCAAATAACAAAAATCTCCCCAACACCATCAGGTTCTCTTTAACGAGCCGATTTTTAAACAGCAGCGGACCGAGACTTCATCCCTGAGGGAAAAAAATTCATTATTTTACATCTAAAATGTTGATTAAAATGTATTTAACATTTTTTTAATGATACACACGCACGCTTAGCATATAGAGACTCCCCAGACTGCACTTATTAGAATAGTACAACACGCTACGCAGAAACCGATGATCTCATGTGTGTGATGACGTCATCCTGTCACCAATACCGTGATCTGGAGTTTAAACAACTACATTTCTTAAAAAAACGTGTGCACGCTTGTGTTTTGAAAGTCGCATTCCTTTAGTGTTTAAGAGTTGGCCCCCTTCGTACTCCTACTCGCCCGCTTCTCTCTCTCACACGCGGCTAACTTTTAATTAACCCTGCTCCTACAGCTGCTTTCGTATGTAGCTGCCAATCACGGCCTGATTACACACACACACGCACACGCGCACACACACGGCAGGGCGACTCTGACGTTCTCACTGCGTCCCTACATGGACTTATTTACTACATTACTACACTGAAACTTGATTTTGATTATTTTACAAAACACTGAATCGACGAAAAAAAAACAAAAAAAAAAAACAAGCTTTTATTTTGAATCTGTTCAACCATCTGGTTTGTCCTTGGCTGCGTTTCGCTCTTCAATGAGTAACAGGGTTGAGTTTCTTTTCAGCACAGAATTAGCAAATGGACACGATTCCGTGCGAAAGGTGCGAGGACATCAAGGACCTTCTAATGATTTAAAAAATATATAATAATAATAACAACAACTTGTATAACAGACAGTGCTGTATGTTCAAAGTGACCTCGTCTGTCCGGATCACAGATAATCGAGAAAATGATAAATGAATTGGAGAGAGAGAGAGAGAGAGAGAGAGAGAGAGAGAGAATGTATTTTTCTTCTTCACGTGATCGTCAGGAAATTTGAATGAAGCAACTCTGAAACTGAAGATTTGCCTGGAATATTCCAAAACACCTGGATCATTATGGAAGGCTGGGTCAGGCAAAAATGCTGTTTTTTTAAAGTTGTACATATATATACACACATATACACATATAATGTGCTTCACTCGCGTTTAAAATGATTTCCCCCTCTACCTTACATTTATATACAGATTTGTAAACGCATGGATCAGAACGTTTTTTTTTTTTTTAAAAAAAGGTATAAAGTCTGTTATAGGAGACGGTGGAAACCGTGTTTGTGCCTGTCCGGACGCTCCTCTTACCTCTAGGAGGGCATGGAGCTGACCTTCCTGCACGCAAACTCCCATGAACCTGCGAAAACAGAGCACAAATCAAGAAGATTACCGTGCGTCGTCACGTCATCCCGTTCAGCGGTGTTCGCTTTATACATTAAAGGAGCGGGACTTCCTGTTCCTCTTAACCGCCGCTGTGTACCGTTTACTTCATCACAGCGAGCTACTGAGTGGAAAGTTAAAGCGTCTCCAGAGTCTAGCTCGTGCCCTTTCAACACGTTTGGAACGATCCGCTCCAGCTGGAGTACGTCCTGTAATTTGTCACTGAGGATTAGCGCGCGGCGGCGGCGGAGGAGGAGCAGGAGATGAGCGAGACGCTTCGGGAAACGAACCGGACGTTTTCGGCGTGGCGGAACACTACAGCGGGCCCCGAGGGGAAAATAATAATAATAATAATAATAATGCTAAGGTAGAAACTGGAGTGAGTGTATATACTGGGTTTTACAGTAACCACAACGTGTTTGGGGGAAAATAAAGTTCGTAGGTTTTACTTAGCACGTAGACGCTAGAAATCTTTTTGTAGGGAACTCGGAGGAGATTCGAGCCGTGACGACGTCACGCTCAGGAACGACTGTTTACATCTGCTTATAATGCAAGAAGTAACCGGATCCGTGAACGTCCCACTACGTTCAATTATATTCCGTTACTATAAATGGATAAAAAGTACGACATGTCGTTCTTCAATAGAGGACACTCCGGGACATGCTGTAGTAGATAAATAATCAACGTCGGGATGTTAACGGTAACTCGGCTTCCTCGCACCGTGCGGTCTTTGATCACTTTACTGTTACAATACGACACCGAGTAGCTTATTTGGCTATTAGTGCGAATGATAGCTTTCGGTAATGAAATACAACGACGGCTAGGTTGCACTAGTTAGCTAGGTGTACTGACTAAACGCTTCAAAATATTTTGTACTATATTTAAATCTGGTATATGTAAATAAGTACGATGGACGTGCGATACAACGTGACCTTGGTGTTAGCGTCGTCGTTAGATATGTAGGCGACGAGAGAACTGGTTCTCCCGGGAACATTTAGTGATGCGAAAAAAAAGAAAAAGAAAAAAAGAGTGTGTGCAAGAATGTGAACAAGAGCGTGCCTAAGCGAGACGTCTAGACGAACGCCGACAGACAGCAAGGACACACAGGGCTGAATGGATAACACTTACAGCCTGCTAACGCATCATTCTACCTAATCTTCCATTCTCACTCAGCTGGAAGACGCTGTTTCTGAATCGCGCCGTGTCCGAGACGGGTTTATCGTGCGGTGCGTCAGCGCGGCCTCTTAACTCCCACATGATCTCAGGGTCACGTTCCAGCTGTACGGATGCACGGGAGCGTGCGGAGGGTTTTTCAGTGCTAGTCGGGGGGGCGGGGGAGCAGCGAATGCTTTCTCAAGAAGTCGCCGAATGCTTTCTCAAGAAGAAACCTCATGCGGACTAATTTTGATCTGAACGTAAAAATTGGTCGTGGCTTCATCTACTGTTTCAACACTTTTTTCAACATAATTTCTACAAACGCAGACAAAATGAAACGGTAGTAGGGATTAGTCTTGAAATAGACGCAATGGAAAAGGGTTACTCTATTGCGACGGAATAACTCGCTTTTATTACTGCAAGTTTTAAAATGAAGCACAACATAAACAATGGTGATCAGTGATTGGTCATTAGTGATTCATGGTGATCCGTGATTGGTCATTAGGACTCAATGGTGATCAGTGATTGGTCATTAGGAATCCAATGGTGATCCGTGATTGGTCATTAGGAATCCAATGGTGATCAGTGATTGGTCGTTGAGAACAATGCTGACCCGTGATTGGTCATTAGGAATCCAATGGTGATCAGTGATTGGTCGTTGAGAACAATGGTGATCAGTGATTGGTCGTTGAGAACAATGGTGATCAGTGATTGGTCATTAGGAATCCATGGCGATCAGTGGTTAGTCGCTGGGAAACAATGATCAATAATTTGTCGCCAGGTAGACTTGTGATCAGTGATCGATCGGTGGGTTTATACACCAGCGATGAGTCGAGGGAACCTGCTCATATAACCAGCAGCTGTAAAGTGGTTTAGAGACCCGTCTCGAGTGCAGGACAGTAAAGTCAAGAGATTTATCGCTGGGCTCTTTTCACTAAAGGACTCTAAAAAGTTGCTAAATCTAGTGACAGAGAAGTGGAGTTGGCAACACTGAGTGTGTGTATCCATCGGAGCCTCCTCCTACTCCCTGGGTCCCCATTCCACCCCCCACCCACCCGGGGCAGTTCCACACCACGCCGATTTAGGAGCGACTCTGGGGAGTTATGGCGTAATAAACTTCGGGTCTGACATTTATTGCTGCAGCTCGTTGGGTCTTTTTCCAAATAACAAAGACCCCCTTAGTCAGCGCTCGGGGGCCTTCCGCCCCCGTCCAGCAGGACACGACAATGACGTGATTGTGAAAAACACACACACAGGCCTCCCGTCCCTCCCTCCCTCTCTCTCTCGGCCTGTAGCTCGGGCACATATTCTGCTGTACAAACACAGAGCACGGAAATAGAGCGCGCCCGAAACGAGCCTTCTGAACTACAGTTCCATTTATAGACAAAAGCGCACATCGTTTTTTTTTTTTTTTTTTTTTTTTTTTTACGAGATTACAGTTTTCCACAACCGGGCCTTCAGACACCGAAACACAGGCACTACAAATCAAGTTAACAGTCGAGGAATGAGAACTGCAGCTTTACGCTACATCTCTTCCCTGAAGCTTCGTCACGTCCAATGATCACCGACTGCCGGCCTTGAAATATGTCCCGGGTGCGAAAGTGTGTTTCGGTCGAGCACTGGAGAATCGAGCCGATGAATCATCCGTACTAATGTCTCGTCGCGAGTACGAACACCGACCAACCACGCGGTTATCGACTGATCCAGATCTCACGAGCACGAGCGTTGAACGTTACTAGGCACCACGATCATCCTCTAGTCATTTGCATATCGGATGTCACTGGTTCCATGCTGTAGGGCCATTTTATGACATCACAAACGGGCCTTTATCAACATTATATAATATTTTGGCAATTTCACGCACATTCTTTTTTAACTCAGATCCTAATTCCCGTGACTAACCATGAGTAGGATTAATGACGAGCAGAAGGAGAAAAAAAAAAACTACTCTGGGGGTGGGGCCCAACACATGCGAACCAATCACACACGTTATGTAAATGACATGATTTTAACAGATTTTCTAACCACAGCTCCTGCATGCTAATCTAGCTAGCCAGCGAACTAAGCCAACGTTCGAGAAAACACAATCCTGTTGGTTATGGTAAGAGAATTAAGCGAGAACCCCTGGAACACCATCTCAACAGTGAAGCATGGTGGTGGCAGCATCATGTTGAACGTCATCCCTGGCCTCTTGGTTGCTTCTCCGACTAACCCCCCCGCTTACGGGAGCACCGAAACTGCAGAATAGCAGCTGTGCCGCGTTTGTTTTTTAACACAACAACAACGAGTTTTAGGTCGCTTTGCGCTCCACGGCGAGTTTTTCAGGAGGTTTTACGATCGTTTGTTGTCGTGAGGAGATTAAAAGCTGCATTAAGTATCCCTTAAACTTAGCGTCTTAATGGAAAACCCAGTAATGTCTAGAAGGGAAACGTCCCTGAGAGACTAATTCGGAAATTTATATATACATCATGCACCATCGATCAGCAGAACAGACAACGAGCCACGGCGTCTATTAGCGATGTACGTGAGTGTGTGTGTGTGTGTGTGTGTCTGACCTGAGGATGTTGGGATGCGAGAGTCTGTTCATAAGTTGCACTTCTCGCAGCATGTTGGCTCGATTACTGCTCAGCTTGTTCATCTTCAGAGCCATCACCTGGTCTGAGGCTTTATGACGCACCTACACACACACAAACACACACACACACACACACACCGTGACATATACAGAATATTTACTTTTGCTGAACTGGAACATCACAATAAGTAAGGAATAAAACACTCCATGTTGTGCTGCTGTGGGAAAATAATCCGCGCCAGGACGGCGTGATGAAGCGAAGTTACTGTCGCCGCCTGGCGCTGATTATTTTCCCGTACCAGCACACCCTGAAGTCTTTTATTCCTCTTACAATACAGGATCTTTCCATTACAATATTTTTTTTAAATTACTGAACGAACCCTGCTTTCTTGTTACCTGCGACTTCTAACCAATCAGAATTGAGAACTCAACAGCACTGTGGTGGAAGAAACTGGATTAAAACTGCTTGGAAAACCTAACCGTGTACACGCCCACAGGGGGCGGGGACATATACGTTCTTCAGAGCATTTCATACTCTCCCTGGTTTTCCTCAGCAACAACAAACGAACAGGTACACGAAAAAGTTCTGATTTCGGGAGCGCTTTTAAGTGAAACTTATAAGACGCTTTTAGTGCGCCAGCCGATCGAGAACGTCCTAGACCTCCGACGCGTTCAGAGCTGGATACGAGAGGCGGTGAGCGACGAAATCATACACTGTACGTGCAACATCTCTCGAATCGTCAGATAACCCGCTCTCTCGACAGCAGGCCCGTTTCTGCACTTCCTCTCCACATCTGGACTAAAATATGTCGAGAGCGATAAACCACAGGAAGCTTTGGTGACGAGCGTGTGAAAAGTCAGACATGACTTCCAGTTGTCGAGATAGTCTTAGTCGAGATAAACCCTACGAATCTGAATGAAGAGTGTGGTGCGATACAGTGGATTATCGACGCTAACGCGATCGGCTGATTAATTATCGTAACGCAATGCTGTTACACCGATGCTAATTCGGGGAAAGCAAAGTGCGGTTTCACAAAAGCACACACACACACACGTTGGTGAGTGTTGGATTGCGTGCATTTCCTTTAAATTTCGGACCATCACCGCCACCACAGACTGAGAGGAACTTGAGGCAGGAGTTAAATGGTAAATGTGCGCTTATATAGCGCTTTTATCCAAAGTGCCTTAAACGGTGTCTCATTCACCCATTCACACACACCAATGGTAGCTGAGCTGCCATGCGAGGCGCTAGCTTGCCGGGAATCCAACCGCCAACTCTACGATTAGTGGACAACCCACTCTACCAACTGCGCCACAGCCGCCACGAAGGACACACACACACACACACACACACACACACACACACACAACGAGCATCATCGTATAAGCTAATAGAAAAGAACCCGAAAGAACCTAGCATTGTTCTGGACTATAAATTCTTGGATGTAGCAACTACGTAAATATTAGAAATAACAAACGTTAGGACGTCCTAAAACTGTTGCCGTTCGAGTCTTTTGGCTGAATTCTCGAATCTGATTGGTCAGAAGGTCTTGATTAGCTTGCTGTTGTTCATATAGGGCGGACCTTCCACATAAACAGGTTAAATAAATAAAAAATGATAAACGTTTTATCGAAGAAAGTTTTCTGCAAGGACGTGTTTATTTTACTTTATGGAACGTATATAAACTTGGTCGTAACCATAAAATGGACGTAATCGTAATTTGCCGCAGTGTAAGAGGAATAGAACACTTCAGGAGGTGGTGATGTAAGAAAACAAGTGACTTCTAGGAGGTGACAGTAACTCCGATTCATCCCACATCCCCTTGGATTGTTTCCAAGTCGCTTATATTTAGTTTCTCATTGCTGAGCCCAACGTACATGAACCCCGTGTATATACGATGCGGGGTTTGGAAAATCGAACGACCTCGGAATTTGGCGAACGTTCATGAAAATGTCTGGATCTGATGCTGGTTCTGATGAGACGCCATGAGGAGTCAGATGGCCATGTATAATCTCCAGCCCACCTACAGAGCGAGCAGTCTGGTTGAAACACAAGCCCAGACAATCCCTCTACCGTAAGCACTTGTCCAGACAACCTGCTACATAACCATTCTCCCGTGGGGAATAACTATCCATTCACATATCCTACAAAAACAATCCATTATACGGATCTATATACACAGATGGCCACCGTGGTCATTTCTTTGCTGGGGGTCAAGCAAAAATCAGGATATGGGAGTCCTGGTGTGACATGTTTCTGAACACAGCTAACCTTAGCTAGTTTGTTTGGGAGTTTGGGAATGATGGTGATGACAGAAAAGCTCCTTCATGCGGTGTCTTCTAGTAAGATGCAACCCAAGCCCCGCCCACCCTTCCAAGACTGCCTGAAATGAACAGCCACGGGTTTGGCCTGTTGCGTCCTCTTCCCTATTCCTAGAGGGATTTTATTTGGTGTGAACTTCAACGTAACTTTTCTACCATTGGCAGCTATATAAATCTGCCCAAAAACCTCAGTTTGTTCGGCTTTACGACACGTTATTAGAATCCTAATCCTAAATATCCTGCGACTTTCTGGTCCCGACGTACACCTCTAGGGCTTGAAAAACCAATAGTGAGTTGTTTCCTAATACTGGTACATCAAACAGCTAACAAAACCTTCCTGCCGTGGGGGTTTTCGGATGTTTTTACCACAGATATCTGTTCAAAACCTGCCCGCAGTGGCCATCTGTTTAAATCTCCCGTGAAAACGTACTACTTGCTTTTCCTAGGAAACCTCTCAACCATGGATATACATTCAAATGTGTTCTGAAAGCATTCCACCATGGGTATTGGTTTCGTAGCTTATCTGAAGAATCCTGCTATCTGTTGGGATCTGTAATTAAACCGGTCCACCACATGGTAATCTGTCCGAATCTACTTTGAAACCATTCTGACATGGCCGTCTGATCGAATTTCAAGCATTGGCCCACGTAACGACAAAGAATGCGGTCCATGTCCCATTGTTTTCTGTTTGTTTTAAAAAGGTTCAACTACTTGTTTCTAGGAAATGACTCGCTCATAAACGGCATACTGCTACCACGTAGAAGGCCACCTGGTCAACAATAGGGAAATCATGAGGAGAATATATACCATTGTTATGGATATAGATAAAGTAACTGAGACTGTGGACCAAAACCAGTTCTTCACATGCAATGGAGATGCTGACTTTGTCTCTGCAACCTTCGACGCGTTGGAGAACCCATCTCTGTCGTGAGTTCTGATTGTGTTAAATGGTCTTCAACTCTAATGCACCGTACCGTCAGTCCTACATCATGTCTCGCCCATTGAAGCATACACTACTGGCGTCTACTTCCAAGAAGCCCCAACAGTCCCTGGTTCATTTGGAGTGACAGACGGATTGATCTCCATAGTGGGCTTGGGATCTAAACGGAGACTGATAGCAAGAGTAGATCTTTCTGAGAACATCCGTAGGAACATAAAGAACATGACGATCTTAGACCAAGGGTACTTAACTCCTTAACAGAAATGAACGCAAAAATCAACCAAACTCCACAATATTCGAAAGAGCTTGCAATTTTTCAAAATGGCCGCACCGTGTGACGTCATTCACGTTCGGCGAACACGAGTACAGCTAAAAGGTCTCGTTTAGCGACAAACATCGCTGCAGAATAATTTCGTGCGACTGCGATTTCGCCAATTCAAGTAGTCTTCCGTGGTATAAATACAGCGTATATATGGTCGAAGTTAGCAGGTAACTAGAACAGCAGCACATAATCTTACTGCAGGTGTACCTCAGGGATCAGTTCAAGGTCCACTGCAGTTATAAAACTGGACCTTTAAGAAATAAATAACGAAGGCGTTTATTTATACGACACGACTTTTGATCAAGTGGCATAAATAAAACAATCTCGTTACCTTATAGACCTCCGAGAAGAAGCCGGAGCCGATCCGTTCGCATATGAAGTCGTCGAGGCGCGTCAGGCAGGAGAAGGCACTGATGAGGGCACGGTAGGAAGACGGACACACCCTGTCTGGTTGGACGGGGCCGGTCTCTGCCTCGAACGCTCCTCCGTCCAGGTCCTCCAGCCGATCAGGCCGCGTGGGGAACCCAGCGATGGAGTTGCGCTTGCTCCTCTCCATTGCTACTGCTGCACGACTAATGTGATGGACGATTCTTTAATCAGGCTTTCACATTTTCTTTGAAATCAGAAGAGACAGAAATCTACGTTATCTAAACATCGAAGTAATTGCACGTTCATCAAATTGCATTGTTCTCGATAATGGTGACACGAGAGCCATCAAAGCTTGTTGAATTATTACACAATAAATCATGCAGAGAAGAACCCCCGCCCCCCCAAAACTAACCCCAAAACAAACCCCAACAGATTATCTACTAAAAACACAAGTCGTTGTTTTTTTGTTGCATAATTTAGCTAATCCTTTGTATAATATAATCCGAATTATGTAACGGTATTTATACATTTGGAGACATTTCCACAATTGGATTATGGGCCGACGTCTAAAACAAACCGAGGCACAAAGAGCCCAATTTTTTTTTGACCTGGAAACGTACACTTTGCTCGCTCCGTTGTTTACGGATTGATTACAGCCATCTTGAGTTCGACATGTTTGCTTGGACCTGGTGCTCTTTCAAAACAGGAACTTCTGCACACAGCTTTGCAGTCAGATAAATATTTATTTTAACCCATCCTTGAGACTCTTCTATCACTGTGGCAATCATTTATTCGTCACGCACCGTTAATGCCACCGCTAACTCGACACTTCAGAGTCCTTCTCACTTTTTCTGCACTACTGATTAACAAAAAGTACGACTTTTACACCACATGTCTCAGATACGTGAAGGCGTGTAACGCGATAGGTAACTGCGGTAAATACGTAACTGCGGTGGACCTTGACTTCATCCCTGAGGAACGTCTGCAGTTTTCCGGTTCGATGCTACGGATACATGGAGGTCTGAGATCGTGCTTGTTTTTTCGGGAAAAAAAAAATGCTCTGATGCCAACGACCGTGATGTAATCCAGTTACTGTATACTGTGAAAATATCAAGATGAACTATAGGCTTTTCCAAAGGTACAACAAACCTGATAAAACACCTTAAACGTAAAACTTCAAAGTATAGCTAGCAGCCAAAGCTAGCTAGGCGAGAATAAATAAATGTCTACGAACAATGCGGAGTGAGTGAAAATAGCAGCTCTTCTCCAGCCGCTTGTTCGTGAAGATCAGTCGCTCTCTATCTTTTGACGATGAGGGTTACGGACATGATCCAAGCTAGCTAGTGTAGCTAGCTAACGTGCTTCTTTGAGGTCCCTGAATGATTAGTACCGAATAGGTTTCTCCTTTCAGTAACGAGGTACTGGTTGTCGGTTTGAAGAGCGTGGTATCGACGCATCCCTATTGTATACAACTTTTAGCTAAATCTCAGGTAGGGGCGGGAAATACATAATGATATTTTTACGGAAAAATACATATTACGATATAAAACAAACAAAAAAAAAAACAGTCTGAACAATATCTCATGAACTTTTTTTTTTTAATTATTGTGGCCAAAACGCTTGGTTTCGCTGCAGATTTCTTTTCAAAATGTTGCGATGTGACTCGCGGAGATTTTTTGGGCTTGAATCGGCGAAATCGCGATCACACGAAATTGTTTCGCGCACTCTTTCGCGGTGACGTTTGTTGATAACGAGACCTTTTTAGCGGTACTCGTGTTTGATGCACGAGAATCGAAGAGGCTTTATGCGACCCGAATCTGCGGAAAACCTGCGCCGATTTCGCAAAATCGCGAACTCCTCCGAATATCGCGCAACATCGCAGAGTCCTGGAGGGACGGCTAAAAATTTGGTAACCAACTGCTAGCAAAACAATGTTGCATTTCGCAATTCAAATAAACTAAATTACTAAAAAGGAAAAACACATAATAAATTGGATTTTAATATAAATATATAAACAGTAAATGTACAGAATTTACAGAAAATGAACATCAAATCGGTTTCTTCCAATCTGTGCATTTTTTGTATATTTTATATACGTATAATTTTTTAAAATCCCGTAACCTGCGAGATCTTGGAAAACCAGGCTATAGTTTATCGTGATACTATTATATTGTCATTTTGCAGCCCTATTCTAAAGTCTTACCTTTGCATATTAAAAAAACAAAACCAAAACAAGGTTAGTGCGAGTGCATGGTCTCTGCTAAACCCTTAAACTTCCATTTCCTCAGTAAGTATGATCTCAAAATGCATCAAGAGAAACGTTCCTCTGATTTCCTCACGTACAGAATGAACCTGCATTCTCATTTCCCCTCATTCATCTAAAACAGCTCAGCGGACGGATAAACGGCGACTCCGTAACGTTTTATTTCTAAACGGAAAAGAGAAAGAAAAAAAACAGAGAGTGCATAATGTGTAGCTTTGCCAGGATCTAAACACTAGCTTCTCTCTCAGGGAGTCGTGCACCGCACCCCAATTTAGGGCCAGAAACGTTAAGGTGGCCAACATTCCTCCAGCTGTTCCTCTCAGACGCTGGTTAAACCGATCGCTCAAGTGCATCTGACGTGGATCCTGACGGAGGAACCGAGACGAGCGACGACGGTGCAGCTGGAACAACATTCTAAAGTCTATATTTAATCAGGCATCTCAATCCTATTTTTCACCAGCTTTAGTGCCAGAGTGAGCACGGGGTTCGGTTCTCCGGTGAGGAGTTTTAAGAACTGGCCTGCGTTTCCACGAGTTGAAGAGACGTACGTTATACGTGACTGGGTGTGCGGGATCCACTAAACGGACTTCAATCGAAATCATCTTAAGCTAAGAATTAAAAAACGGAAAACTGCCGGCGTTCCTCAGGGCCCGGGTCGAGGGCCGCTGCGGCTGTAAAACAGCACTGTTACGAACGCTTCCGCAGGTTCTCCTGCGGTCCTTTAGACGGCGAGAACACGGCAGCGACCGTCGCTTTTACGAGAACCGGCTCAGAAAGCCGACCGATGACGGCGTGTATTTTCAGACGCGGGCCGTTAACCCCGAATCGAAGGACGACGCCGTAGCTCTGCAGAAATGCGCCGTTCTTTCGATTCGGACGGACGAAACGAAGAAAAATAAACAACAGACGCCGCTCGCGATACGTCGACTTTTAAAACTAGCTATTTATATAATTACTGAATAATTTATTCATCCCGGCTCGGTGTTCTTCATGCCTGGGGGTGGGGGGGTTATACACCCGCTTACTAAAGGTTTGTTCGCATATGCTGTTGTTGATGAATCGGTCTTTCTGACCGATGAACAAAAGAGTTTTACTTGCACATGTTCAGCCCTACACTCACACACACAGTGCTTTCTTTGCGTTTTTTCGTTCGTGCGGCGTGAAAACAAACCGTACTGGACTGATTTTTATAATAATAATAATAGCAACACACTTTGAGCATTAAGAAACAGGACATGTTTGTTCACCCACTTCTTCAAATTCAGGTTTCCTCAAATGGCAGCCAATTAAACCACAGAAGATGTCCTCTGAACATCAACAACGAAAAAAGTAAAAAAAAAAAAAACAACAACAAAAAAAAAACCTTCACCGGCGCTCCGTGTTGTTCTCAGACGCTTTCTGAGGGCTTCAGGTATTTTTCTGGCCCGAGCTGAACAACGGCATACCTGACATTCCCCAGATCTGAACCGAGATTTCAGACCAGCTCCGGGTCACCTCTGAGACCGAATCAGCTGCTCGTACAAACACGTTGCGAAACATACCGGACATTTTTCATTCCGAATGCTTCCAATTATTTTAAAAAAACGTCAAACAGTCAGCGTTTCTAAGATAAAGAAGTGTGTGTATTGCACGCAGGGACCCGACGACGAACCGCTCACTGCAGGCTAAAGCTCACAAGAACACCATCACGGCTACAGTGCAAGCGCTAGCAGGAATCCATGAAAGAAAATGACGATCGGAGCGAGTTCACACATCGTGAGGGTGGGGGACAGAAGAGCATCGTGGCTGGAATATCACTCGAGGTGTTAATTCGACACCTACAGGGATAAATTAACTCTTTGTGTTCATTTGTGTCCAGACTTATATAACCCGACTCGACAAAACACCGCGGCGAACCAACCCAATCCCTCAAAGGGCCGGCGTACGCTGGAGAGCTGGTCCAAAGATATGAATGCTAAATTTAAACACTGTAATGAGCAAACTCGACACATCGTGGGCCAATTCGTCACTCTAAAAGCCATCCTAAAGCTCTAAAGGCTGGCGTAACAATGTAAAAGGCCAACCGCTCTCTCGGATCCAGAGCTGTGACATCTCTTCTCTTAACACCGTAAGAGCTGACTCAACACTAAAAGAGGGCTTATCAACATTCTAAAAGGACACTCCACATGCTAAGGGCCAACGCAACACTCCTCAGGGGCAACCTAACAGTATAACACTACAACCTAACACTATCACTGAGCATGATAAAGACTCAACCGGTGTGAAGGGCCAACTCAATGCTGAGAGAGACATTTAAACACGATCAGGACAACTCCGTCCTTAAAAAGACCAACTCAACACACAAAAGGCTCTCAGCACCTAAACTCAACCCACAAAGTCAACTCGCCCCTCAGAAGGTTAACTTAAAAACGGCAATTCAACCCTCAAAAGGCCAAATCAGCCCACAAAAAGTCAACTCAGCCCTCCAAGCACAAACTCAACCCACATAGGGCTAACTTAAAAAGGGGCAAGTCAACCCCCAAATGACCAACTTAACCACCAAAAGGCCAACTCAACCATCTCAGCACCCACTCAACCCTCACAAAAGGCCTACTCAACCATCTCAGCACCCACAAAAGGTCAACTCAACCATCTCAGCACCCACTCAACCCTCACAAAAGGCCTACTCAACCATCTCAGCACCCACAAAAGGTCAACTCAACCATCTCAGCACCCACTCAACCCTCACAAGAGGCCAACTCAACCCTCAAAGGGTTAACTAAAACCTCCCAGGACCAACAAATGGCAAACTCAACACTACAAAGTGCTGACCGCTCACAGTAAAAGGGTAACTGAACTCTCTGATTTGAGGGCCAGCTCAACCCTCAGAAAGTCAACTAAACCCACCAAGAACCAAATCAACTCTTAAAAAGGGCCAACTTCACTTCCCTGGTGTGAACTTTATACCTTAACTCAACACTCTAGAAGCTGATGTAAAGGCCAGCCAAACCCTCTGAAAGCCAATTAAGCTCTTAAAGTGCCAACGACCAAAGAGCAACTCAACACTGGAACCCACAAAAGACCAATTCAACCCATACAAAACTAACTCGACCATTAAAGGGCCAACTCAGCACATAATCCCCCAACCCAGGATTGACTCGGCACCGCAATCCCCCAAAACACGACCGACTCGGCACCGTAATCCCCAACTAATCCCCCAACCCAGGACCGACTCGGCACCGCAATCCCCCAACCCAGGACCGACTCGGCACCGCAATCCCCCAACCCAGGACCGACTCGGCACCGCAATCCCCCAACCCAGGACCGACTCGGCACCGCAATCCCCCAACCCAGGACCGACTCGGCACCGCAATCCCCCAACCCAGGACCGACTCGGCACCGCAATCCCCAACCCAGGACCGACTCGGCACCGCAATCCCCCAACCCAGGACCGACTCCGCACCGTTAATCCCCCAACCCAGGACCGACTCGGCACCGCAATCCCCAACCCAGGACCGACTCGGCACCGTAATCCCCCAACCCAGGACCGACTCGGCACCGTAATCCCCAACCCAGGACCGACTCGGCACCGCAATCCCCCAACCCAGGACCGACTCGGCACCGCAATCCCCCAACCCAGGACCGACTCGGCACCGTAATCCCCCAACCCAGGATTGACTCGGCACCGCAATCCCCCCAAAAACACCGACTCGGCACCGTAATCCCCCAACTAATCCCCCAACCCAGGACCGACTCGGCACCGCAATCCCCCAACCCAGGACCGACTCGGCACCGCAATCCCCCAACCCAGGACCGACTCGGCACCGCAATCCCCCAACCCAGGACCGACTCGGCACCGCAATCCCCCAACCCAGGACCGACTCGGCACCGTAATCCCCCAACCCAGGACCGACTCGGCACCGCAATCCCCCAAAACACGACCGACTCGGCACCGTAATCCCCCAACCCAGAACCGAACCAGTTCTCCATTCCAAATTTTGCCCGTAACAGTCTAAAATGCCCGGCCTGCCCCTCTCCACCGGGTATACCATATCACACATATCTAATCATATCTGCTTTACTTCTATTACAGCTACACACGAGGTGTGATGAGTTCATCAAAGTGACACTTAGGCAGAAGCTGCAGAACTGCACGCGCATGCATCGGACAAGTGCACAAGCTTACAAACAAACAAACAAACAAACAAACAAACAAACAAAGATCCTGACAACCAAAGACATGCAACAAGACCAGAAGGGTCGGAAATAATCTCCCTGAGGTCCAGAAGTGCGTTCAGAAGAGAAGCTCCACGGTTCCGATTCGACACGCACGCTCGTGCAGAGGCGCTTACGCTTGAAACGACACCGATTCTCTCTCGGATGTAGAGCCCGTTTATCCGTCCTCTTACCTGGTTGTCCGTGGTGAAGTTGTCCTCGAGCCGAACGCCTCGTTTAATCCCATTGCCGTTCAGGGGACGACATTATAATCTCGTTTCCTCCGAAAAATCCACCAACAGCGAAATGACTCCCAGATTAGAAAGTTTTCAAGCCCTCACTCATCCTGTACATACATCTGAGCTCAACATGAAAGACTTGGGGAATCTCTTTCATTCCCAATAACGCTACTATCTAAATCATAATCATAATCATAATAATAATAATAATAATAAGGGGGCATGAGAGTAACCCCTTCAATATAAAAGCAAGAAAGTAAACAAAGCGCGACGTGTCTTCTCCCAGCCCTTTCCTTCCGTTTCTAATCACGTCCTCCTTTTTTTAAAATATAAGTTCATATTCTCCATAAGACCGAACAAACCCCAAACGTTGAACTCGCGTGGAAAATCCTCCGCCAAAGAAAAAAAACCCGTTCGTCGACTTTAATCTGCGTCAAAACACTGCGAAGTATATATTCCAGACTTCCAACCGCTCGCTACGAACTGCGTGCGCTGTATCCCAAACCGCGCTTGCATTTCTACAAGAGTCCACTGTGGACGCCGTCGTAGCCTTGATTCCATACCCTAAGCAGGGCGCGAAAACAGGACGCAAACCTGCGTTTGGGATTCGACCGGTCTCTCCGCCTCGGTACAAACTCGCGTTCGCCGTTCAGGCGAGATGAACGGTTGACGCAGCCAATCAGAGGTAAGAACGAGTTTTGATTGGCACCTCCTACATCCAATACGCGGGGAGACGCGTACCAATCAAACGCTTCCTGCCTTTCTAGCTAACCAATGAACGTTAGCGAACAACTCGTATAACTAACTTATTCAGTACGTTTAATTTACTTTAGGTTCCCAAACGTTACTTCAGCAGACATTTAATATACGTAGTAATTAATTCATAGGCGTTTCCCGACGTATGGGTAAATATCTGGAATAAAGTTGGGCTTGATGTTCGATATTCGCGGAGTTGCGGAAATTAAGGGACCGTCTCTAAAGTGACACACGACAGCTGTAATGCACACCTTTTAGAGTTCTGATATTTAATCAGATAAACTCTTAAATCATATATAAAAATCGCCATGCATTTTTATTACTGCCTGGGCTCATACACAAAATATACCATAATTTAAAGCTCCAAGGAATTGAGTGGAATTCATATCTAATTTGCATATGATTTAATAGCTTATTTGAATCAATGTCAGAAATCTTACACCTGGCACCTACATGAACCCTTTACAGTTGGCTTCATGGCTGTACAGCATTCCCTTCAAATGCTATGGAGCTTTAAATGATGGTATATTTTGTGTATGAGCCCAGGCAGTAATAAAAATGCATAGCAATTTTTAATATATGATTTAATAGCTTATTTTAATAGATATCAGAAATCTAAAAGATGTGCATCATAGCTGACACCTAGATGAACACTTTACAGTGGGTTATATGGCTGTAAGGCATTCTCTTCGAATGCTATTGAAGTTAGAAACGTGTTTAACAATGTCGTGTGTCACTTTAGAGACGGTCCCTTAATTCTGTCGCTATCGAACGTCACACCCACTTTTTTCATTTGCAAATAGTGGAAATAAAAGTGGAAATATTTATAACTGACTTGTTATTATCTTCCACAAATTGACAGGGGGGGGTTATATGTTTATTTTAAAGTGGGACAAAAGCATCTGCTGTTTGAGTAACGCCGTTTGAATAGGACTTGTCTAACTAAAGTGTAAGACATGACGGCCACACCTCAAACAGCTCCGTGCTCCCTATGAAGCTGCACTACAGACCTTGGCTTTTACATGAAGGCGTCTGCGCCCTATGTAGTGCACTAGGGGGACATTTTAGATTCAGCCAGATGCGGAACGTTAACTTGAAGCGGTAATGATGGCCAGATCTTACTTCACCAATCAGAAAGTGCTCTTAAACCGTGCGTTCGTTGTTATAATTTAGATATAATGTCGATTTTTGTCGACTCGAAACTTTAAAGATAAAAAGTGAGCGAGTTCTAAATGTGTTGCAATCCAGTCTGACAAGCTCCATGGCAACATCCGTGTACAGTGAACGTTTGTTGTTAGCGCCATCTATTGGTGAAAAGCAACATTTACCTGAACTCCAGAAATGTGGAGGAAAAAAGTTCTCTCTCTCTCTCTCTCTCTCTCTCTCTCTCTCTCTCTCTCTCTCTCTCTCTCTCTCTCTCTCTCTCTCACACACACACACACACACACACACACGCACACACACACACGCTTTACTTTCTCACTCTCTTTCTCTCTCTAACTCTCTCAATCACTCTCTTTTTATTTCTCTCTCTCTCTCTCTCTCTCTCTCTCTCTCTGTAAATGAGGATATCAGCCTCAATAAACTATTCATCCTAGTCTAAGTAAATAAAGTAGAAATTATTAGAATATTACAAAGAAAATTTGTTTTTTACCTGAAACAGTATTTTTTTTTTTACCTGAAATGAGAGAATTTGTTTGTAAGCTCTTCTTTACAAACAACAACAAGAAAAACAACAACAATACTACCACTACTTCTAATAATAATAACAGAATAGATAGATAAGCCTACGGAATAAATCAAATAATACAAATTAAGTAAACAAAAGAAAGAAAGAATAAATAAATAAATAATTACAAACAAACAAATACCATCCATCCATCCATCTTCTATAGCGCTTACTCCTCTTCAGGGTCGCGGGGAACCTGGAGTCTATCCCAGGGTGCATGGGGCACAAGGCAGGGTTACACCCTGGACAGGGTTCCAGTCCATCGCAGGGTACAATCACATACACACTCACACACCCGTTCATACACTACGGACACTTTCGACACGCCAATCAGCCTACCATGCATGTGTTTGGACTGGGGGAGGAAACCGGAGTACCTGGAGGAAACCCCCTTAGCACGGGGAGAACATGTAAACTCTGCCCACACAGGGCCACGAACACCCAACCCTGGGGGTTCGAGGCGGACGTGCTAACCCCTAACCCACAAATAAATAAATAAATAAATAAATAAATAAGTAAATAAATGTAGTTACTAAGGATAAATGACTGGAAAAGAGGATGTACATACATACATCATTTTGCTGTTATAAAAGCAGTTCCTGAAGCTCAATGAACGGCAAACAAACAAATAAATATATAAATAAATACATTAGAGAGTCTAAACTTTCAAAATGTGTGACATATATGTAAAAAGTATTTATGATAAAGCGCACAAGCACGCACACACACACACACACACACACACACACACACACACACACACACACACACACACACACACACACACACACACACAGAGGCTTGCAGCTACGCCTCGTCTTTAAAGTCAGTCCCTAATCCCCAAGCTCTAATCTGGTCACTGGGTCACTGGGGTGCTGCCTAATAATCATACCACGTCTCCGTCCTTCTTCTACCGTACACGATAAACACCATCATGGCAACCGCAGGACACTTCATCTTCTCAGGTAGGCTAAAAACATAAATCAGTATTAAACTGCAGTGTGGGCATGTAGTGATTGTCTCAGGTCATCACCGCTTTGACGTCTACTGTGGCATGACAGCTGCTTTATTTAATATTATTATAATTTTTTTTTTTAAATCTTGCAGTGCTTGTACTGGGCATAACTCTTGCGGCGGCGTATGTCGAAGAACTCGATGACAGGTACGATGAAATCTGCCAGTAATAAAGAGATTATTATTATACCATTATTAATGGCACATTAATACATCTCGAATACAGCGATAATAATGTCCCCAAAGCACATTTATTCATCTATATATACAGTATAATGGCCTCTAGAGAGTAAATAATGTGTAAATATATACAACCTGTTAATGAAGCGATTAATATTACATATGACTATTATTATTATTATTATTATTCATGTGAATTCATGAATTCCAGTGCTGTGCAAAATAAAGCCATAAATGAATAATAATTCAAGCGTGTACTGTATATTGATTGAAGTTATGCGTGCTATGGATATTCATCACTGTAGCTGATTATTCGGGTAAATATTAAAAAGAACATCAGTGCAAATGCTCCCATAACATGCCGTGCTATGACTTTCAATGTCTAATCTCACAGCCAGAGCTGTAAATAATTACTAAAGCCAGGACGCGGAGTTAAAATCCATCTGCAACCTGGCTTAGAAATGGAAATAAAATGATGATTTGTTTTGTTTTGTTTTTTAGCTGAAAGTCATTTTTCTAAAATGAAAAGATCGGAGTTGATTTTGGAGAGAAATCCGTGTCTAGCTCTTTTCCTCGTCTTCTCGTTTGTGAAGGCCGGAACGGTTATGTACGCAGGTGTGCTTCTTAACGCGTCGTACAAGGTTATAATATGCTTCACGCATGCTGTTTTTCTCGATATGTACATACATATATAGATTTAACGAGATGCGCAAGAGCGAGTCCTGGCTGGTGGAAGTGAGTGCATTTTCAATGCTGTCATTTTTTGTTTTCATGCTAAACACGCAGCATGTACACGATCTGATCCGATCTGATCCGAATTACAGTTCTACGCTCCGTGGTGCGAGTACTGTCAGACGTTCGAGCCGATATGGTACGACGTCGCGGCCGAGCTGAAGAGTCAAGGCTCTCACGTCAACGTGGGCAAAATGGACGCCACCGTCTACACCGGTTAGTCCAATCCAACATCAATGCATCAGTAATAAAGCGTTTAATATGGCTAATGTGGAGTGTTTATGAGGCGCACGAGGTGGAGGAATGGACTGAAGATCTCTTTTGATTGATTGATTGATTTATTTATTTATTTCTACTCAGACAAGTGGGTTAAACCATGACAACCAATCACAGTGTCCCATGCACACCAGTCTCACGTGTACTCTATAAGTCGATTAGTTAAGAGAGTCTAAACCCTTCAGCGCTGCTCTCCTGCTCCACTTTAATCGGATTAAACACCAGATGGACAGTCAGCATTTTCTTTTGTGTGCTTTTACACTCAAATCCTGTCACGGAAGTTCTTTTAAAGCTGCAGTTTGTTGCGTTTCTAGTCTTCAAACAATATACTAATATACTATAATATAATATTATATAGATATACTACTACTAATAATAATAATAATAAAAAAAAAACCTCATCTGTAATACTTCCATGCAAAAGATTTGACTAGTTTCGTTGTTTCCGGCTTTCTAGTGACTTCTATTTTTCTGGCCCTGAAATTAGAATAACGTGTGTGTCCAGTGATATGAGACTTTACGGATGGAATAAATCTCCGTTAACGTAGGTCTAAATGAACGACCTTGGTTTTAGAGCGTTTTCTGATGCTAATGCTGTAAATAGTAAACAATATCTATATATATATATATATATATATATATATATATATATATATATATATATATATATATATACACACACATATAAATGCATTTCTGTGGTAATCAGATACAGTGTATACGGTATACTGAGATGAGCTAGCTGATAAGTGGTTGAGAAGACGCCGGAGTTTTATACATCTATAAAGAATAGCCCACGACCATCTTCCCTAACTGTCGGACCACCGGGTTGCCGTAGTAACGCTATTTCTTTTCCTTTCTTCCTCGTCTAGATGCTGTCACGGAGTTTACAATCCGTGGATATCCTTCTATAATCTTGTAAGTGCCTGAAAGAACTTCATCACGGCCTCGGATACGATCGCGCGCCACCTCATCAGATCTCGTTTTTGATAGGATACAGGAGCGGATTTGTTTCTGCAGTCGCACGTTCCTTTATCAGGACTTTTGTGGTCCGTGGTTTAAAATGTATTTCATTTTTTTAAGACCGTGTGACTCATTTTAGTGGCAGAAAAGAGCCGACAGGCAGTATGTTCTTCTCCAAAAAACGCATATAAAGCAGGAGAATAGAGAAACATCCTCCACGACAGGGCTGTGATATGGAAAATATATATATATATATATATATATATTTTTATATATATATAATTTATTTATTTATATATTGTTCACACACACACACGCACGCACAAACACGTTTACAGATCGCTTCGAGGCTCATTTGCATACTGAAACCTTCTGCAATAGCAGTGTCGCATCGTTATTACAGAAACCATTCACACGCGATGCGTTCTTGAGCCGCAGACCGAGCTATTTCTGTACGAGGAGAATACTGCATGTTGCAATCTCTCCATAACGGTATTTTATGCTGTTGTTGTTGTCATTGTTCTTGTTGTTGTTCCTCTCTCCACAAGTATAAAAGAAGCGAAGTATTTTCACTACAATGGCCGGAGGACAAAAGATGACATCCTTGAATTCACCAACAGAGTATCTGGGTACATTTATACACTTTATCCAACTGTAACATCTTAGCATCAGCATGGAACTTAACTGCAAGCAGATAAATGGTATAAAAATGAAGATTTTTTTTTAAAAAAGGGCATAAAAATGGTCATTCTTGACAAATTGCTTCAGTATAAGAGGAATAAAACACTTCAGGACATGATGTTATGGGAAAATAATCAGCTTTTGCTCATTTTTGGTACCAGTAACTCTGCTTCGTCACACCATCCCCGTCGTTGATTATTATCCTATAACAGTGGGACACGGAGTGCTTTATTCCTTACGTGACGCCGTTAAAGGTACGTGTGCGAGTGGTGACGATGTAGACGTCGCGCAACTGTTGCAAAAACAAAGACCTTTATGATTAAAGTCAGACATGTCTGCTTTATGTAATGTAAGATAATAGAACCAACCCTCGTGTCATTTCTCTATTTCTGCTCAATCCAGTCCTTCCGTGCGAGCTCTGCCCAGCGCACGGCTCTTCCAGTACGCCCTGAGCCACCATCGGCTTTTCTTTGTTTACGTCGGAGGGAGGTCACCGCTTAAGGTAAGCCCTCTGCAAACGTTTTTTTTTTTTTTGTATGAAGCATGAAGAAAGAACAAATTCTGCATGAAGGCGATGGACCTTCACCCTGATGTCTTTCATACGGTCCCAATTACTGTAGCGTTTCCATTAGACCCAGCTCACGAACCGGACCTGATTATTTGGTGCAAAGCGATCGAACTGCCGAAAGATAATCGTCGCTATCGGACGTAAGGAAAAATCCCGAGCTTGTGCGGGGCAACGACTTCAAAATGAGTCCCTCGCCCCTCATTTAAGCCCTTAACGGCCCGCCATTTCGTTAGAGCACCTTTCTAGTAAACGCCGGGTTTTATTTATTTATATATTCACTTACTTGTTTATATAAACAACACCAACGAGAATAAAAGAGAGTCTGGTGAGGTAGCAACTGCTTACAGGTGCTACAACCCCAATTCCAAAACAGTTCGGACGCCGCGTGAAACGCGACGGTCTGCGATCCTCATGGACCCGTATGGTGTTCACGCTAGAACATGGAAAGGTTTAAACTTAAGGAGGAAACGGCGCGTTTTAAGGACAACAAAAGAAGTTCGATGGCCGCGAGACGTCTCGTAAAGGCTGGGACGGGGGCGACGAAAGGCTGGAAAAGGTAAGTGTTACTGGAAAGAAACATCCGGAGGAACATTTGGCAACTAATCAGGTTCACTGGGAACAATCCGGTGAAGTATAAGAGGAATAAAACACTAACGGAGCATTATTGTTATTGGAGTCATAACAGTGACTCGGCTTCATCGCACCACCCCATCGTTGAGTATATTACGTGATGTTTATTTTTCTAGTGTCTGGCGTTTTTAAAGGCAAGCAGATGTAACTGAGGTAGTAACACTTACTGTAAATTATTTTATATATATATATATATTATAAGCAAAATTCTATACATCTATACAATATACAAGAAATAGATTCAGTCTTGCACTAGTTTATATAGTAAACATATACTGTATATGCTACTTGAAGCTGGTTCTCTGCAACGTTCTACAAGTGATCATTATTTGAAGGAAATATTAGAATATTTCAAATGATGTGTGTTATATAATACGGATAATATTTACTATTAGGACTGTTCAGTGTGTAAGAAAGCTGTACAGTATTATATGGTTATAACGTTATAGCAAATTAAAGGCAAATTCTGGAGAGGTTCTGTATGGAGGAACGGTCTCAGATCCCTCGCCAGGTATTCTCCAAAACACGTCAGGTGTTTTAATTGTTGCACACCTATATTTATCAAAGATATTTGTGTTATTAGATCTTATTGTGTCCGCGGTTGTTTGATATCCGTGAGAGCGGAGTGTTACTGTGAACATTTTCGAAGAAAAGATCAAAAGTTGAAACTATAAAGACAGTTTTTTACAACCTTCGTTGCTCATATTTACCAAGTAAATAATAATAATAATAATAATAATAATAATAATTTGATCTCAACATGAGAATTTGAAAACTTTTCCAAAAAAACAAAACAAAACAAAACTTTCAGGAATCTTCATCCTCATCCATTGTTTTTTTGTTTCTTTTTCAGGGACAGTTTTATAAAGTGGCGTCTGAATTCGTCACCCACAACTATTTTTTCTCCGCCACCGTGGACGTTTTCCCGCAGGTGAAAGCATCTTTTTTTCCCCCCACATTTCCGCTCCGTATAAAACTCGTTGTCCGAGTCGGGTGGTTCGAGTCCGGTGAAAAGAAAATGTTTTGAATTTCAGGAAGTCACACTGCAAGACGTTCCCTCCGTCGCGGTGTTCAAAGACGGGACGTACGGCGTCTACGACGGTGAGGACTCACTTTAGAACCTCTATCCACAAACGGGTCGGGTTAGGGAAGCCTGTGGTCGCGTGTCAGCTGTAATCGGTTCCCTCTCAGAGCCTCTCGGATGGTGCCGTCCCAGTTCGGCTGCGGAGGAAGCTGGTAGTGAAAAACCATCGCGTCTAAGCAGAGGGTCACCAGGAACGGGCTCAGGTAGTAGTCGTTAGGGAGACGTGAGCAGCGATGAAGCACTCTGAGGACGAACTCCACGCCGGCGCCATGCTCCTGCATCACCACGCTCGTCTGCTGCACCTCTCTGTTATCGTAGAACGCCTTCTGGAGCCAGAAGTTGAGAAGGAAGTGATCGGTGCACTGCACCTCGACGCGAAACACAGCCGTGTCGGAGGAGTTCGTCACTACGTGGATGGTCAGGACGTCCATCATCGTTGTCGGAGTCACACGTTAACGTGTCTTAGCAGAACAGAGAACTCACGTTCCTACGGAGACACAACGTTACGCATGAGCCGCTTCACGTCTACTGTGTCTTAGGAAAATGAACAGATCAAATACTTAACCAATCAGAAAGGAGAAGAGGAACGGTCCCGTATTTCACCTGTATTTCACTTTGTTTGTTTGTTTTAGACTATTAAGCCGAGAGACAACAATTAGCCCTAAATGCCAAGGCACACTTTTTCATTTTCACACGTCTATGATATCACGCGTATCGATCGTCCCATCAACACGCCGAGAAACATCGTGTACGCGTCACGCGGTTCTTAATACGTGATGAGGTCTGGAAGTTTCGCGACATGAACGTGAGCACGTGACCTCAAGCGTGCGAGCGCTCGTGTGATCCCAATGTTTACGGTGCGTAAACATAAACGAGCGACATGAGTACATCATGGGAAATATAAAAAAACATGCTCTTCCTGTGTGTGTGTGTGTGGGGGGGGGGGCAAAAAATGAACACGCGGAAAAATAAATCCCCGTGCAACATGCGTGAAAATATATGGATCGTAAAACAACAACAAAAACACACACACACACACGCACTGCATATAAAAAAGTAACATGAAAAGACAAAAAATCAAACGCGCACTACTGCACACCGGCGGTCAAAAGTTTGTGGACACTCGACTCGAATCTTAAAAAGCTTTTGATCTGAAGGTGCGTGATTAAACGTGTGAAATCGGTGTCGAAGACAGGAATATAATCGTGACGACGTATTCGTTTCTTTCATTAGGAAACAAACATTTTATTTACAACAAAATAAATAAAGAAAAATATTCCTGAAAAGCAGCCGATGAGAGTCCGGCGTCGGTGTGAACTCCTTTAATACTGTTTAAAAAGCATCTCTGGGGAAATTCGTTAAGAAATTGTTTGAGAAAACGCCAAGAATACATTTCTGGAAATTCTACACAAAAAAAAAAACATGTCGACTACTAAATTTAGATTTATTTAGGATTAATTTTTTTTTTTATCACAACATAATTCCCATAGTTCCATTCGTGTTACCTCAGAGTTTTGACGACTTTTTTTTTTATTAATCTTCTAAAACGATAAAGAATAAAAAATAAAGGATGAGTGTGTCTAAACTTTTAACCGGTAAACGTAGATGTGAAAATGAATCACGCGAGAAATCACACGTGGAATTGTCCACTACGTGTGAAAAACCATCGAACCCCAACATCTCACGTGACTAACAGCCTGACGTGTAAATTCGATTCAATTTCTGTTTACACACCTTTAATCTTCCACAAATTTGCTCCATCCAGGAAGTGAGTCATCTCTTTCTTTCTTTAAAAGAAAAGAAATAAATGAAAATTTCCACTCACTGCCGTATCAGGTTCATCCGAAGCGTTCTGGCGTAAATGCTGCTCTTCTACTCAACCGTATGGAAGTAGTGTCTGACTCTATCCTCCATCCGCCCTCTTAGTCAACTGACTTAAACAAAGTATCCTGCTTTCAAAGACCCGTTTCCTTGTGTGGTTACTGTCATCAGGTGCTGTTTACTTACCTTCACTATTTTAATCATTGCCAGTTTCAGCATGGCTAGTAATAAAAGAAAGCTTGATAAGATGTAGATTAGATCCGATTACCTGCTCTGTGCTCTCTTCATATACGACACTAGAACTGTCGTTGAGGGATGGATGAATTTCGTGCGATGAATTTACGACCATACCTAAAATAATCGCTAAATAAATAATTCAAAATAAAAACCCTAAAACAGCTGCGAGCCGATTAATAGCCATATAATAAAGGTTTAATTATTCATTTAGGAACAGGATTTTGTAAAGTGGATTTGTTAATTCGCTTAGCTTGTACTGTTTTACTCTCACGTCTGGGTTTTTTTGGTGTGTGTGTGTGTGTGTGTGTGTGTTGCTAACGTCAATTAAACGGAGAAAAAAAAAGCTGAAAAATACGTCAACGTTGAGCAGATATTAAATAGATAGCCGTAACTAGCTAGCTTGGCGAAGAACGCTGTTGTTGTTGTTGTTGTTGTTGTGCAGTTTTGGCTGAACGATTAACATTAGGTCATTTAACAACGTGTTGTTTATAATTAAATCATTTAGCAGGAATTCGTTTACCAAGTACACGCGTTAAAGTCCGAAGGAACAGGAAGCTGAAAATAAGTGAGTGTTATTACATCATAAAATATAAGAGCCAATTACGGTCCAGTATGCAAATGTGTTCCGTTATTGTAGCAGTTTACCAGGGAAAAGGGGCGGTGCGTGTAGTGTTTTCAGTTTGTATATTTATAGGATCTGGATTTTTTTTTATAGCCGCTTTTACTCGCGTCTAACGACGTCTTCATTGAACTTTCGCGAAGAGCCGTTTCTAATTCGATAAATAGCGTCGACTTTAAAAGCACATTCCGTTGACTTTAACGTGTTTAGAAATTCGTTTCTTCGCGAGCGATTCTAATTCCATTCTCTGTCTTTTCTTTCACACAGAGGTACGCGACGGCAATCTTTCCTCCTGGGTGGACCGTGAGCGTTTTCCTCGTTACTTCCTGATGGACAGCTTCTCGTTGTACCAGATGGGCGAACGAAGTACGCTTACACGCTAACCCAACGCAGTCAGCATTAGCGTAGCCGTAGCCGTTTGTCATGTTGCCTTTTACGGACTTTTGTGGGCGTCACTAAATGCAAATCATCCGTGCTGTGAACCGTGCTGGGTTATTTACGGCTACTGGCGTTCCTCAACGTACAAATGCGAGTGTGGAGGAAATCAGCGATACTTTTACAAATCTATTTACAGAAAAAAAACTATATTGTGTGTCTCATGTTGTTCATAGCTAAACTTGTA
The DNA here is from genome assembly GCA_012411365.1 of Ameiurus melas. Lineage (NCBI taxonomy): Eukaryota > Metazoa > Chordata > Actinopteri > Siluriformes > Ictaluridae > Ameiurus > Ameiurus melas. Next base: position 22,112,381 of record CM022770.1, on the reverse strand, counting down.
GCTGTAGCCGTTGTGGATGAGAAAAACCCATCTGCAGAAAGTATTCGGTAAAACCCAGACCACATTGCTCCACTAAATATTAAATACGACATGCTGTGTGGTGAGAAATGTACACTGCTCATATTCTCTTTTCATTTCGCTCTTTAGTTATAAGAGCCTTGTGGAAAAGGCGGCCAGAGAATACAGCGACCAGTACAGCATGTGAGTAACCGGAGAATTAATGGCCAAGGTAATGGAATATTTGGGTATAAAATGACGACTGCTGAATGTGTCCATCTGTGTGCATTACAGGAACATTCAATTTGGCTACGTGGATGGAAACGACTACATTAATGGCGTTATAATGGGGTGAGCAGGATGTGTTTGGTGCTAGGAGCTACTCTGTGCATAAATAAGTAATAGATCTCGTGTGGTCGGTAGTGAATTCCAGGCTGTACAGAGTGAAATTGGACGTTAGAGTGGAAATGATATGACAAATTCACAGCATGAAATGATATATATATATTTTTTTGCATGCACTATTTGGTATATCTGTCACTTATTTAACACAAATCGCAAACCAAAAGGTTTCAGTATTGGTGAATTGTTTGAAGCCATAAGAAGGAAACACTAGACTACAAATAAATGTACGTCATGGGAATGATATCGTGGGCCTGACCTGAAGACATGGCGCAAAATATCTCTGTAAATACATCTGCTGATGCTCCTGGACACACCGGCCACGATGTTCCTGGAATCCTCAGGTGATTCGGGTCTTTCAACATCATACACGCTCATCCAGGCTCCAGGTTGTATCCAGATGGTTAACTAGCTTCTGTCCCAAAGGATGGCTCTTAGCTTCTCCACTCCTTCGAAGCCTGACATGCTGAGGGCTGTGGACGGAGATTGAGCGGAAAAACCCTGGCATCAAACCTCTATTGGCAAGCACCTCGCCCTCCAGCCAGCCCACTGGCAGTCGCTGACCAGACCTTTGTACTTGGCAGGCTTTCTTTTAGAGGCCTCGTCCAGGCGGTGATCTTGTTTGGTGGATGCAGACAGCAGGACAATGTCTGGTCTCAAGGAACTTCATTTACCGCTTGAGGTCTACTCATACCTACCAGTCTCTCACAGAGCACCTGCAGGTGTTTTTACTGGGGGACGTGGTTCCTCGATAGCTCTAATGAATGTGATGGAGGCCTTGCTGGGTCAGGACCTCTTAGCACAAGTTCTGCACTAACGGCTTATGTAGTGACTAAGATACGATCTAGGGATCCACACCTGGAGCTCACTGAGCAGGCCGGTGCCTCTGTTTCACTCCACGTGAAATACAGCGCCTAGATGTGGACCGCGATTTTGTGCGGCTCAGCTTTCATCTTCATTTCAAAATATCTTTTTTTAGCGTCTTTGCATTTCTGCTAATTGTGTACGCACTGTCTATTGTAACGACGATGGTGATTTCCTTTCCTCAGCGAGTTGCCAGTGCCTTCTCTCATTGTGATGAACATGTCCATTGATGGATATTATCTACCTGGATATACAGTTGAGACCATTGAAGATCTTCTCCAGTTCCTCGATAGCATCCTGACTGGAAGATCTGAGGTCTGGTCCCTTCTACTATTCTTCGATTATGAAATCCTTTCTCAGCATTGTGTATAACAGAAGGTGTGTATGTTTCAGTTGCTCGGAGGGAACGGATTCCTGCGGCAAATAAAGAGACTTTATTATCATGCGACGTCTGCTTTGAAGGTGAGGCACTGCATTATTAGGGACGCTGAAGTGAAGATGAGTCTCACTGAACAAATACTGGAGAAATATTTAAGGCGGTTTATGTTCCTACATGACTTCCGAGAGATCTCTCTTTCCCACTCAGACGAGTTACGCATCATCTCCCTTCGGTACATGTTTTCTTATTTCCTTGCCGTTGGCCGTGATTGGATTCCTCGTCGTGGGAATCTGCACGGCCGAGCGGGTGGATGATGAGAAAGCAGATGATGGAGCTCGTCCTGAGGTCACTCAAAGGAAGAGAGCGGCGGTGAAACACTCTGAAGCCAAGAAAAAGGATTAACGTGACCACATGCACGGCAGCGGTTCCCAGTCCTGGTCCCCGAATGCCATTATTTTGAACATTTGACAGTTTCTCTGCTTTACCACGCACACACTGACTCAGCAAAGGGCTGTGAGTTAGACAAATTAGTTTAATTAACTGTGTTAAAGCAGAAAAATCAGTGAAATAGTCTACAGATCTGGGAACCACTTTACGATATTAAAATTCATGAATCATTTCCGGAAACGCAGATGTTCAAAATATATTAATAAAAACTCTCACATAATTTATTATTTGTAAAGCATTTTGTAACTTTGTTCTGACTAACAGCACAAATGCTGGGGTTGTCAGGGAATGATCATTTACGCATCATGAAGAAAAAAAAAAACCATACTGTGTCATGATGATATAGGAAAACAATCAACAACAGGGTAGTGTAACGAACCTGTTCACGTATTCCATTAAAGTTGATTGTTTAAAAAACAAAAACAACAGCATAGAGCGAAGTGTTTTATTCCTCTAAAACCACATCGTACTTTTTTTTTTATCCATTTATAGTTACTTTTTAACGTTTTGGGACTGCCACAAAACGACATGGTTCCTGTTCCGTTTGGCTTTTTCTAGCCACATTTAAGGGTAAACGTTATTATTTTAACCTTATTGATGTGGCTTGCAAAAGTCTTTGGTGTTTTATAGTCTAACTCACACGATGTTACGGTAGTCACAAACTAATTTCTAATTACAGAGGACATGAAGCACACGGGAGGCTTTTATTAAATTTTTTTTGGAACGCTAACGATGGAAAAATACGTGTTATTAAATGAAACGCTATTAAAATCACATGTATAACGGGGTATGCAAACTTTTGAACTGATATTGGAATTTATTTCCCCCTCTTAATATCTAATGCTATTTCATTTGATCAGTATTTGTTACTAGTAATAAGAAAATAAATAAATGACCATTTGCGAAGTTAAAACACACTCAGTGTTGCGAGCTTATAAATATAAATTCTGTGGCTTCTTTCTTTTGTCTTAATGTACTTAATATCTTTTTTTCTCTATGTGTAATTATGTATGTATATATATATATATATATATATATATATATATATATATATATATATATATACACACACACACACACACACACACTTTTTTAAATAAATATTTAAAAAAAAAGATTTATGTTGTCCCTAACATAATTAAAAATGCTACTGCGATGTCATTTACAAACTTTAAGAAATAATAATAATAATAATAATAATAATAATAATAATAATAATAATAATAATAATAATAATAATTAAAAAGTATTCATCCAGATCCAGAAACGCACTGGTCACGTGGACTCGTTTTGCATTTCCGGTATCCACGCGCCACCTATCGACCGGAAAGAAGCTGCACAGTTTTGAGGAAGAATCAGCATCGTTAGAAGGAATTTGTAGTTAAAATAGCGAGTAACTAAACAACTAATTATTTATTCATCCTCCCCACGAAAAGCCGTTTTAAGGAATCTCGCTTTTAATAATATACGCACTAGTCTACACTTACCCCGTACGTAACTTCCGGTTATCGCTCGCCGACGCTCGCCGTCATTCTTCTTTCCGGTCTTAAAACGCATATTTTTTTTTGGATTTTTTCCCCTTGTCTTTGGACGTCTGAGATAGCTAATCGTCCTGAGTAAAAAATACACCTCAGGAAATCGACGTAAAGCGATTTGTCTCAGCTCATTTCTTTTTTTTTTTTTATTTATTTTTACGCCGAATTAAAGGGACTTGTTGCCGCGCATGCGCAGAACGACATCAGCTGTGCTCCGAGAGAGAGCGAGAACGAGAGAGAGAGAGAGCGCGCGCGCGCGAGCGAGCTGTGCAGGCTAAACAGTAACGTGATATCTCTCCGAAGGAACTTTCCCGGCGCATATTTCCCTCCTGTACAGCAGATAGCACGGTTCTTACAGACTTCATGGACGCGACGTGTGGAATAGATTCCCAAATGGAAGGGAAGGACTTTGTGTTGTCAGTCGGAAAGGATTGAAGAAGAGAGATAAGAAACAACATGGGCATGTTTAGTCATGGATGGTGCATGTGTTGCAGAAGATCTGTCTCCTCGGAAGCAGTGTTCAGGACTGTTAGTGTGTCATGTTGGCGTGATCTAGTATGAAGGACATCTCCGTCAACCTGGTGGTCTGGTGGTGGTTTACCTAGACCTGTCATTTTTAATGAAAAAAACCCCAAAAATTTTAACCACAAAAACTTTTCTTTTTTCGCCCCTTGCCTTAAGATTTTAGAAGGACTGTTTTTTTTTTTTTTTTTTAAATCAGGAACTTGGCAAGAACCCAAACACTCCATGTGAAATTCCTCCTTCCTGAAATCTCCCGGGATCGTCTTAGACGGGAGTGGAAATTACAAGAAGTGTTTTTTTTTTTGTTCTTCTTAAGGAGGAGCAATAAAAAAAAAGGGGCTCCACATCTGTGTTTTAGATCATGGCCATATGCGTAATGAAGTCTGCTCTTCTGCTGTGTCTTGCGAATTTGGGATGTTCCTTCTCTGGGATATTTGACCCTTTGGGTAAATACGGGACGGTCGGTGAGTATGGCGAGCGAGCCGATTTCCACACGGGTGCCAACGCTACTACGGAGCGAGGCTTTCACATGCCGTCGAACGTCCACCCTAACCTTTATTTCGACCTGACGGAAGTCCGCCGGCTGAAAAAGAAAGCGGCCGGGACACACGCGCACGTGTTTAAAGTTATACGGAATGCAGTGACGACCATGCTCGACGTCCCGGCGCTCTACCTGCCGCCCACGAACCATGAGGAATTTGCAAAGAAATGGAACGAGATTTACGGCAACAACCTTCCAGCACTCGCGCTGTACTGCCTGCTCCAGCCTGAAGACAGCGCCGCGTTCCAGTTTTTAACGAAATACATGGATCGCATGGCGGAATATCCCGACTGGATGGTGACTAGCGCCCCGAACGACGAGGTTCCGATATCCCATTCCCTCACTGGCTTCGCTACGGCGTACGACTTCATTTATACCTACCTGGACAGCCAGCGAAAAGTTCGGTACCTGAAGAAGATCCGCGCCGTCACGGCGGAACTTTATGAACTGTCAAAGCATAGAGGTTGGGGCCGGCAGTTTCTGCAAAACCACCAGACTACAAACATACTAGCCATCCTTACGGGAGCTATCGTAACCGGTGTACACAAAGACCGCGAGACCATGATGTGGAAGCAGGTCGCCGTGAACTACATGGAAAAGACCATGTTCCTGTTGAACCATATCGTAGACGGCTCGCTAGACGAAGGCGTGGCGTACGGTAGCTACACGGCCAAATCCATCACTCAGTACGTCTTCTTAGCGTCGCGTCATTTCGAAATCGACAACAAGAACAACAACTGGCTGAGAGCTCACTTCATGTTCTACTACGCCACCGTGCTGCCTGGTTTTCAAAGAACCGTGGGCATCGCTGACTCCAACTACAACTGGTTCTACGGGCCGGAGAGTCAGCTGGTGTTCCTGGACGCGTTTGTGCTCAGGAACGGCTCGGGAAACTGGCTGGCGCAGCAGATCAGAAAGTGCCGGCCCAAGGACGGTCCCATGACGCCGTCCGTGGCGCAGCGCTGGGCTACTTTACACACCGAGTTCATCTGGTACGATGCAGAGCTCGCGCCTCAGCCGCCGCCCGATTTTGGGAAAGCAGCCATGCATGTTTTTTCAAACTGGGGGGTTGTGACGTACGGCGCAGGGTTGCCTTTGGGGCAGGACAACACTTTTGTATCCTTTAAATCCGGGAAGTTAGGCGGACGAGCGGTGTACGACATCGTTCATGCTAAGCCTTACTCCTGGGTCGACGGCTGGACTAACTTCAACCCGGGTCACGAACACCCGGATCAGAACTCGTTCACTTTTGCACCAAACGGACAAGTCTTTGTCTCCGAAGCTTTGTATGGACCAAAATACAGCTATCTTAACAACGTCCTCGTATTTGCACCTTCCCCTACTAGCCAGTGCAATGCACCATGGGAGGGGCAGCTAGGGGAATGTTCCAAATGGTTAAAATGGGGAGAAAAGGAAGTAGGAGATAGCGCTGGCGAGGTCATCGCGGCGTCTTCACACCAGGACACTATGTTCATTAGCGGCGAAGCCGCGTCAGCTTATTCGTCCGCGATGAAACTCGAGAGTGTTTATCGAGCCCTGGTTCTGCTCAACTCCCAAACCCTATTAGTGTTAGATCACATCGAAAAGCACGAGAAGTCTCCCGTAACGTCGTTTAGTGCCTTTTTCCACAATCTTGACATCGACCTGAGATACGTGCCCCACAGGTCTTTAGATAAGTACAGCGGAGCTCTTATGGATGTATGGGACGCCCATTACGAGATGTTTTGGTTTGACAATCAGGGAGTCAGTCCCGTAGGCAGGATACAAGAAGTAGAACAGGTCGCAGAGTTCAAAAAGAGGTGGACGCAGTTCATAAACGTTACCTTTTCCATAGACGGCGTAATCAGCAGGGTGGCCTACCTAATGCATGGCCCTTTTGTCAAAGTGTCAGACTGCAGGTTCGTTGACAACAGCAAAAACGGCGTTAAACTGGCGGTTACCCTGAATGACACGGAGACTACCGTGTCCATAGCAACAAACTACAAAGATATTGGTGCCAGACACAGTTACTTAGGGTTTGCAGGGTTTGCGAAAGCAGAGAATAAACACAAGATCGTTCATTTCGGTCAGGGAGTTCAGGTTTTACCCAGCCAAGTGAAAAAAGACTCGACGTTTAAATTCGGTTTCATGACCAACGTCGTTGCAGTGTGGATCCTCTGTTTTGCCGTCGCGGTTCTGACCGTAAAGAGAAAGTTTAACGTTTCCTCCCGTAAACTTATTCGCTGCACGGTCGTTTCGGTGCTGCTTTTCTGGGTGTTGGGCCTCTTGGTGACGTCTCATCGTTGTCAGGAGGTGCTGTGCAGCATCATGTGGAGGGATCTCCGTGTCCCCGAAGAAGCAGTCACTCGATCCACCTTCCCTCTTGATCGCACCCCAGACCCCCTTCCGTTCATAATCGTCACCTCTCTTCCCGGCTCCGGAGCCGAGATCCTTCAACCTCTTTTCGACAACAGTTCTGACTTTGTGTACCTCAGTATTCCCTCCACGTACCTCCGTATTCCCGAGACCAACTTTGCTCCTGACTCGTTCACGGACGCTTGCGAGTGGTCCAGGGCGGACGCCCAGAACGGAAAGTTTCGAGCCGTTCAAGGATGGTTGCATTCGATGGTGCATAGCATCAGACTGCACCTGCAGAACATTCAGCTCTACAAGAGCAGTATCGAGGCGGAGAACAAGGGCGGCGCTCGGGGAGCGAGGAAGAGGCGGAAGATCCTGATGGAGACGGGCGAGATCGGAGACGGGAGGTCTTCGTCAAGAGAGGTGGTGTACATCAAGGAGTTGAGGCAGCACTTGTCGAACTTCCCGAACGCCTGCCCTGTGCTGAACCTTCGGAGCGGGAGCTGGTCCTTAAAACTCCCGTTCGTTCAAGAAGTCATCGGACGCTCGTTGCGATCGGTTCAAGTAGTGCGCGACCCACGGGCGTGGATCTATCTGATGCTCTACAACAGCAAGCCAAGCCTTTACGCTAGCAAAAACATTAGAAAACACTTGCTGAACATTCTGGACCAGGCTAGCGATAAGACAGGACAGACCTGCACGCGGTTTGACCCAGCGTTTCAGCCTTTACGAGAGGTCCTTGCTCAGCCAGATGCTAACCCAGTGCTCTTACTAGCTCATCTCTGGCTTGCTCACACTTCCGCCAGCCTCCGAGCGAGCACGGACCTGCCTTCACGCACCTACCTTCAGGTGAAATTTGAGGATATTGTGAACTTGCCGGACGATACTGCAGAAAAGATCCATAGGTTCATCGGCGTGCCTGTCGCTCCGGCTGCCGTAAACCAGCTCGCGTTCGCTACATCCACGAATCTGTATCATCTAGTCTACGAAGGGGATATATCACCTGACAGAATTAACCTGTGGAGAGAAAACATGTCTCCCGATCAGATTAGACTTATAGAACACGTGTGTGGGACTGTCATGGACACACTCGGGTACAAAAGAGACGTGTTTGTATGAAATAAATGCAATCGCTATTTGTATAAATGCAAAAATGCTTTCTATAAAATGTATGTTTCAAGAAAGAACGAAAGAAAAGTGTTTACTCTTTGGTGGAATTAAGACTGATATCTTTTCCATTCCCTAATATGAATAAGTGTAGCAATGGAAACGTTGACCCTGGAGGTTTGGCGCCACCCGTCCTTAAGAGCAAACTTTATTTACAGGTCAGCCGAGGACAAAAATGAGTCTTGTAACAGGAAACACTGTACACGAGAGTCAAAAGAAGAAGAAAGGGTGGGGGGAAAAAAAAAACCCAAGCAGAGATGCTGTATCACCTCGTTTATGAGAAATACCTTATTGAGTTTTCTCGGGATAGGAATTCATGCAAAATTGTTTTAAGATTAGATTGCTTTTACGGGACAAAGTGTTAAAATGCAGAAGGATATTTCCGGAGAGAGAGAGAGAGAGAGAGAGAGAGAGAGAGAATAGCTGAGTTTATAACATATCCAAACGATGATGACACACATGCTTCCGATTGCTATATATATATCTATCTGTACTTAAGTTTTTCTTTCACATAATACTTCAGACTTGTGCTCGATTTCTAACTTCGAACACGGACGTTTAGTATCAGACAGCCTCGAGGAGTCGATCTAAATTCCTGGTGACGGGGACAACCAGACCTCACGCCCATCACCGACTCCGTTTACATGGACAGCAGTAATCTAATTATTGACCTTACTCTGATTAAGACAATAATGTGATTAAGGTGTTTACATGAGCCGCTTTTAGAATACTCCTGCCCTGTTCCCGTTTTACGTGTTCTAGAACACGAGTTTGATTAACAGCCCGCGTCATTACGTCACCGCGCCACGCCGTCCGACGTCCCTCCGGAATTTCACGCATCGACATACGGACGGTCTTCGTTATGGGACCGTATACAGTTTTGGGTGTTTTTTTATTACATTTTTTTTTTTTTTTACGAACGCTTTAAGTGCGGTTAATTATTTGTCATGACGTACGTGCAAATAGACGACCGCTTGAAGCCGTGGGCTGCGTCCCAAACCACGTACTTACCGTCTATATAGTAGCCGAGATACATGTATTTCTACCACTACAGGCCTATAATAGGGAAGTATGCGGTTTGGGACGCAGCCGTGCTCTCTTGTTTGCTGTAGAACGGTCGAGCGCCGGGTGTGATCGTGTCCTGTCGCAAAATGCGGTGAAACCGCACACGACGTTAATAGTGTGATTAAGGTGTGTACATGTCTGTAACGCACGTCCATAATGCGACTAAAACAGGAATACTTCGAGTATGACCTTAATCAGATTAAGGGAATTAAAAATGGCTGTTTACATGCTAGATTCTTAATCAGAGTATCGTCTTAATCGGGTTAAATAGTGGATTATTGTTGTCCGTGTCAACGCAGTGATTGCGATAAAATGTCACGGTTATCATGAATGTTTGTTTATATCGTGACGGCTAGTCATTCGCATTCGACTAGTCTGCACCAGCATGCTAGCTGACGTGAAAGACGGGTAATAGAACTGCTGTTTAACTGTAGCTTACTTTAATGTGAATATTAACCACGTTCGTTGGTTCCTCGGCGAAAGAAGCATCATCGGGACCATCGTCATTAGGTGAGGAATAAAACACTCCGTGTCGTGTCGTTCTAAGATAACGATCGACTGTGGGGCGGTGCGACGAAGCGGAGTTACTCATACCACCAAAAACGTGCAATAACGCCACGTCCCGGAGTGTTTTTTTCCTCATACTACAGTAAATCGCCGATTATAGGTTTTCATTCATACACAAAACAAATCCAGTTACGTTACAGAAGCTATAAATAGTCATTTCCGCACCAGCCTCTGTCTTTTTTTCTTCTTCTTCTTCTGTTTTGAAGTTAAGACAAAAAAAATATATCGATCTGACCGAGATGACATTGCAGTGGTGAAAACTTAAAGTGACCCCTACACCATATCATGCTAGCTAACGTGAGAGATTAGCAATGGAGCGGTTGCTAACGTTAGGTCATTTTAATGCCAATATTAATATTAGTTCACTGGTTCCTTGGTGAAAGAGGCACTCATTTACCAATCAGTACCATTAAACACTCCATGTCATGTTGTTACAAGAGAATAATCAACTACAGCGTTACTGTTACCACCAAAAAAACCTGATTCTTTTTCCTATAACGGCACGTCCCGGAGTGTTTTACTCCTCTTACACTACAGTAATCCGCCGAGTACGGCTATTATTCATCGAAGAAAGACTTTTGATGTTGTGGAACTTCCGCGGAACAAGTCCACTTGTGTTATAGCAGGTATAAATAGTCGTTTCCTCGCCAGCCTTTCTTGTTTTTTGAAGTTCATCAAAAAAGACCAAAAAAAGACCTCCGGGAAACCAGAAAACATGGGAGTTCATGCTCCAGACGTTCCCGTGGCGGAAAGCGTAAAATTCCAGCTTCCACATCGACGACGATCACGTCTGTCGAATACGTTGATACGACGCGATTCCCCTGCGGATCAGCTGTTGCTATAGAAACGATAACGTATCCGAGCGATGACTCGCTCTCAGACCTGGCGTGCGAGAAAACGTCACGGCCGAGCGAAGTGAACCGAAACGTTTATGTACTTTTACGAGTGTTTATTTAAGACGGATCGTCGGACAAGAATTTTTATAAAAAAAATAATGAATCAATTACAGATATATATATATATATATTATAATAATAATCATACACCGTCCAGAGTAGACGTGTTCCAGCTGTATGGTTGCGTTTTTGGTCAAATCCGAGCCAAGCCTCCGTGAGTTTTGCCAAACCGTCACTCGGATTATGGAGAAAGTGTGGCCTTCGCGTGAGCCTTGCGAGTGTTTCTGTGGAGAGGAAGGCCGTTCCGCGTACCAGCCTGACTGCGCTGTTTCATAATCAAACTCTGGAGAGAGGAGAAATTGGCCAGACGTCAAGACATAGCGATGTCTGGCATGTCTGTTTTCACGGGGTGTTTACCGCAACAGCTGTCTTGAAGTAACCGTACAAAGGCCTGGACAATCCACAGAGCAGAAAACAACCTCTCTATACGTCCTCGTGTGGTTTTTTTTTTTTTGTCGTGAAACACGACACTGAAGATTTATCATTTAAAGTGCAATTTCGCCGGGTATCATTTGAGCTGTAGAGAAACCATTATTCCCGCACTAAAGATGATAGAAAGTAATGTACTTTCAGAATAAGAGTATTATTTGTCAGGGGGGAAAAAAGTGGCTCATGGTGGAACAGATGAAGCTGTCGGAGTCGGAGCGTACTCGCTCGCGAGCTCGGCCCAGAAACCGCTTCGACGACCCACTCGGCAGAAGTTTCGAAACGATTATCGGAGTAGCAAATTGTACCCTAATAGGACAAAAGCGCTCGAGTCTTCTCAGAGGTTCGTTCGGTTTTAAGAGCAATATACCGTCAGTGTGCGTGAGACGGAGACGTCTTTCCGGCTCTCCGTGTCGCTTTTTGACGATCGTCGTGCCGAGACTCCTGCGGCATTACCATGGCGAAATCTACGCCCACGCAAAACCGGACGCACGTCGTTCTCTCCACTCCTCTCCTGACCTTTAACTAAACCACGTCTCCGCCTTCGTAGACCGCTGGTTCTCACAGCGGGGTCTGAGAGCTGTTTATTTATTTATTTAAATTTATTTATTTTTTTACGGTAGTGGAGATCACAACCTGGCCTTATCGAAGCAGTTATGTGTCGTATGAGTTATTAGCGAGTTGTTTTAATGATCAGGCGGTTTGACTGGTCATGTGTATCGAATCGAAGCGAAAACGAACTCAAAATGAAATCAATTCAAGAATTAAAAGCTCCATGGCTCTAATAAACAGCCAAATATTATTATTATTATTATTATTATTATTATTATTATTATTTATTATTATTATTATTCACAGGAACAATTAGCTGACTGGAGATACAGTGCCTTGCGAAAGTATTCGGCCCCCTTGAACTTTTCAACCCTTTGCCACATTTCAGGCTTCAAACATGAAGATATAAAATTTAAATTTTTTGTGAAGAATCACCAACAAGTGGGACACAATTGTGAAGTGGAATGAAATCTATTGCATATTTTAAACTTTTTTAGCAAATAAAAAACTGAAAAGTGGTGCGTGCAAAATTATTCGGCCCCCCTTTACTTTCAGTGCAGCAATGTTTGTACCTTGTACTGAATGTTTCAGCTGCCCTTATGTTTGTCTGGAGATGTGAAATTAAAGTATGTTTTTTGTCCATAATAAAAAAAATAATAATGATTTTCCGTCCTAAGTTTGAGTAACGTTGGTAACTGTGGTCATGTTTCTCACCGTTCACTCAACTCGAATGAACAAATTGAATGATGTTTCAATTCCTGATGTGGGGAAAACTTACAGCCACAGCGTTACCGCCGCCTGTCACGACGCGCTGACACCGGAGACTCCTTCCGTCAATGTTCCATGAACAGCTTCAGCATGTACACGTTAAAAAGAAAGAAAGAAAAGTTTGTATTTATTCCGTTCTCCGTGCAAGTCCCTGCGAATGAGCCGTAACTATAGAAACGTGTTAAAACTATTGTCAGGGCTGCTGTTGGAAGAAAATGAATCAACACCTGTTGACCAACCAGAACTGAAACGTCAACAGCACCGTGGTGTAATACGTCATAAATAATAATCCACAAGACTACTGGGGGGATTTATTTCCCTGGTCCATGACGGTCGGAAAGGGTGCAATGATCTAGAACAAATGATCTATAGCTTTTGTTCGGAGGGAGTGGGAGAAGACCGAGAGGAGTGCTGTACATCTGTGTGATTTGGATTTGTATAGCTAGAGCTAATTATGGACACGCTGCAGTACTTTGTGCATTTACAGGAATACACTTTTCATGTGATATAGCTGCACCTGCGATAAATTAGCTTAAGTGCTGCACAAAATGGCGGCATAAACGTCGCTACATGGATGAACAGATTTCGAGAGATGATTTGTTTGGACGGTTTAATGAAAGAAAAAAAAGAAGAGGTCACTACTGAAGGGCCACACATTTTTAAATGGCTTTAACAAGAATATTAACGGTGTTAGGAAATGAAAACAAACAAACAACAACAACAACAACAAAGGGCACACACATACATACACACACACAAAACCCAAATATAATTCAAGCAAATATCAACTATCCATCCATCCATTTAGTAGAAGTATGTTCTTATGAACTTAATATAAGATTTTCTGTCAGGATTGAAAGTTTTGTTTATATTTTACTACTTCAGTTTGACCTGTAATCACTAAAACAAGCTCGGGTCCACCAGAGGGCGCTCTAACACTGCGTTTGAACTACTGTAAAAATATTTTCCTCCCACTGTTAGTGCAAAGTATGGCTTCCCATCTATCCATCCATCCATCTTCTATACTTCTTGTACAGGTTCTACGGGGTCACGGGGGAACCTGGAGCCTATCTCAGGGAGCATGGGGCACTAGGCGGACATGGTGCCACCCTGGACATGGTGCCTGCCAATCCATCGCAGGGCACACTCACACACTTGTACACGTAAGTAAGTATGGCTTATTGCGTTAAAAAAAATACACAATGGTAAGATCGAGTCGAATTTTCGAATAATAATGATAATGAAAATAACATCCTAATTATTTTCGGAACTTCGGTCATGTCATGGTTTTCCGTGCATTCAGTAGATTTCGATTATAATTACTACACATGAGCCACCAGTGTGCATCCAGTCAGCATTACATCAGTTTTCTCTCCAACTCTCTAACCTGGGGGTGTGGGGGGTGTGGTGGGGGGGGGTATAAATACATGTTTACGTCTGATACTCGATGTTCTAACACGTTTGTCGTTTCTGCCCTCTTTATGCATTATTCAAGCTCTTTGGTACAAATCTTCACAGCAAGATCACCGGTGTTACATTAACACCTTCTGGTGCACAGTAGGCACGATTGTGAAGCAGACACCTCAGATGACTTCGCACCTCAGGAGTTTACGCCGGCACATTACGACGTCTCCTGAAGTCTCTCGTGTTGTTTAAGATCCTGCGAAAAATGGCGTCGAAGGCGAATGAACCACTCTCTCTGACCAGTTTATTAACGTTTAGAATTGGCGCGTGATCGTCACCGGCGTTCCAAGCTTTCGTCCTCTTTTCATTTTGTTCGGAGTTTTAACTTTGTTTAACGGTGTTCCGCGTTACCCACAATGCCACGCGGCTACCTTCTGATCGTGCTGCAGTCGGATTTAGCGCTCGCTTCATCCCGGTCTAAAGAGAGAGCGATGCAGCGGGGCTTTAGTCCTTTAATCTACACGTCTTACGTGTCGACCAGATCAACGTTCAAAGCTTCAGCTTCTCAGGTCGATATCATGGCGCTCTCTTCGAGCCCAGTCGTAACACTGCGCGTATGTATACCTGCGTTGCATTCTGGGGCTCGGGCGTTTGCATCGACGTCTCCAATACTTCTAGGCTGGATTTCTCCATGATATAATGTTCGCTGGAACATGTGGGGGACGGGGGGCAAAAACAAAGCTAACAGAGGTCCTATAGCTTCTAGCTTCTCATGGGAATTTATGAAAAGCACAGCACCAACCAACCAACCAACCAATTAGAACCTCAGAAATATTCCCACATAAACACATTCCACGTGTCTCGGAATGGAGATTTCCTTTCAAAAGTCCTGAAAAAACAGAAAGTCGCAGGCCTGCAGCGCGTAAATTGTGTATGTATGCATGAGTCATTCTGAATGATATTACGTCTAATCGTGACGGTCCAGATGGGAATCTAAACCTGGTTTAGCTCCTAGACCTCCTGCGTCCCTGGAGGTTCCCGTAATGCAGGCGAGGAACCGGGCTCGTGTTTGAACATTCATCCCGAGTGCGAAGCGTCTGCGCCGCGATTAGTTTACTTGTAGCGGAGACTTTGATGAATTATGTTGCGCCGTGAGACCGGTGCCATTTATTCTTCTTAATGTCAAGCCCTCGGAAAGTGCACGCTGACGGAAGCGTGAGAGAGCTGTGCTTAATACAGTAAGGAGTCCACAGAGGTCTGACGGAGGAGGGAGGATCGTGGGGTTTGGGGTCTGGGGCATGGATCATGTGATTTTAAAGCACCTACGCTTTTAAAACATTCAGAAACAGCATTATTGTGAAAACACTGATATTAGGCTTCGAAAAGCATGATGATTATGATGACAGGGTCGTTTTTTTTCGCCGTCCGCCAGAAATGCAGCCGCTTTTAACAGCAGAAAAATAGACTTTTATATATAGAGACATCAAGCACTATTATGAGTTACGGTTACAGCTCTGACAAAAGCACTGAAACTGGAGACTCCTTCCATAAAGGTTAAATTAGCATCACCTTACAGAAACCTTTTAAAATATATATATATATATATATATATATATATTTATCAACCAATCAGGGCGCAGTTTGGGGGTCGAGCAAGAAAAATTAGCTTGCTAATTAGCAATTTTTAAGCATTAAAGATGTCATCATATATATATTTTTTCCATCTGTTTATAGTTCCATTGTTAAGATGCTTTGGGAACACTTTCCCCGTGTCATGGATATTCATGGTACGACGTTTACAGAGCACTGACGCTGGAGACTCCTTCCATGGTTAAAACACACATCACAAGTTAAATCAACACGGCCCTGCGCAAGCCGAAACCTTATACAGCGTTCTAGAAAAGAATCAACACGTTCTGACCAATCAGAATCGAGGATTCAGGAATTTTAAACAATGCTGTCGTGGTTACGTGAAATAAACGATATGTGAATTTCAGTATTATTTGAATCGTAATAATAATCGTATCCATCACTCCAAAACCTCCAGGTAGAAAACTCCTCCTACTTTCACAGGTACCGTTATATAACAGGAACCAGACAGAGATACCATACCGTATATGACCAGGGTACTGATAGTTCTGGATTTTGCTTAACATGGAGCAGGAAGCACGTAGTCTAGGAAGGTTCTTCTACAGCTTTATAAGAACAGTAAAGCAAAAATAAAGCAACCAGAAAGTTTGCAGAAGCACCACTGTGTGCCGTTTGGGGACTTTTTTTTCCCCTTCTATTCTTCCTTCTATCCTCTCGGTGTATAAAAGTTCTCCGTTATGTCGAATCAAATACCTTGGGGAGTTTTTTTTTTCTTCTTCTTCCCTTTTTTGAAGTCACACACACACACACACACACACACACAGTACTGTAACAGAACCTAGCATTAATATTCAACGTTATTTAAATGTATGACTCAAACAACACGCTGGAGTTTTTTATTTATTTTTTTTTCTTTTTTACATTTTTCATTTTTTCCTTAATAAAAATTCCCCGGTTAATCCTAATTAGCATCTGTGCCTGACCTCGTTTTATCGCTGTAATAGGACGGGCGAAATTAATTAATTAATAACAATTAGCGGCTGAATTAAAGAACCGAGGTGCTCTGCCTGCGCGCGTATACGTGTCATCGAGGAGATCTTTCACCGCTCATCAGTCCACTCACGATGTCCGCCAGTCCGGCCTACGATAGTCGAAGGACGATTGATGTGAAGAAAAAGAACAAAAAACCAAGAGGTGGTTTCAAGCTATTGGATCCCATTTAGGTACAATTTTCCACACCTTGCTACTAAACGGGTTTGCTTTCGAGCCGTCGCTGCTCTCTTCCTCTCTGGCGAATCAGAGACGATACAATCTAAATGCTAATCAATTCCAGCAACGAGGCTGCTTTAGCGACGCCGGATTCCCTACCGCCCTCCCTCTGGTCCACAGGGACGGAGAAGACGAGGGGTTTTGTTAGCACGCTGACATTTAGCGGGTCCCATACGAATCAAGCCTAAACGCTGCTTATTAGATTACGGCTTGATGGGCTCGCGGACTCGGGGTTAAAAAAAAAAAAACCAAAACGCCCAAAGAGTTCCACTTTGTCTAGAGCAGTTACAAGCACTTCTACAGCGCACACAAAGTGACGTGTTATAGCGTACATAACTCAGGATTGCTCTTCATTTGCCAGTGCTTAGAATTCTGCTTGGCACGCATTATAGCACTCAGACGAGAGACGTACAGCACACAAGAGAAAACAAGATGGTTCAAAGCTTAAGGGGTGTCGAGTTCTCAATTCTGATTGGTCGGAAGAAAGAAGGAATCTAGAACAGCAGCTCCGGCAAAAACACTGACAGGGTGATTATTAATTCTTCTACGTTATTGTCGCTATAGTAACAAATTCGACTTGAATTCCATTCACTTGTATGGTTTAGAACATTAAACGTAACTATAAATGGATAGAAAGGATGACAGGTCGTCCTGACGATGCGACAGACGAGGCAAGGGTGCAAATTTGGGTGCGCTCTCTGGGTAGGAGGGGCAGACTTTCTGTCCTAGCCAATCATGGGGCTCGGTGAGCTCGTGTATGCGGAAGAGGGCCGACCATCTTGGTAGCTTTCGTATGACGGGAGAGCTGAACTGGCTGGTGGGTGGGACTTACAAAGTGACCAACTTGGCGAGAAAATGCAGGGATTAGTACGACGTTTCGTTGTTTTAAGAAATAAATATTTTTCAATCCAAAGGCGTTTCTTTGCCTCAGTATCACCCTCAGCTATCCAGGAATGTCTTTCAAGCTGCTTTGAGATAATATGTAAAAAAACAAAAAGCTCTAAATTATTTCAAGTTTTCTGTTTGCCAGATGGAAGGATCTGGAACAGTCAGAATCCTCAGTGTCTACCGGATCTGAAGAACTGATCAGTAGGAGGTCGCAGCTGAAGACCTTCTCAAAAACCTTGATGGAAATTTGATGGCGAGAGAAGATGATGAAGTTTTAATGACATCATCTCAATACATAAAAAAAAATAATAGACAGATATATCGATAGATGATGAAGTTTTAATGATGAAGTTTTAAAGATGAAGTTTTAATGACGTTTAATGATGGCCGGTTTTTTTTTTTCTTTTCTTTTTTGTTCTTCAGTCATGGCTCTGAAGAACCAACTGTACCAGGAGATGGAGGGTTTTTTTTTTTTTTTTTCCTCAGGTTCTGCAGAAAGTGTAAAAGCTGCTGGTCTGAATTCACAATAGAGCACACTGCACAAGGGCCACAGCAAGACCTCTCACAGTAAATCCATGCTGGATGCGTCTAAGGTGCGTTTCCGTACGTGCTCCTGCCGTGAGAAAGAGCGGAATCGACATTTTCACAACTTTCATTCAGCACTGGATTATCAGTAACGAGTCGGTAAATTCGTTTTTGTAACTATTTAAAAGCCCCACAATAGCTGTGATTTAATTCTGTACGGTATATTGACATATTTCCTTCTGAAACAGGAAGTCAGATAGAGGTCATGGCTGTCTAACACAGCAGATAGACAATATATCTCAAGATAAGCCACTCCTCCTCCAAATCTAAACAAATTCGTCAGTAGCTTAATGAGGTGTTGTTCCTGTCCCTGTCCAGCGCATTGAAATACCTCCGATAAAAAAAATGTCTCCATCGTCAATCCATCCCCCCCCCCCCGACCAAGCGATGGTTGGAAAAGGGAAGAGGGAAGAGTGTGTGCCGGAAGACATGCAGCCAAAATCATCGATCAACCAACAAACCATCGATCGTTTGCCGCTAACAAGCTTCGTCTGAAGAGCAAGACCCGCCTCCGGGGGCGGGACATCTATATTTCCAGAGAGCATTTAATTGGACGATCAGCCGTGACGTTGTGTCACACAAAAAAGGTACTTTGTCTCAGGTAATCTCTGGTATTTGGTGTCTATTGAGCGCAAAAATCTCCGAAACACACTATTTTAATTCACGAATGGAATTAGCATAATTCTAGCGCTAGCCTGCTAGTGAGGTTGTTCCACATTCCACACAAACGAGTCTTGCATAAAGCTGCTTAATGAACTTAAATGCTAGCGTTTCACCATGTCGAGGGACTTGACGTGAAACAGTCGGACGGTGAACAACCGGTTGTTTGATTTGTAGTGGAAAGTCAGCAATAATTTCTGCGGTATGTGAGGTTTCGTGCGTGACGTCGTAATCCGAATGCACCAAGGGACACTATAAGATCCGGAGAGAAACAATGCGGTCTTGTTAATTATTAATAATCCTGTAAATATTAATGATTAAAAACATAATAGGAGCCCTAGAGGGACACTTGTGTGTGTGTCGTTTAGCTAAAGGCTGACGTGAAGCTGCGCGGGCTCAGGGATAAAGAGGAACTCCGTCGTACTCCGTTTTAGAAGATCGGTGCTGAGTCATGATGAGACAGGAGCATTTAAAAATAAACACCGTTAGAGCTTTTAGCGCCAACACTTGAGCTTAGCATCGCACTAAAGCACTTCGCCGGTTCATTTAAAACTCGAACCGCATGCGATAAATTACATAGGCGGACCAGTTTTGCATTATTTTTTGCGTTGTGTCCGTGCTCCTGAGCATTAATTAAACCCCGAACAGGGTCTCTCGGGCGCGGTAGTCCAGTCCAGAAGTACAGCGAAGACAAATTGAATGCAACCTCATGCTAGAATTTTCCCCAAATGAAATGGTGAAACCGCAGTGCGCTGTAATTAAGAAGACGATTGCCCCTTTAATGATCTCCAGTTTCCTCGACCTGCTTCGCTGTTCTTTAATTTTTCATCAGGGTCCCTTCATCCCTCACCTCATTTCAGAGTTTCTATCAACTACCAGACAAAGGCTTTCTCCTTTCACCCTCTCCATAGCAGTGGCATGACCCTTGAGACTCGCACCAGGCGTCTGCAATCTAGTAACGATTACCTGCTCGGAGAGAAGCCTCTTTTTTTTTTTTTAAGGGCTCTCAGAAATGCCGACAGAGAAGCAAGGAGCGAGTAAGACCCCTGTCACGGACACTATCGACCTCGGTGAGACTTCATGCAGGTGTCAAGAGGATATGTCAATAACGAGACTGACTTTGCTCGCCAGGAAGATAGCATTATGCTAACTCTTTTTGGCTGCCAAACGTCCATCTGTACTGAATTCGTTTACTTTTTCTTACCAAAGGAACCAAACATGGACATGTGGGTGAAGCTAGAAAGACTAAAGATCATCGATTGGTCAAAAATAATAGTCATAGATTCATTCTGATAATAAGGCAAGATAAGATAAACCTTTTTGATCCCAAAGGAATACACAAGACAATACAAGCAACAATGATTTAATGATTTAACAAAATACTAAACAGCTCGAACAACTTTTCTATGTGACAGTTCGACAAAGTTTCTTCCTCTTTCCCTTTCTCCGACTGCTTTAGGAGACGTCGCAATTTATTTAGTTATTTAGCCACAGTAATGTTTTCTTGTCACGTATATTTAGCACAGTTTGGAACTTCTCACCCATGATTCAGCTAAAATCCACCCATTTTAAACTGGGGTCGAATCCAAAATGGCCGCCTACTCATCGTATTCGCTCACTACATGGGGTAGAACCCTGTCCTAGTGCACTAAATGGACAATAGAACGGCGTTTGAGATTTAAAAGAGTTTTTTTATTTCACAGATAAATCAAGTAAACGCCACAATATTCGGAGGAGCGTTCAAGTCTTCAAAATTACCGCAGATTCGGGCCGAGACGCGTCACGTGACGTCGAGTAGAGCTAGAAAGGATCTCGTTTACGAACAACCATCACTGCGAAAGCGCGTGCGAAACAATTTCGTTCCAGTGACAATAGCACGTGCGATTTAACAGCAAAGAAATGATTATTTGTAAATTCTGTGTAGTATTTCGCAAACTGTGCCTAAAGCCACCAACCGACAACCTCCGAAGAGACTCCTCCTACATTCTCACAAGGACCTCACAATTCTTCATGAAATAGGTGTCAGAGTTATTGGGGTTTTTTTTTTTTTTGCTTTAGAATTGGAGATCATGATTCTTTGACCAATTTTGTTGGAATAACATGTACACTTATTACGTTTATTACACGAGCTGCATTTTTCTAGCAGATGTGAGAGGATGACCTCGTCTGCATTTTAGGACATACTGTAATAGCCCAAAACAGCGATAATAACCGCTAAGTACTATAAAACTTTAATCATAATAGGGTACCAAGAGTTCAGCGTGTCCTCCTAAACTTAAAAGAAAACCAGCGATATTAAAGTCCACATAAATAATGAGTCGTTTCGTTGTCGAGTCGAGTCTTTTCTGCCGAGAGTGACTCGTAGGTGCTCGTGGGTGAAAATAGCTAATGAAGTCACTCACTCATCTAACTCAATTATTTCATATATTTAGCTATTGTTTGTTTAATAACCAGGAATTCAATATTCAGTGCATAAATGTTTGTTTAGGAAGAATTTGTTGTTTTCTTACATTGTTTCTCCACATTTTCTTCTGTTGAGGTTGAGGTGCCCAACTGTGGCGGGTAAAAGCATGCGAGATGTTCTTCCTCTGAGAAAACCACATCTTTTCGATCTGCTGTGTCACAGGAAAGCGCTGTCCACCCTCTTCCGCATACACGAGCCGACAGACTAGTGTCGTTGTGATCGGCAGGAGAGAACACGTTTCGCCATCACGCCCACCCAGACGGCATGTTCCCCGAATGTTCCCCGAAAGGCCATGTCATCGTCAGGATTCGAACCGGTGATCTCCAAACGCTTTCCTGTTGCGCCACTCGGGAGCCGTTATTTGGTTGAAAATGGGCAGGATGTGGATGTGAGTCAGCTGATTATGCTGGATGAGTGCTGAGCTACAGCTTGGGTCTGTGCACCAATATCCACAAAACATCTCAAAGCTGGCACGCTCTTGTGCAATCACGGTTTATTACGCCCCAGCTTAAAATCAAGAGGAATTTAATTCCAGATCCCGCTCTGTTGCTTTTTTTTTTTTTTTTTTTAGCTTATTTTATTTTATTTTTTTCACGTTCTAATGAATAAATTTGTATCTTTGGTGCCGTTCGGTGCTTTTGATCTCCCCATCTTTGCTCTCATCTACATCTGTGAGAGAAACTTTTCTTTGAAAGTGTCTTCTTACGCCCGTGCCTCGAGAGAACGAGTGAATAATTGAAACTTAAAAAAAAAAAAAAAAAAAGCATGTGAAATTATGGCCTTAAAAACACAAGCAGGAAGAAACCGGGAATGGAGGAAGCAAATTACCGGTCTGTTTCGAGGGGAAAAGAGTGACGTTTGACAAAGATGTAACAGGTGGCACTATTTGTACGGCGACCGCAGGGTAATTTCGACACGATCATAAGTGTTTGTGCTCGAGCTCGCTGGATATGAGGGAGGAAGAAGCAGCAGCAGTGGTAAATCAGTGGGAGCATACAGAGAACGCCAGAGAATAGCGCTTGGAGAAAAAGAGAGGAAGGAGAAAGAAAGTGGAAATCTTTATAACTGGCTCTGCTCACCGCTAGCCATCAATCACGGGAGGTGATGAGTACGAGCGATCGCAATCCGCTCTGCTGTCCCAACGCACATCAAACTTACAGCTGGGTATTACGGAGGACTTTCACATTGCCATAATGTTGCCTTTCCCCTAGTGATTTTCTGAACATGCCTCCTCGGAATTCAGGCATCTGTCCAAATGTCCAACATGTTCCTCGTTCTCCTGGTTCGTGTGGGACGTTTGTAGGACGCAGGCCATGCGGCGGGAGTCTGTAATGTGACAAGCAATAAACGTTAGACGAGCGTAGACAAGAGAGTATATTGCAAACTAGTTTTTCTGCATTTTATTGGACGCTGTGGAGCCATAACACTAAATCTTCACATTTTTATCCTGAAACCAATTCAATTGAAATATTTGCGTTGTGTGTTTTTAGATCCCGGGGCGGTGTTCTCTTTATTCCTGTGAGACGTTAGCGGCTGCGCATCACACCGATGTCACAGGCGGATGTTAAAGCTGTTTAATCTGAGAAAATTTTTTTTTTCAGGTCTCAAACATGCAGTGAGATCCATAAGTATTTGGACAGCAAGACAGTTTTTTTTTTTGTAATTTTGCCTCTGTACATGACCACAATGGATTTGTGTAGACTTTCAGCTTTAATTCAAGGGGTTTAAGAAAAAGTCCCTCCATTTTCACAGGCTCAAAAGTAATTGGACAAACGAACATATTTACATTCATGAACGTGTCTCTTGACTGTACACATGAACAACGATGCGCCTTCCTCCTCCAGAGCGTGCTTGACTCGGCTCGATGTTCTGAAGGAGTTTTTCTTCACCAAGGAAAGAACTCTGCGATCGTCCACTTTAGTTGTCTTCAGTGGTCTTCCAGGACTTTTGGTGTTGCTGAGCTCGCCAGTGCGTTGAAAGAATGTGTATGAAATTGATGATTTGGCCACTCCTAAAATTTCCGCTCTCTATCCGATAGGTCTGTTTTGTTTTTTCAGCTGTATGACGTTCTCCTTCACTTGCACCGACACCTCTTTGAACCGCATACTGAGAGTTCACACGAACAGCTACCAAATGCACATTCAACGCTGGGAATCAACTCCAGACCTTTTATCTCCTTAATTTCTCATTATATAACGAAGAAATAGGCCACACCTGGCCACGAAACTTCTTATCAGTCAACTGTCCAATTACTTTTGAGCCTGTGAAAATGGGGGGATTCCGTAAAAAATTTAAAAATGGCTGTAATTCCTAAATGTTTGATGTAATATTTTCATTAAACCCCTTGAATTAAAGCTGAAACTTTCAACCACTACACTGTCTACACTTTCAACCACATCTCGAGTGCTTCATTTAAAATCCGCAAAATAAAGAAAATGTCGTCACTGTCCAAATACTTATGGACCTGGCTGTAAGTGGTAAAAACAGCGCCTAAAAACAAAAGCACTCCTTTTCTCACTCACTTTTCGTTTCCCGACGATTTTCAATCTCATATTGAAGGAGACATCAATCCGGCGCGGACGTACTGGCGACGCTGGCGCAAATACCGGACTCAAAGTCCCAAAATACGGTGCAGCTACTGTATACGACGCAGTCACAACATTCAAACATCTCCTGAAGCTCCACAGCTGAAGTTCCAACAACAAAAGTAAGAAGCCACAGAAAACTTTTCCTATCGCCACATGACGCGGGTATTATGAAGGTTGGCACTTTTGAAAGCTTAGAAAGCTTTTCAATAACACCAGGGGAGAGCCCTGCAGAACGAAGCGGGCCATCCAGCCAAGACTTTTCATACACTCTGCTAAAGCAGGGCAGTAATGGCCTAGTTGAATGGCTTTAAACTACTCTCTCAGCGATCAAAGTCTCTTACCGATCCCCCGCAATGACTCACCTCACCCGGCAGAATGAAATCCTTACCTCGCCCAACCTGTGAGGTTGTCACTGAGGTCTGGGAAAATGGAGGTTGTGCCACGCGTGGCTGTGCTGCATCGACTTACAGCAGCTTGACATAGCACAGAGCTTTAGATCAAGATCTTTGCTTGCAGTCAGCAAGGCTGGGAAAACAGCATTAAAAGTGTCCGCTAAGCTACAAGTTACTCCAGAAATGTAGCTTCAGTTTTTACTTCAAGCAAAATGTATCTGCGTGACTTCAACCTACATGGCTAAAGTAATTTTCCCTAATTATACCAGTTGTCCAGAAAGACTGTTTCTGGGTCACGGCTCTGGAGCCTTTCCATTAAAAAGCCGCCATTTTTCTTGTTTTCTTGACAAGACACGTCTCCACGCAACTTTACAAAACAAACCAGCGGATATGCGTTATTATTTATCATACTTTTCTCTAGCTAGCAACATGGATGCCAACAAACAGCAAAGTAGCTATGCTGTCCTATGCTAACATGACTTTAAATAATTTAAGTAAAATTGTTTACTTTAAAACCCAATACAACACTTTAAAACCAGAGACTGTAAAACTAATTACGCCTTTATGATTGAATGGTTTCTAAAGAATACCTAGCAGTAGCGTTGCTGTTAGCAATTATCCACCAGAACACTAACATTAGCCTTAATCTAAAATGGCACAGCTGATCCTGAGATGATAAATATATATATATATATATATATATATATATATATATATATATATATATATATATATATATATATATTATTTTTTTTTTTTAACTCAAAATACTGGATCACACTATTTCATAGTTTATATTACTACGATTATATTTGGGCTGTTTAAAAAGAATTATAATTTGGTATCTATACAAAATGTGTCTTAAGTAAAACATTTTACGAGACGGTATGGAAGCCCATTTCCTCCATGGAGAATTTTTTTTAAAAAGTTGCAGTAATTGCGACTTTATATCTCAGAATTGCAACTTTATTTCTCACGGTTGCGACTTTACAATTCGGACTTTATTTACCGCGATTTAGACATCCACTTGACGCAGTACTTGAAATGTGACTTACGTCAGGCAACGAGCGTGTAGCTAGCATCTGGTTTTCCTTGTCTTGACTAGCTGATGTGTGGTGTTCTTATTTTGTATGAGCTATTTATCGAGAATGATCGATGCTTTGTTGGTGCATTCTTTGCAACTTTCAAGTCAAAATTGTGCGATATGAACGTGCAACTGTGGGAAAAGTGTCAGAATCGTGAGACGTAAACTCATAATTGGCAGGGGGAAAAAAAAGACGCGATCTTGTAATTGCGAAAAAACCAAGTCAAAACGGCGAGAAATGAAACTTAACGTTACAGCTTTACTTCTGATTGCTACAGCGCTTTGACACTGGAGACTCCTTCCATAAACCTTAAATTAACCTCTTGCGGAAAACGTGATCATTTCAACAAACCATTTTTCTTCATTAAGCGCGCTTTTTAAAACCTGTTAGATGTTGATGGAGCATTTACCATAGAAGTCCTTATAAATTACCCCGTACCATAGAAATGATAGCGTATTAGAATGAGCCGCTGTTATAGAAAACCCCTTTCTAACCAATCGGATTAGAGAACTCAGCAGCGCTGTTGTATAAAGTGGTTTAACATAGCATTAGAGGACCAGAAATGGATTGCAATCATTCAGTTAAAGGGCACTACCTATCATTTACCCACAATTTACCACCACATCTCGTCCTGTTTCAAGCTGCATGTCCAGTCTCACTGTCGGCAACAAAGAGAAAAGAAAACGTCACGCGGTAAATGCAACGTGAAACACCGACAGCAGGTGTGCGATTTGGATTAGTATCCAGTGCCTTTTAGAAGATTGCGCTTCTCAGCTGAATGTTAAGTGGTCAATGTTGACGTTACTGCTGTTTTCCAATCTGAGTTACACTCCAGTGTCAGTCTAAAACTTCACACGCTCTTCACTGTTCGCACACTGCAGCTGAAATGATTTAAAAAGAAATCAATCTTGGGTTCATTTTTTTATTATTATTATTATTATTATTATTATTATTATTATTATTATTATTATTATTATTTCATTCCCAAATTTATTTTAAAAGAGTGTATTGGAAAAGCTAATCTCCTTCTAAAGTAACATAACCTCTCGGATCTCGAACGGCAAATGATTGGTTAGTTACTCGTCCAACAGCGCGACAACGAACAGACCGACAACAAACTCCGGATATACACACACATAATAAAAATAGAATGTAGTATATAATAAAAGTAGACATAGTAAAATAATAATAATAGACTGTAGAATAGAATATTATAGAATGTGATAAGTGGAATATGATGCTTCAATAGAGCCATATCTCCATGCAGTTCTCGCCTGGTTTCCGGCTGAAGCTAAACAGGATCGAGCCTGACCAGTACCTCCTGGGGAAAACTAAGCTTGCTGCTGGAAGTGGTATTAGTGAGGTCAGCAGGGGGCGCTCACTCTGTGCTTTAGGTGGGGCCTAATGCTCCAGGACAGTATACTGTAAAACCAGCACTGTATTTCGAATGAGACGTTAAACTGCGGTCCTGACTCTCTGTGGGCGTTAAAAATCCCAGGACGCTTCTTGTAAAAGAGTAGGGATATGACCGCCGGTATCCTGGCGAAATTCCCCCATTGGACCTTCTCTATCATGGCCCCCTAATAATCCCCATCTCTGAATTGGCTAGACCACTCTCCTCTACCTCTCCACTAATAACAGCTGGGCGTTCTGACGCAATATGGCCGCCGTCGCATCATCCAGGTGGATGCTACACACTAGTGGTGATTGTGGACATTACAACCCCAACCCCCATACTATGTAAAGCACTTTGAGTGTCCATAAAAGCGCTACAGTGCCTTGCGAAAGTATTCGGCCCCCTTGAACTTTTCAACCTTTTGCCACATTTCAGGCTTCAAACATAAAGATATAAAATTTTAATTTTTTGTGAAGAATCACCAACAAGTGGGACACAATTGTGTCTGATACTCCTTCGATTTCAAAATGATCGCTTGCACAGTGCTCCTTGGGATGTTTAAAGCTTGGGAAATCTTTTTGTATCCAAATCCGGCTTTAAACTTCTCCACAACAGTATTTCGGACCTGCCTGGTGTGTTCCTTGGTCTTCATGATGCTCTCTGCGCTTTCAACAGAACCCTGAGACTATCACAGAGCAGGTGCATTTATACAGAGACTTGATTACACACAGGTGGATTCTATTTATCACCATCAGTCATTTAGGACAACATTGGATCATTCAGAGATCCTCGCTGAACTTCTGGAGTGAGTTTGCTGCACTGAAAGTAAAGAGGCCGAATAATTTTGCACGCACCACTTTTCAGTTTTTTATTTGGTAAAAAAGTTTAAAATATGCAATAGATTTCGTTCCACTTCACAATTGTGTCCCACTTGTTGGTGATTCTTCACAAAAAATTTAAATTTTATATCTTCATGTTTGAAGCCTGAAATGTGGCAAAAGGTTGAAAAGTTCAAGGCGGCCGAATACTGTAAATGTAACTAACTAACTAACTAACTAACTAACTAACTAACTAACTAATAACCAGTAAACTATCCAATTACTTTTGAGTCTGTGAAAATGGAAATGAGGGATTCTGTAAAAAAAAAATAAAAATAAATCTGTAATTCCTAAACAGTTAATACGATATTTTTGTTAAACCCCTTGAATTTATCTTAAAAGAGGGAATTGGAAAAGCTAATCTCCTTCTACAGAAACATAAAGATTCATTCAGCATCGGAAACAGCGCTGAGTGAAATTCTGACTTGGAAATTGAGATGAGAATCTGAAGCTGATCAGGTTTCAAAGTGTGCAAGAGCGAGAGCACTGACCATGCAGGAGTGTGTGTGTGTGTGTGTGTGTGTGTGTGTGAGGATTAAAAAGAACATTGCTGCATATTAAAACTCTACATCTCTAAAGCATGTTTGGGAATTCTGATTGTTTCTTATCTCTCCCAGCCTGGAAATGCTGATATATATTTTTTTCTTCTCTCGCTCCTACGAGACCTGAAAAAAAAAAAAAAAAAAAAAAATCTCAGCTATGATTTGGAAAAGTGAAAGTTATTCGGGACGTGACGAGAATCTGAAAGTGTGAGAAGCCTAGCCGGAGAACGAGATTACACCCAATGGACATGCATGGCCTGAGAAATTTCATTATAAGGTGGCGTGCATAAATTTGCACCCCTTCCTCAAACTTTTCCACATGTTTGCAGTGGAACTGAAACATACTACATACTAAACATAATACTGAAGGAAAAAAAAACATCAATATAGTGTGCAAAATGAATTACGAATAAAGAACATACCTAAACATACAGCATCATGAAGGCCAAGGAGCTATCAAAACAAGTTCTGGAAAAAGTATTGATCCGGGTTTGGTATTTTTTTAAAGCTTTGAAAATGAATATGAAGCACGACTAAACCAATTATGAGGGGGGAGGAGTAAAGGAATACGACTAAACCCTGACCCTGGCACCGCAAGTCACTGAAAGACTGGGAACAGAGGGGATTAGTCAGAGAAGCATGCTACCACCACCATGCTGCACTGCGCTGATTACTTATGCAGTCTTAGTTATTAGATAAATAAATCAATAAATCAATAATTTTGCCCCCCCCGTCCCCTCAATGTTATGGGCTATTTTGGAAAAGTTCAAGCGGGATGAGTACTTGAGTACTCATGAGCACTTTAGATGCTTTTTAATAATACATTTCATTTCCTCCTCTTTAGAAGTGAACTCCTCATAAACCAACTACAGTAACACACCTACGTGTCAAGCTTCGGATATTATAACACCCCCTAATATAATCATCTTTAGCAAAATGATCCGATCTGGACACTATTTCCAGTAAGATGCCGCTGCTGTCACTGATAACGTTACCGCTTCGTGCGCGTCTGCGTATCGGAGGAAAAGCGTTTAAATCCAGGACGGGGGAAAGAGAAAAAAAAAAGCCACATTCTAACAGATACATCTTCATAACTCGTAAACAACTCCAAGGGACAGATTTAATTGGATTTCTCAATCAATTTGCAGGGAAGATAAGATCACAGTGTGAAAGTAGATAATCTGGCGATCTGAAGTAATAATGGCTTTTGTGGTGTATTGATCATCTGTTGCGTGCCCCGCTATGTTCCGACTCGTGCCGCGAATACGGAGAACAGTTGGTCGCCATCTGTTATCACGCTCAGGCTGATCAATTGTTTTTATTTCCTTTTCAGTTTTATACATTCGAAGGATGAAAATAAACTCGGAACTGCTTCCAGGAGGGCATTTATCTGAATAGTGAATCAATGGTGCAAAAGCAGTGGTTGGCGATCGCCTGACAGGCGTTGTGTTGTGTGTGGTGCCTTACAGCCATGACACGAAAAAAAAAAAAAAAAATCTAACTGGGCGGGCTTTGTAAATAGAGACGGGTTTCCCCTCCCCCATCGTTTGCTGTTCAGGATAAACTCTAGGATTAATAATCAACACTGTGTAAATGGTGCGTAAACGTATTTACATGATTAGCTTCTCTTAGCACCAAGCAAAAGAAAGAACGTGGTTTTAAATGATCGTCGATTTCAGACAGACCGCATTAGAAAAAAAAACAAACGCAAACGCGAACGTTGAAAATTTTCACCATCATAGTGCGCACGCAGTAACGTGGAACGGCACCGACGCGTATAAATGTAAAAAAAGGGGCGGAGTTTGAATGAATAAATCATTAAGAGATTAAGATTACGATACGCTGCGATGTCCAATCTGATACCAGAGCACAGCGGAATCCTGGATTCTGATTGGATTCTGAAGGAGATGTCTAATAAACATTTACGGAAGGAGTCTCCAGTGTCAGTAACAGTCCGAGGGTAAAGCTGGACGTTTACCCCCTTCTTCGCTTTTAGTAATTTTTTTCAATTGTGATGACAGGATGTAACGTGTACCTAAAAACGGATAAAAAGTACAAACTGTGGTTCAATGAATACACCGAACCGTTGACAAATTGCTGTCGTGCTTCAGGAAAATAATCAATAATCGATGACCGAGTGGTGTAAGCGCCATGTCGTGGTCGATTCCTTTACATAGACCCCGCCCATGCCGACGTCGACGGGGACGCTCGTTACTCTCCCACATCAGGTCGCTCTTTGTAACCCTAAGCAGAAACAGTTATTACGGATAGTTGCGCTTTAATTTAAGAAATCACTCTGCAATTGGTTCTTGAAAGGAAAACTTCACACTTTCTCCGTAATGTTTATTGCGCCGAAGTGGCGACATGGCCACGGGACACGTCGATAAAAACGCTAAAACCAACAAAGCATGAGAATGAGAATCAGAAAATTGGTGAAAATGGCGGAAGGCAAAGAGGACACGTGTAATTCCATGTGAAGTCTTGTACTTATTCCTATCAGGTGGCTTGTAAACTAACAGCTCCGGGGGCCGAACTGGATGACAAATATTGTTCATAATGGCTGAAAACTAATGAAGCAGGAGATGGCAGTAAGAGCTACAACACAGCCAGAGGCTAGCTCACTCATTTCTCTGTCGCTCTCTCTCTCTCTCTCTCTCTCTCACACACACTTGTTTTTCCTCTCCGTCCTTACTCCACTCCTCTGCAGTTCTTCACTTTCTCTTCAGGCTTCTGCCTTAACTTTTTTTTTTTTTTTTTCCCCTTTCTTTTCTGTACTGAATCCAGGGCAGTTTCTAAGTGAACTTGGCAGGCCGTTGAAGCACCCGCGTTTGTTCGCTAAGCCTGCCATAAGACCAGTGTCATGTAACGAAAAAATGTGAGCCGGAGGCACTTGGACGCAAGTTCTGAGTTTCTTTATCTGAAAACTGCTGTCCAAATCCACATCGAACACAAGCAGTCGGGTTAAACTCCTCGTCCTCGTCAGCCGTCCGTACTCATCGCTGAAGCAGACAGGCAGAAGTCGTCGTTTTTTGTTGTTGTTGTTGTTGGTGTTTTTGATTTTTTTGAAATTCCCACTCCGTGTTGTGCTGTAACAGGAAAACAATCATGACGAAGCGGATCTAACGTAACCACGCGGCGCACATTTGCCAACGACTCACGATAACACGTTATATATATATATTTTAATTTTTATCCATTTATAGCTACGTTTAATATTGTCTAAAAGCTAGTTAGTTCCTGTCCTCACTCACACAATAGCAGCTACAATATAAACAGTCATTCCGTCACCAGCCTTTCGTTTATTCTCTCCTCTGAAGACACAGCGCTGACACTGGAGACTCCTTCAATAAACTGAACATTAAATGAAGATTATACAAATTTCTTTGTTTGGATCCATCGCTTATCCTAATGGGGGAACCTGGAGCCTATCCCAAGAAGCATGGGGCACAAGGCGGGGTACACCCTGGACCCTTTTTATTATTATTCATAGATTATTTTGGTGCAATTGACCATTTTTGCGTCAGAACTAAGGAACAAAAGTCTATTCTATTAGCTGGGTCCCCCCCCCCCCAAAAAAAAACAACTTTATTTAACCCTGTGAGCAAGTACGACTATCCACCGCCACCTATGAAACACGCTAAGGATCTGAAAATCAAACCTCAGGAGTACTAAACCTTCAACCTGACGCACGGTTAGACCCCCGCTGTGCTGTATCGTTATTCACGATCGTCTCTTTACACAAAGGCTTGTCACGGTGAATTCGGACTACATTCGCTCGCATTTGGTCCGTCACCTGATTTTATTTCAGAGCAACAGTTAGCGCAATTATCCTGTGTCACAAAAACGTCTGTCACAACTCTCCGAAAGCCTGCATTACTGTCTGTCAGTGTGAGCGGATGCCACCGTGATCACATTAATGATACGGGAGGACATCGTTGAACAGGCCATAGTTACGGAACGCGTATTCACTTCATTCCTGACCATCTGCTGCGAAATCCATTAGCATGGTGTCACTAGCGTACCTCACTTGGACCTCTTTCGCTTTTGCAGTCGTCTATGGACTGTTTTTTGGGTTGTTTTTTTTTGGACCCGTGTGCTTCTGTAAAACACATTATGTTAACCAGGACGTCCTCATGGCTAATGGAATGGAGCTCACGACAATGGCATATTAACACAGACCAACGAATCAGGAAAGATATCAGAGGCTGTATTTCCTCAGACAATTGAGAATCTTTCATTGAGTTCATCTTCTCCTATAATTCTACACATCCATCATGGACAATGGTGTGTGGTGTGGTAGCACGGTCGCCCTAACAAGGGAAAACGAACTATTGAGACGAAGGCCACGAAAAAAAAAATTACTAGCAGGAAAGATTCCTGCGTCATGAGCAAGTTCATGGTCGATTCCCGGGAGGAATAAAAAAAAGTTCTTCTGAGTAAAAACAAGCACATCGACAGCTTGGTGCGTTCCACTTTGGCGTTTTTTTTGTTTTTTTTGCACGGCGACTGTTCTAAAACACGCATTAATAAGCGTTCGTTAGCTAAAAGCGTTTGAAATTGACAAGTTAGTCAGCGTGTGGAGCTTGTAGTTAGATCAAGTACGGAGTTTGGAGCGGGAACTTAAAGTGTTCCTGAAACTGGAATTTCTATGGACGTTCCAGAGTGTCCTGAAATGACTGGTTTGCTGGTTTGAACATACCTGGGTTTTTCACGAAGCTCCTGAAAACGTTAACGCATTCCTGAAAAACAGAAACGAGCTTTCTGAGAATGTTCCTGTGGGAAAAAAATTCCGGGTGCCTGGAAAAGTTCCTGAAGAAATGTTCTCGGTTCCTTAAAACGTTTCTTGGTTAAACTTGACTAAGGATGCTTCTAGAATGTCGGTTCTATGTGGTCAGAGTAATTTAGCGTTATCCTGGTCATGGAGTCCGGTGAGTAAGGTGCGAATACACACTGGATGGGACACCAGACCATTGCACTGTAACACACGTTCAGACACTCATCACAGCTAGGCGTAGTGATGTTAGAGCAGACAATCCACCTACTGACATGTTTCTGGAACCAGGAAGAAACCTGAGAACGTGATTCCGCATCCTTAATTAATTCCATATGTTGTGTATTTATCTATGGTATATATATCTACTGTATTAGTTTGTTTGCTGATGTCACTTGTATTGCTAACAACCCCACTGAGATAGTGACACATCAATAAATATGGAATTGAACTCTATTTCATGTCATTTTCCTTCAGTTCCATTGTATTTTATCCCGAAGAACCTTGTTATCATACCCGCTGTGGAAGACAACAGATTCGTCGGTGTGTATTTCTCTGAGCTGAGTAATTATATACTGAAACAAAATTTCCCATCACTGGACACTGATTGGACATGTATTACAGTCTCTCTCGCTCCACACACACACACACACACACACACACACACACACACACACATACTCCATGACAGTTTTAGCGTTCCCAGTGCTTTATGAAATCTAATTTTCATTATTTTAGGTCTGGAGTCTTCGAAAAAAAAGTAATTAAATTATCTACGGCTCCCTCAGAGGGGGAAAAAGAAACAGAACGCGGCGTCATGAATTATTCATACCATGTAGAGAGAGCTCATTAAGTAAAATGGACAACTTCATGTTTGTGATTACCGTTTTTACTGTAACGTGTAATTAAGCATTCTAGAAAAAGGCCGCATGCTGATTTTAAAGGTAAACAGAAAGTCCGTTTTTTTTTAACTTTCGTTATAAATAACATTCAGATCCAACAATAAATCACTGGCAGTAATTAAGGCGAAGTAACCGGCCGGCATGTCACTAGAACGCTTATTTATTGTTATGAAAGCCCGATGCCGTGCTGCGTCGCTGCTCTAATTTGTAAAAAAAAAAAAAAAAAATGCTTCAAAAACCAGGAGAAACCGTAAGTGTAGTAGCAGCGTCGTTACACATCGATTAGGTTGCGTTTCTACACCAGTCCCAATTTTAACAGCTTTCTTTGCACTTTACGACATTACGAATTGAATGTGTGTATGTTAAAGCAGATGTGTTATTTAGATGCCGACGCAAAAGCCTAAGAATCCACAGGATAAAACACTTTTAATGCACGCTGGATTTATGAACGTGCAAAGAATTTTGGTTTGCCGAAAGAGTTTCTCTTTAGCAGGGGTGCACAAACATTTCAAACATCTCCAACGCCTCAGAGCTTTCTCTTTAGTCCTGCTGTTACTGATATGCCGTGCCGTGGCTCAGTTCAAAATAGACACTTTTAGGCCAGTAGTTTCCTGAAAAAGAGTTGTCCCGATAAACTAGGGGCTAGTTATGAAGCTCTGTGAGCCGACTGCTTGACTCCATGACCGACTGTTAGCATTGATAGCATGTTCGGCAGAAAAATGTGCACTGACCATGTGTCCAAAATGACGCCATCCTCCCAATTCCCTACAATCCGTACAAATGTGTATTATGGGTATTTGGGACTAGAGGTGTGTGCAGGATTGTTTGTTTTGAAAAAACAAAACAAAAAACAAACTCATTTCTGACCAATCCCATCTGCTCCAAAGGAGTTCTGATCAATCCCATCTGCTCCAAAGAAGTTCTGACCAATCTCAACTACTCCAAAAGGAGTTCTGACTAATCCCATCTGCTCCAAAAGGAGTTCTGACCAATCCCATCTGCGCCAAAGGTGTTCTGACCAATCCCACCTGCTTGAAAGGATTTCTGACTAATCCCATCTACTCCAAAAGGAGTTCTGACCAATCCCATCTGTGCCAAAGGAGTTCTGACCAATCCCATCTGCTCCAAAAGGAGTTCTGACCAATCCCATCTGCTCCAAAAGGAGTTCTGACCAGTCCCATCTATGCTAAATGTGTTCTGACTAATCCCATCTGCTCCAAAATAAGTTCTGATCAATCCCATCTGCTCCAAAAGGAGTTCTGAGCAATCCCATCTACTCCCAAAGGAATTCGGTCCAATTCCATCTTGTCCAAAAGGAATTCTGACCGATGCTGCTTCTTCAAAAGGAATTTTGACCAATCCCAGCTGGTCCAAAACAAATTCTTAACAATCCAACCCACTCCCATAGAAATTCTGACCAATTTTATCTGCTCCCAAAGGACTTCTGACCAAACCAGCTTGCTCCAAAAGGAATCCTTTTTGAACAATAGGATTTTGATCAATAAACAGCAGAAATGCCTGTTACTGAAGAAATTCTGACAACCCCATCTGCTCCCAGAAATCCCAATTCCCCCACCTCCCAAAGAAATTCTAACCAATCCTGCTTGCTTTGACCAATCTTGACTGCTCATGAAGGAATTCTGATCCATTTTCTAAAGTAAACGGGTTAAAACACCTCAAATACCACAATACCGATTCATAAAACCTGCATGCGACTTGAGGTCGCAATCGAGGTGGCAAGAATTATTCTCATTATGGTAGCTGCCAGATTGTGTTTTCCACAATATCTAATAAAGTCACCTCTAAAAAGCCCCTCAGTCAATATTAAGGTCACTGCAAGCCAAAAGCCACACTTACTTGTTTTTTTTGTGTGCATCCCATAATGCCTCATGTGAGACTAAAAACAAAGCAGAGGCCATTGGCATGCTGCAGGCTGGCATGTCCTGTGCCAGTGCTGTCACATGCTTTGGAGTTAGTACACTACACCACTGTGGCTGGACTGTAAATGAGCTTACAGGCTGCAGGACAGATCAACCTCCAATATCTGCTTGTCCTTAAGTGACCTCAAACACAACAGAGCACCTGTGAGAACAAGAAGAGATGCTGTTACTCTCCGCCTACCAATGGCTGCAAAGTTTATTTGGAAGTGTACATTTAAAGGACAGTTCTGTTAGTTAGTTTGTTAGTCTGAGAGGATGAACAGCTGAGGTTCTAAGCTCACACACGAGACATTATAGGTCTTAAGTTGTTATTGTTTTCCCGTAGGGTTTTTTCCCCCCCCAGGTCCCCTGTGCATTTAGCAGGGGATGAGTCTATTTTCACCAAAAAGTGCCACTTTTATTTTAGAAACTGCTGATCTTCTACGATTTTCATCCATAACGTCTGGTGCGGAAAGCAAAAACCATCCAGCAAGTGGAACTTCTGTCGTTTTAAATTTCTCGTTGATGAGAAAGGTCAGAGGAGAATGGCCAGACTGGTTCGAGCTGACAGGAAGTCTACGGTAACTCAAATAATCACTCTTTGCAACCGTGCTGAGCAGAAAAGCATCTCAGAACAAATTACTCGCTGAGCCTTGTAGGTGGATGTGCTCCGACAGCAGAAGAACACGTCGGGTTCCACTCCTCTCAGCCAAGAGCAGGAACGTGTGGCTACAATGAGCACAGGCGTGTTGATTTGGTCAATATACACAATATCACAGACTAAGCACAATCACTGGGACCTCCACCACCATGTAAACAGAAATGGGTAAAAAATAACCGGGACAAAATGGACAAGTTAATCTTCCACTTCATATTCCACCAAAGCTTGTGTGAGAACTCTGTATCTCTGCACCCAGTCCACCCTTAAAGGACGTTAGCTTAGTAGCAATGCTAACACTGCTAATAATTAATGGAATTTCGCGAGGGTGAGTTAGCATTATGCAAACGAGGTCATGCTAATCTCTCCAATTAGCTTTCATCTGCTCTGTATTATAAGGACGTGTACCCCTGAAGTGCATAAAGTATTTATGTCTAGGAAAGTTAGCAAGTCAGCAGTCTAGTGTGAAGCGGGGGGAAAAAAATCATCTGGTCTTAAAGAAAAGAGCAGAAGAGAAGCAGTGGCTCGATTTTTAAAGAAAAAAGAAAAAAAAAAAAGCGAAAAGCACCGCGAACACATCACTTCAGCATCGATCAGAGGATGGGGAAAAGAAACGCAGCGCCTCGAGCGGAGACTAAAAGTGAAGACGGTCAATCTGGATAGTACAAAACGGCCCTGGGATGTGAGCGCAGTGCCATATGGGAGAGAACCCGTGCACATATATTACCACCACCGCATTATGGCCTCCAGCTGAGATAACCGAATTAGTGTCGGCAGAAACAGCAGCTCGGGTTCTCAAAGCGAGGAAGACCAGAGCAAGATGACAGTGCGCATATTTTAGATTCCGTTCAGAGTCTGTACGTCTTTAAGACATATTAGCGTGAGAGTAGAACCGCACACAAGCCTTATTTCTCAAGTACGTGTCTTCTGTCAAAAGTGGAGCTAAAGGTTGAGAGTTTGTACATAAAAATCGATGATTTTTTGGTAGCTACTGTTTTAGGGTTCTACAGAGAACATTTAAAGGTTTGCACAAAGCTCCGAATCAAAGAAGCATTTAGCTTACATCAATCAAGGATCACTTTAGAGTTCGGGATTAACGTGCATACTCGTTTTTGATAACCTATTGTAGGGTTCTATGTTCCTCTGGGCAAACCCTATTTTAGAACCCTATGGTCCAACTAGAATTTATTTCTATCCAAAGAACCTTTCACAAACACTTTTTGTTTGTGAAAGGTAGAACCATCACGCGATCACCCATAGAAACAATTTTTTCAAACATACCCAATAGTGTATAGAATAAAAAGTGTTTGTGAATGGTTCTTTGGATAGAAAAAAAATTCTAGCTGGACCATAGGGTTCTAAAATAGGGTTTGCCCAGAGGAACCCATTAAAGATCCATTTAGAGTTCTAGGCTTAACTGTTTTACACCTGTACACACTTACAAATTGTTTCTCAATGGTTCTATAGATAGATACGGGTTCTAGATTTCTCAAGAGGTTCTAGATGGCCAAAGGGAAACACTCTTTTGTAGGGTTCTGCATAGAGTCATTTTAAAACAAAGCAAAGATTACTTTCGATTTTCTAGGCTTGCTCTAGTCACTGTTAGAACCAACAGATTTTTTCAGTGGTTCTTTGGTGAGATTAGGGTTCTAGCTTTCTAAAGTGGTTTTACCTTATTTTTTTTGGAGGGAACTACTGTTCTAGGATTCTACCTAGAACTGTCATGGGTTCTCCCAGAGGAACATATCAAATATTCTTTTAGACATCTGGTTTTGACATTCTTTCCCTTGAAAATGTACATTCTTAGGAAAAAAGTGTTTCTCAGGGGTTCTTTGGATGGACACGGGGTTTGGCTTTTCTTAAGTGGTTCTAGCTTTTTGACAATTTTCGTTATGGGAACACTCTGTTGTAGGGTTCTATATAGAACCATCAAGGGTTCGCTTAGGTCTTGGTGACCTTTTTTTTCTCTAATAGTGTATACAAAAGTGTTCTTTGGATACGTAAAATATTCTACATATAAAGGTTCTAGCTGGACCTTTTTTGATGGGGAAACATTCTGTCATAGGGTTCTATATAGAACCTTTAAGGATTCACCCAGATGAATAAATCAAAGAAAACGATCAAATTTAAGCTTAGGTTGAACTTTTTTTTTTTTTAATAATGCAAGGGTTCTTGGGTTATATATGAGTTCTAGCTGTCAAAAATGGTTCTAACTAGACCCTTTTTGATTGGGAAACATTCTGCTTTAGGGTTCTGAATAGAACTTTTAAGGGTTAGGGAACATCAAAGAACTCTTTAAAGCTTAAGTTTAGGTTCAACTTAAATAGTGTATACACAAGGGTTCTTTGATTCTAGATGGACCTTTTTTGGATCGGAAAACATTCTCATGCAGGGTTCTATACAGAACAATCGATGGTTCCAGCACATGTACAAATCAAAGAGCAATTTAACATGTAAGTGTAGCTGTAACCGTTTTTAAATAGTGGATGCGCAAGGTAGAAAGTTTCTTGAGGGATAGATTACGGTTCTAGCTTTCAAAAATAGTTCTAACCGGACCCCCGTTGATGACGAAACATTCTGTTTTAGGGTTCAATATAGAACCATCACGGGTAAGAAATGAAAGAATACTTTCGAGTTCTAGGTTTAACGTTCTTTATTCAGTGGCGCATACTTTTAGAAAGCAAGTTTTTCAGATCGATTAGGGTTCTAGATTTCGAAGTCCATTTTTGCGTTAATGTTGCGTTTACATTTCTGAATTCTTCTGTTGTGTGGTTTTTTGTTTTTTTTTGTTGTTGTTGTTGTCTTTTTGTTGGCAAAACCTGGTCGAATCCATTTGCATATTTTAATGGATTAGTCTAATTATTCATGCGTGACAATGTTGTTTACTGGGTTTGCTGCCTTGTTAGCTCTCAATCCACGTGTTCCTCCATTCTGCAGAAGATAAAAAAAAAGCAGACAGGGGAAACACACACACACACACACACACACACACACACACACACACTCATGAGGAAGAACACTAACCCATAACATTAACCTACAGTATGATGCTGCTGTTTCATCATGATGATGATGGTGAGATTTATTGATGCTCTACTCCTGCCATGCCAATAATAGAATACTGTCTAATAGATGCAGACAACATGATGCGCACACACACACACACACACACACACACACACACACACACACACACACACACAATATTACTGTCCATAACCCAACACACAGGTTGCTGTAGATTTGATTTTTGCAACCTCATCCTGCCAGGAGGCAATTCATATTCAGTGCTATTTATGGTTCCTGTTGCGGGCATCAATATCGTCTTGACACATTTTTGACACGTAGCCAGCTGCGAAATCAGAACCAGCGCATAATTTCATGTTCCCTTCCTGCCGACTTTATTTAGTACCCTGAAACTTGTTCTGTGGTCACACCCCCCACCCCCCACCCCCTTTTAACGACGCCGCATAAACGTGAGACATCAGCCATATTTCTGGATCTTTTTTTTAAAAAAAAAAAACATCTGTTTGATCTGTTCCGAAGGGGTGATTGAGTTGGACGCTCAGCCGGGTTCTGGTTTCATTCAGTAAAATCCACAGCAGGGTGATGTTCCTGCTTTATGAGGTTCTGCAACAACAACAACAACAAATTCTCTGGAAAACTGTATTATATGAAAAAAAAAAAAATAAAGGTTTGTCAAGTTACGGGTTCTAGCTTTCTATATTGGATCTATCTGGATCATTTTTTTGGCAGGGAAACACAGGAGTCCACATAGAACCTTTAAGGGTTCTCCTTTAGGATCAAAGGAAAGAACACTTTAGAGAGTTAGGGTTGCCCCAATCGTCTATACTTTTAAAAGTACGAAGTTTGAAAGGGTCCTTTGGACAGATTATGGTTTTAAGCTTCCTATAAAGGAACACTTTATGATATAGAAACCTTCTGTTACAGGGTTCTACATAGAACCTTTAAGGGCTCCCCAGGCAAAGAACCCTTTAGAGTTCTAGGTTTAATTTTCCCCCCTCCTAATAACGTTTACTCTTATAAAAAAAAATTGTGTTCCTCATGAGTTCTTTAGATAGATTAGGGTTCTTAGTCTCCTGTAAGGAACACTTTATGATATAGAACCTTAAGAGGTTTCTTAATGATTCATCTTTTTTCAATATATATACAGTAAGCGATTAGAGCCGGACCATTTTTGTTAGCAAAACACTGTTATAGGGTTCTATAAAGAACCTTTGAGGGGTTCTCCTAGGGAAACAAATCAAACAAAGAACACTTCTAGTTCTAGTGTTAACACTGTAGTTTGGTCCTAGTTTGATTTTTTTTGTTCTTCGTAGGGAAATGTTCTGTTGTAATGCTCTACGGTATATGTAGAGCACTGAAGGGTTCTCTGAGATGAACAAACCAAACCGAGTTCTAGGCGGAACCATTTTCCCATTTCTAATATGTTATACTCTTCCTGGATGGTTCTAGCTTTGGGAAACAAGTATAGGGGAAAACTACAAGGGTTCTATAAAGGACTTTTATGGTTAACTAAAAAAAAACAAAAAAAAACTTCGATAAACTTGTAAAACATTTAACGGTTTTAGATCGGACTTTTTTTTCACGTGGACGTTTTTTTGGTTTGTTTTTGCCGCTACATGATTGGCCGACTGGATAATTAGATGAATGAGCTATGACTTTATATACATACAGTACATATACATTTTTCTGTTTTGGTTAGAGAGCTCATTCGCACGTGACAGGTCTATAAGTCCAATCCTGCTTTAACAACGAGCACCCCGTGTATTGACGTTAATCGATAGGTTAGAAACGCCTCACGTCCTTACCCTAACGCCAACACGCCGTCACATTTCCCGTCTCAGGCTTTTGTTACCATTTCAAACTTTACTTTAGCCCGAGTTTGCAGTTTTATTAGAATCGTACATCTCCCTGCGCCGCGCTGGGTATATTATTTACTTTATTTCCGAGCGCCGGGAAACAAGCTGGTTAAGACATTGCATTGTTTCATAGCAGATGTTTACCACAGCGCTCAAGCTTTCTGACATGTCACTCCAATTTCATCACATTTTTGCTGCGGCTAAATCGAGCCCAGTGCCGCCTCCTCTCCGCGAAAGCCACCGCCACTTTGACACGTCGTACCAGCCTGACAATATCGCGTTCCAGCTCTCGCCTAAACAGACTTAATAGGAAACCTGACATATTTTTGCAGGAAAATATTTACCCCCTGCCAAAGGCGTTTCGACGGAGTGGCCAAAATTCCAGCGTGCCACGTCACGGATTTGGCAAGCAAATAGCATTAGGTGTCTGAGAATTAATTGCATGCTTGCAGGAGGGGAGGTTTTCACATGCAAATGTCAGCTCATTTTTTTTTTTTTGCAGGTAATACAGAACTGCCAGGAGGCACTCAGTACGCTGCCTCTCATCTTTGGAACCGGGCTAGATTTATTCACACGTACCCCCACACACACACACACACACACACTGTAGCCTGCCTGATTCTTCTTGTCCTCTACTTGCCTAATAAAAAGCCAATAAAAGGCTGCGGCTCGATCCATTTTGCTATCTTGCTCGCCGCTCAGTGGGCCGTGTCACCCAGGCAGAGATAAGTTTCACTGCCATTTTATCATATTAGAGACAATTAGTAAGGACTTGGCAGTTAGTAAAAGCTTTCAGACGATGATATGAAAGAGACCGGAGAGTATTTTATGATTCAGTTTTCAGAAACCTTAACAGGCTGGACAAATCAGATTTATTCGCCGGACCGCCAGCTGCGCCAGAGCCGCATGACGGTAGCTAAAGTAAAACTAACGTCATACGGAGAGCTTGTTAGCTAGTTGGGTGCGTTAATTAGGCTGACAGGCACGAGGGCGTATACGTGTAAGTGGACGTATACTCGATATCGATGTTCAGTGTAAGCGCGTGAGTGGATTGCGACACTTCGGACGCAACATGGACAAATGATTTCTTTAGTTTTGCTCCGTAAGTAGATCAGACAGAGAACGCAGACGAGCGGAGTGATACATGCTGTGAAATGCCCCAGTGCGGTTATGTTAAATACGAGCACTCTTGGAACGCTGCTCGTCCAATCAAATTACTGGACCAGAACTAACTGTTGTATACTGTAATACTGACTATAACACAGTGCTGTTGAATTCTCTAATTCTAGGACTTACAGGTACTGAGGACACGCCTCCTTCACTATGACTTTCAGGTACTGAGGACACGCCTCCTTCACTAGGACTTACAGGTACAGAGGACACGCCTCCTTCACTAGGACTTACAGGTACTGAGGACACGCCTCCTTTACTAGGACTTACAGGTACAGATGACACGCCTCCTTCACTAGGACTTACAGGTACTGAGGACACGCCTCCTTCACTAGGACTTACAGGTACTGGACACGCCTCCTTCACTAGGACTTACAGGTACTGAGGACACGCCTCCTTCACTAGGACTTACAGTGCTAGAGGACACGCCTCCTTCTCTAGGACTTACTGGTGCAGAGGACACGCCTCCTTCTCTAGGACTTACTGGTGCAGAGGACACGCCTCCTTCTCTAGGACTTACTGGTGCAGAGGACACGCCTCCTTCACTAGGACTTATAGGTGCAGAGGACACGCCTCCTTCACTAGGACTTACAGGTACAAAGGTCACGCCTCTTTCACGAGGACTTGCAGGTATAGAGGACACTCCTCCATTCTCCTAGCTAACTCACCTTCTGCGCTCTGTGAAAAAGTTTTGGCGCCTCCCCCTTACTCACCCTCAGTGTCCCCTCAGCAGATTTTCTAGCATAAAAAAAAAGAATTCACCCAGAACTCCAGCCCACGTTCTCAAAGTTCTCCCCATGTTTGAACAGTTACACAACCACCCCACACACCACTACTGAAGACATTATACACACTGTATACACTGGGTTTATTAGGTTTACAGAGGTGCCAACACTACAAACCAAAAACTCCTAGCAGGCAGAGGAGAAAAAATAGAATTATACAGTAAAAAGAAAAGCAACCAGACTTTCTTTTGGTAGCATGTAGACTAACTGATCACATGATAGCAGCACAGCTTGTTCCGGGTATGGTGGGTATGATTTTGGAGAGAATGCAGGGGTAAAGTTTGTCCCCCAGATGTGCATCAAGCAACAGTAAAAGAAAAAAGCAAAAAAAGCAAAATCTGATGAGATCTCATTGGTGCCTCTGGGTTTAATGATCTAGAATCTAACAAAGCAGCAATTCATTTTGAAGCATAAGGACTTCAAACACTGCAAATCAACACTTTTCCTGCTTGAGAATGCGTCTTATGAGGCATACGGATCTTCACGATGATATAATACGCGCCGTCAACATCTGTCACACACGCGCATGCGATTCCAAGTGTAGAAAATGTTCTGTATATGCATCCAGGAAAGAATCCTGCAAGAGAAGCTGAAATGGTTCATGGCAGTGCTTTTGGCTGTCAAATGTCCAGATCGCACACACTACGGGTCAAAAGTTTGTGGACGCCCGACTGAAACGTTTCTCATGATCTTAAAAAAGCTTTTGATCTGAAGGTGTGTGATGAAACGTGTGAAATCTGTGCCGTAGACAGAAATGTAACCGTGACGACGTATTCGTTTCTTTCATTCGGAAAACTAACATTTTATTCTCGACAAAATTGTTATTTAAACGGACGACTCGGAGTGAAATGCCCCGAAGAGCAGACGATAAGAGTCCGGCGTCGGTGTGAACTCCTTTAATACCGGATTAAACACATCTCAGTGAAATTCCTCAAGAAATCGGGTGAGAAAACGCCAGGAATACATTTCTGGAAATTCTACACAAAAAGGGGTCGAAGATGAAGATGCTAAAATAATAAATGATTTTGATTTATTTGGGATTTTTTTTTTTTATCACAACATAATTGTCATAGTTCCATTTGTGTTACTCCACAGTTTTGATGACTTTATTATTATTATTATTAGTCTAAAATGTGGAGGAAAAATAAGTGCGTCTAGACGTCTGATCGGTGGTGTATATGTGTAATATTTCCATCTCTTCTTCAATCTGTGCTTTTCTTTGTACTTTGATAATCAAATCCAACTTTTGGGAGGCAGCCATCATGCCGGTAATTACGCTGCAGTCTGGGTGTAATTAATTTTACTGGACCAGTTAATCGATTCATGATGAAAAGGGAGATTAAGCAGATAGTGTGTGTCCCAACCTCCGCCACCACACTCCACCCCGTCTTCATCTCCATCACGTAGCCAGCTTCTTCTCTCTCTCTCTTTCTTTTTTTTTTTTTTTGCCAAAAATATAAAAATATATAAAATCCTGTACTGTTTCAGTGGCCAGAAGCCAGAGTCTGTTAA
The DNA here is from genome assembly GCA_012411365.1 of Ameiurus melas. NCBI lineage: Eukaryota > Metazoa > Chordata > Actinopteri > Siluriformes > Ictaluridae > Ameiurus > Ameiurus melas. The sequence goes on along the minus strand of CM022770.1, from coordinate 22,067,515 downwards.
AATGATGAGTTTGCTTGGAGTGTTTGGTTTTAGATTAGGATGCTGCCTCAGAGTTCTCGAAGTATGGGAGATGCAGGAATCTGCTTGACGTCATACAAATAAATTCTTGCAAAACTACAAAGCAGGTTTTGTTTCTGAGCTTTAAGGGACAGATTAAGGGACAGGAGGAGTGTCATCTGCACCAGTAAATCCGTGTGAAGGAGGCGTGTCATCTGTACCTGTAAGTCCTAGTGAAGGAGGCGTGTCCTCTACACCTGTAAGTCCTAGTGAAGGAGGCGTGTCATCTGCACCAGTAAGTCCATGTGAAGGAGGCGTGTCATCTGTACATCTAAGTCCTAATGAAGGAGGCGTATCATCTGCACCTGTAAGTCCTAGTGAAGGAGGCGTGTCATCTGCACCAGTAAGTCCTAGTGACTGAGGCGTGTCCTCTACACCTGTAAGTCCTAGTGAAGGAGGCGTGTCATCTGTATCTGTAAGTCCTAGTGAAGGAGGCGTGTCATCTGTATCTGTAAGTCCTAGTGAAGGAGGCGTGTCCTCTGTACCTGTTAGTCCGAGTGAAGGAGGCGTGTCATCTGTACCTGTTAGTCCGAGTGAAGGAGGCGTGTCATCTGTACCTGTTAGTCCGAGTGAAGGAGGCGTGTCATCTGTACCTGTTAGTCCGAGTGAAGGAGGCGTGTCATCTGTACCTGTTAGTCCGAGTGAAGGAGGCGTGTCATCTGTACCTGTTAGTCCGAGTGAAGGAGGCGTGTCATCTGTACCTGTAAGTCCTAGTGAAGGAGGCGTGTCCTCAGTACCTGTAAGTCCTAGTGAAGGAGGCGTGTCCTCAGTACCTGTAAGTCCGAGTGAAGGAGGCGTGTCATCTGTACCTGTTAGTCCGAGTGAAGGAGGCGTGTCATCTGTACCTGTTAGTCCGAGTGAAGGAGGCGTGTCATCTGTACCTGTTAGTCCGAGTGAAGGAGGCATGTCATCTGTACCTGTTAGTCCGAGTGAAGGAGGCGTGTCATCTGTAACTGTAAGTCCTAGTGAAGGAGGCGTGTCCTCAGTACCTGTAAGTCCTAGTGCAGGAGGCGTGTCCTCTGTACCTGTTGGTTGCAGTGATGGAAGTGTGTCCACCCTAGTGACGGAGAGGAACAAACACACTTTTTCCTATTAAAATTGAACTGTTTGTATGATGTCATACTGCACTGAAACAACTCTATGTCTAGTGTAAATGTAATTTCCTTACACAAATTCACTGATTACACTGATTACATATTACACATCAACACGTGCATCGCATCATCTCAGAGAGAGAGAAAAAATATACACTCCTAATTCATAATCTGTAAAAGCATCTGATTATAATAATCACACCAAACATCCCACACTGCATCACACGTTCCCAGTTAAACCGATCGCGCGTTCTGCTCCATCAGCCTCATTTTCCCTCGTAAACGGCATTGTTTGCAGCGCCGTTCGTTCCTCCAGTCACAGACTTTTAATTACGAGCCAAGGGCTGTCATGTTTTTGCGAGCGTGGTCATTATATCACGGTGAAAGTTTAACCACAAGACTGCAGCTCATGGTCATAACTCACAACGGCGAGCTGTCATGTAGGAGGACGCTCATTAAATAAATGTGAAAGTTGTACTGCGAGGGGGATGGGCTGCAGTCAGCAGCAACAAAACCACGTTAATTACATTCGGCCTGACAGCAGCGTGGGTCGACATACGGAATCAAATCCAGGGGTTTTAGGGGCCGTGGAGCTGTAATTTAAAGCGATACGCGTCCGCACCTGACAAACACCTGACAATGTGTGTCACGTTCCATACAGAATTCAGAAAGGCATCAATAATGGTGAAACTGTTACAATTATATAAATAAATAATACATAATAATAAATAATACAAAATCATTCACAAACGTGTGGGACACATTCGGTTTCTACCAGTGTTCGCCTTGACAGCATGTAGGATACGCTAGTTTATTCAGTCAGCTTGTACACATCATTTATTTCTTTTCTCTGCTATGGCTAATCATGTCTTGTTTTTTTTTTCTTTCTCAAACTACTTTAACAGTCCAGTAACGTCTACACACACACACACACACACTTTCTTTTATCCAATTCTATCCCAATTTACTTTTTTTTTATCATTTCACTATCTACATCCTTCCCATCATTTCCATTTGGTAAACATTCAAATCATCCACTAAAAGTTTATGCTGTCAGAAATCCTAGTAAAGGAGGCGTGTCCTCTGTACCTGTTGGTTACCGTGAAGGAGGCGTGTCCTTTGCACCTGTAAGTCTGAGTGAACTAGGCGTGTCCTCTGTACCTGTAAGTCCTAGCAAACTAGGCATGTCCTCTACACCTGTAAGTCCTAGTGAAGAAGGCGTGTCCTCTGTATCTGTAAGTCCTAGTGAAGGAGGCGTGTCCTCTGTACTGTAAGTCCTAATGAAGGAGGCGTGTCCTTTGTGTCTGTAAGTCCTAATGAAGGAGGCGTGTCCTCTGTACCTGTAAGTCCTAGTGAAATAGGCATGTCCTCTGCACCTGTAAGTCCTAGTGAAGGAGGCGTGTCCTCTGTACTTGTTGGTTAGAGTGAAGGAGGCGTGTCCTCTGTACCTGTTGGTTACATTGAAGGAGGCGTGTCCTCTGTAATACATTTAAATACATTTCAAAGACTCTAAAACCTCATGACATGTTTACATAAACACAAACAGAATAAGAAACTAATCCAAAGTACAAGCTAACCAAGCTATCTATTTTATAATAACATGCTAGCTAGCATACACTACCTAGTCACCTAGCGTAACTAACATTACCTAGCCGTGCCTACTTTAGCTTTACATCAGGTTTAAACTAAGTAATCTAAGTAAGCAGTTATACTTTTTTGTTTTCTTCCTCAAAACGTAGCATTACATAAGGATGTCTAGATGGAAAATGAAAACGAATGAAATTATCTGCTTCGGGTTAACGATTTTAGCGGCTAGTTTTAGCGTCGAGTTAATGATACTGTATGTTTTACTGTTATTACTTTATAGCCACAGCAGTGTTACTGTCCCTCTACAGTAACGTCGTTTCACACGATATAATCGGATGATTTCTGTACATATTTTCCAAGAATACCACACAAGCTAGAGTAAAGAGTATTTCTGGGATGATATCGTAGGTTTGAATAGAGAATTTTGTTGTGTAACTGTTTGTATAGTGTTAAAATGATCTAACGTACTGAGTTATGAAGATCCACTGAAACGTATAACTACAGTACATATAGGGAGTACTTTCTCACACTGGAAAGGTGTGTGTGTGTGTGTGTGTGTGTGTGTGTGTGTGTGTGTGTGTTTGGATGACATCATTAGAGTAGAACTGCAGAGCGAACACAAACTCTTATGAAAATGTTGTGTCCTGTCGGCTGCATTTCCGAGAAAAACCAGTCTCTTTTTAAATAGTCTTTGAGTAAATATGTAAAGAGAGAGATGGAGTTTTACTGTGTTTAATTCGGCTCTGTTTTTTCCACCACATTTCACGTTTCGGTGGCTGCGTATGAAATGTAGTGCACTACGTGGAGTGTAACAGGCAATCATGTAATACCCGAGGTACAGCACAAGGAACACAGGTCTAATGTTGTTTTTAAAATTAAAAATTTCAATCAATGTAATGGAATAAGCTCTCACTGAATGTTGGTCCCTGTTTGAAAGACAATATTATTCGAGGTGTTTAGTTGGGTGATGGTGGTGATGGTGGTGGTGGTGATGGTGGTGATGGTGGTGGTGATGGTGGTGATGGTGGTGGTGATGGTGGTGATGGTAGTGGTGATGGTGGTGATGGTGGTGATGAAGGTGATGGTAGAGATGGTGATGACTGTGATGGTGGTGGTGATGACGGTGATGGTGGTGATGGTAGTGATGGTAGTGATGGTGGTGATGGTAGTGACGGTGGTGATGACGGTGATGGTGATGGTTGTGGTGATGACGGTGATGGTGGTGATGGTAGTGATGGTGATGGTGGTGATGACGGTGATGGTGGTGATGGTAGTGATGGTGATGGTGGTGATGACGGTGATGGTAGTGATGGTGATGGTGGTGATGACGGTGATGGTGGTGGTGATGAAGGTGATGGTGATGGTTGTAGTGATAGTTGTGGTGATGACGGTGATGGTGGTGATGGTAGTGATGTTGGTGATGGTAGTGATGGTGATGGTAGTGATGACGGTGATGGTGGTGATGGTAGTGATGACGGTGATGGTAGTGATGGTGATGGTGGTGATGACGGTGATGGTGGTGGTGATGAAGGTGATGGTAGTAGTGATAGTTGTGGTGATGACGGTGATGGTGGTGATGGTAGTGATGGTGGTGATGGTAGTGATGGTGGTGGTGGTGATGATGGTGATGGTTGTGGTGATGGTGGTGGTGATGACGGTGATGGTGGTGATGGTGATGGTGGTGATGACGGTGATGGTAGTGATGACGGTGATGGTGGTGATGGTGATGGTGGTGGTGGTGGTGTGGAGCTGTTCACTTGATTTAATCGTTCCTTATTCATTTTCAAATATAATAATAATTTTTACTCTTTACTACATGCTGTTGATTCTGTCTTGATTCTGATTGGTCAGAAGCTGTTGATTAATTTTCTTAAAGCAGCAGCTCTGACAGCATCGAACCCATGAATCACGGACACTTGTATGACTCGGGCTTGATGATGTAAGCCTGATAATAACCATAGAAAAGAAAATCGTTGATATGTTTCATAGTTTTATGTAAGGAGATTTTTACTTTAACATTTCTGGAAGGAGTCTCCAGTGTCAGCGCTTTGCTCGGAGGTATAAAGTTTAACTTTAACGTTACGTTTTCCACCACGGGAAACTCTTCAGGATGGAGGATGGATGGAGGAATAACACACTACAGGACGTGCTCTTATTGGAAACCAGTGTTATGTTTCAACATGATTTACTCCTGACTTACTTCAAGTATTGTAGATCGCTCCAGATACTCCAGCATCGACTCCAGGCCAGACGTCACGCATGATGCAGAAATAAAAACAATGGTTCAGGTTCACAGCTCGAGTTCCACAATCAGATGAAAACCTGAAACCACCATAAAGGGGAAAAAATCACCGAGATACGGCCGAGCGACACGGGCGAGCCCGGCCCGCCTGCTTGAATTTTCCACCTGTCTTTTTGACATAACGACGGCGTCGCTGAGACCTCATTCGGTTCCTCACGATCACGGCGTAACGGGTCACCCATCTATCGGCCGCTCCGCTGCGGCTTTACTATTTGGGGTGGAAACAGCTGCGACGGGGTGAACGTTCTCTCCTTATTCACGTCGCAAATGACTTTTGTGAAGGGGGAAAAAAACCAAAAACAAACCAAGCGACGGGGAACGAAATGAAAAATGGCATACGTGCCTTATTATATTATATTGTGCACCTCATCACTGTCTTATGAAATTGCATTTTCTCGAGATTTGCCATGGCTGGAGGTGACTGATCATTCGGTTACGTGCGAACGCTCCGTGTCAAATCTGCGAAGCGGTTCACTGTCGTTCCCTTACGGCCAGAGAGATTTATTAGCCATCCCTAACACCTACGTGAAAGACAAAACTACGCTGGAAAGTCATATACGCTCGGATACGTGACCTTGACGGGAATGAAGGACCTCGGAGACTGAACGGAGAAGCGATTTGAGACGGAGATCACAGAGATTTGAGCTCCATTTATTTCTTCCCTCCGTTTATTTAGCGGCTTCAGGTCAGCTGTTTGTTGCACCCTGTAATCCTCCTGGGCTTGTCGTCTCTTACACGCCGCTCTCCTGTGAGCTATCCTACTTCCACTGCTCGAATCCTCACACATATACACACACACACACACACACACACACACTCTCTCTCAGTCACAGATGGAAGCATGTCTTGCGCTAGTTGTCAAATAGAGCATCACATCTACTTTGACCTTCATAACAGGAAAAAAATGAATATCAAGGGAACGTTAATCTAATAGAGCTCGTCCATAATTGATGTCACGGCATGAGCTCACGTGCATATAAAACCACGCTGATGTTCTGTACAGTAAAGGGCAAAAAAAAGAAAAAAAGAGAGAGAGAGAGAGGCTAGGACGGAGTCCAAAATGTTTTGGGTTTTTTTTCTGGAGGAAAATTGAATTCTGTCTCCGGCCCTGTTTATGATCCCATTCTTTAACCTTTATTTTTTTTTTCCACGTAAAAAAAAATATGATGCTTCATTTAGTATGTCAGTGTGTGTTAGATATATATGAACGCTTGCACATAGCATGTAACACACACACACACACACACACACACACACACACCTCAACACTGACTGGTCAATCTGTCATCCAAACCTTGCAATTTTTTTCTCCTCCATATCGTGTTTTTTTTTCTTTTTCTATTTTTTTCCCACTTGTTTAATATATTTCTATTTTTTCTCTCTCATCCTCCCTGCCTTCCTATATTGTTCTTCTCTCTTTGTATTTTTATATAAAAAAAAATTCAGATTTTTCCATTATGTCTCATTCCCTCTCCTTGTTTTGCTTAAATTTTTAATGATCATTTTTCATTACTTATCTCTCTTTTCTTTCCTTTCTGACTCCATATATTGGTTCTTCTCTCTTTGTTTTCTTAAAAAAACAAAAAGATTATTCACACATGCGTCATATTTCTCCCTTTTTTCTCCTCTTTTAATTTTGCATTAAGGTTTTTTTTTTTGTATTTAAAATTTTTTCCCTCTTTTCTTCTTATCCTGACTTCCTGTATTGTTCTTTACAGTTATATAGTTCTTCACCTTTACACTGTATTGCTCTTCTATCTTTTTATATAGTTTTAAAAATGGGCACATGCGCCTGTATAATAATAATAATAATAATAATAATAATAATAATAATAATTCGCACCTTCACTTTTTGTGTTTTTTTAATGTTTTCTTTTTAATTATTTATTATTCACTTTTAAACATATTTGATGAATATTTTCCTTCCTTTCCTTTTTCCCTCTCTTATGAGTGATTGTAATAATCCTAGAAAAAAAAATCACCCCAAAACTTTATATTTTGCAAAAAAAAAAAAAAAAAAAAAGAGAAAGAAAAGTCCTTATTGTCCTCAGAAGGAGGGGTGGTGTCGGGTAAAAAAAAAAGAAAAAAGAAAAGACAAAATTAAAAATCTTTCAAAGACATAAAATCAGTTGCATGAAGGTGATCACGAACACTAAAAGAACAAGCCTTCATTTATTAAAAGAAAAACAATTCAGGAGGAGGTGCTGCATTTCAGTGGTTATATTTTAGGACGGTTTTGATGGATGAGGCTCCGTCTGTCTGAGGTCTCTAAAGACTCGTTTGGGTTCAGCGCTTGAATCGGTCCTATAGAGCTGACCCACTTTAATGTCTTCCTCCAATAATATGTCGGTGTTATTATTATTATTATTATTATTACTTCAATCGGAATTATCTGAATAAATCACACGCCCGGCCCCCGTGGCTATCACGGCTGTGGAGCCTGTAGCATGATTTACAGCTCGGCGCTGAAGAAAACACACACTGACCCACTTAGAGCTCCAACCCAGGGCTGTCTTTAACTCCACCTGACTGTAGAAGAGCAATTATAGCTAGGTGCTGAAGTCACAGACGGTATTTAAGCGATCTGACAGATGCGGGCGTGGCCACGAGGCTGATCCGGATGTGATTTAGATCGATGGAAACGTTCTCGGAGATGTCTGAGCGGTTTCGCTGACGCACGTTTGCTTAACGATTTCCAAAACGTTTATGACCTATTATAAATCTGACGTAATGTTTCTTTTCCTTGGAAACGTCTTCGCGAAATCCGAAAGCTAATTAAAGCCGTATTTCATAGATATAGTACAGATACGCTTCCTTTTTGAAACGGCTGTGCAATTTTTCCCGTCCAGCGACACAGCAGAAAACAAAAAAAAACCCCAAAAAAAACCTCGCAGGTGTTTCCAGGGGCGACATCATTCTTCCGGACGTTCATTAGCGAGAGAGCTGTCTCCCATTAATTCTCTGACAGTTAACATTAATGCTAGGAAACATTAATTAATGCCACAAATTAGCTAAAGCCCAGAGGGACGGCGTAACCTTAGTGTGCTTTTTTATCATCCATCCTCCCACCGCAATTATCAAACTGTCCACAGACAGGTACACACAACCGCGCGGCCGTTTGGCGTAAAGTAGCTTGTCAGGTTTGTATTATTCCCTCATTTGTTTGTCGAAACCTTTGTAATTATTCAGAGATGATCCGTCCCTTGTGACAGAGGATTGTGTGAACACGCGGAGACGTTAATAATGAGCAAACTCTAGAGAAAGACGGAGGCTAATGACCGTCTGCATATCGATGACATTCACTTAGCAAATCTGTACAATTCATCGGAGCACTACCCGTGTTCTGTATCTGAATTCGGATTTACACCGGGAGTGGGCGTGGCCTAAATCAAATGGCTTGTAATTATTTCATTTCGAGAGAAGTGTCTACGCCAGGCAGAGCATCGTCTGGGATTCTCCTGATCAGGACGTCCATAGCGATAGTAACAGGTGGACGTTTATCCTCTAGGTTTGTGGTGAAAGCTTTAACAATGGCATACACTACTGTATATTATTTTTTTAAACAGCTTTCTGGTGAGCTCATGGTCAGCACTTCTACTGCGCCATTTGAAGAAGACATAAGAACAAGAAGAAGAAGAGGAAGGGGCTAGTCTAGTCCTACTTGTTACAAATTGGTATGTCAGAAATACTCTCAAAATATACTTCAGAGAGGAAGGAAGCTACTGAGGAGAAAATATTTCAGACCTTTGACCTTGCTGTGACCTTGATCATGTTTGGATCCACTCCAAAATCTAATCAGTTCATCTGCTGGTAACAAAAATACTTCCATAGAAACTCTACAAACATTCGACCACTCGTTCTTGAGATTTCGTGCAAACAAGCATCTCGGACAGACGACTGGATGGACGGACACTTGAATGGACTGATGGTGAGAAATCTAGATGTACATGAACATGTAAGTAGCATTTCCTGTATGACAGGGAAGAAACAGGAAGAAAGTTCCATCCATCCATTTTCCATATCGCGTATCCCACACAGGGTCTCAGGGAGCCTGGAGGCCTATCCCAGGGAACTCGGGGGACAAGGCGGGGGACACCCTGGGGTGCTAACCCATCTCAGGGTACAATCTCACACATTCACACGCTACAGACAATTTGTGAAATGCCAATCAGCCTACAATGCATGTCTTTGGACTGGGGGAGGAAACCACCGCAGCACGGGGAGAACATGCAAACTCAGAGTAAAGGCAGGATTCGAACCCCAGAGGTGCGAGGCACATGTGCTACCCAGAATGTTATTGAAGAAAAACTTTAAAGTTCAAGCAGCCATCGAAAGTCACCCCACGGTTTCTGGCTCTCCTGATTGGTTTGAGCGTGGTTGAGCCGAGCTCTACGGTGAGGTTGTGGCTGATTGATTAGCAGGCAGGGACGACGAGAAGCTCCGTTTTTGCCAAGTTGAGCTTAAGGTGGCGTTCCTTCATCCAGTCCGAGATGTCAGACAGGCAGGCAGAGATGCGTGCTGAGATGGATGGATCTTCAGGCTGGAAGGACAAATAGAGATAGGTGTCATCAGTATAGCAGTGATTTGAGAAGGTATGGGACTCAATCACAGGCCCCAGAGATGTATTGTAAATAGAAAAGAGCAGTGGACCCAGAACTGACCCCTGGGGAACCCCAGTTGTGACCTCGATCCTGTTTTTACAACAGTGATAATTCCATATAAATTTTTTCCAACATTCAACCACTCGCTCTTGAGATATCAGGCTAACGTGAATCTTGGCTGGATGGATGGATGGACAACCCCCAGAAAATAAATAAAAAGACAAGATTTTTATCACCCATATCAGTTTATTTCCTGTTAACAGTCATAGGTTGGATTCTTTTTTTATTTATATTTTTTTACACAGAATGGGAATATGAAGAAACTTCATAAAACTTCATCCTGTAGCCAGTCAGTAACAGTCGCGTCAGGTGATTACACCGAGTGACACGCCCCCTGGATTTGATCTCCATTGGCAATGTGATTGAGGAGCTGCACTTGAAAGACAGTCGCAGGTGTACTGAACATAAACGTGAATTATTTAGTCTATCATCCTTTTTGTTTTTATTCTAAATGTCTTTGAAGCAGACGAGAAACTAAAAGCAGACAGACTAAACACAAACAAAAGCGCAAATGACACAAAAGGACAGATGAGTGTGTTTGTGGAAACACTGCATGAAGCCAGCAAAGCCTTACAGACTTCAAAAGAAAACAGTTAGAAATCATGAATGCAGCTGTCTATCTGACTTTAATTGTGTGTGTGTGTGTGTAATAATTTGCCCCACATCATTCTTATTACCCCCTCGATACCGACGAGACCTTGTGATATTACGCATTGCTCAACTCAAACAGTTTCATTGTCGAGCTATTGATAGATATTAGATTTTAGCCTGGCATCTAATATCACCCTCGGCCGTCAGCGCACAGGATCGTAGCGGAGAAATAATCACCAGCTCTACCTGAGGAGACGTGATTTGCTTTTTCGTCTGTTACGAGCGGATACATTAAACACATCCATCTTCCGTCTTCATCTTCCACTGCGGTGTACAAAACAGCTTCAGCACATTGGTTAAGCTTCGTGGTAAAGCTGCCGATCCTGTAGATGCGCCGTGCCGCACACAATGAGCTCCGGATCGTTTTCCTGCGCAATGAAGCGGGAATTTTTATTTCAGAAATTCTGGGCTTTATAAATTATAAATCCCAAATTTGCGTAAATTATGCATACCTTTCACTTTGGATGAATAACACTCTCTTCGACGTCTGTCTCCTTTATTTCTTATCAGCCCTTGCTCTAGTACATACCCCCCCGTCTTTCTAACTTACTTGTCGGATGATTTGTCTAAGTCAGACGTTCCAGTCGCAGTCGGTCTCGCAGCCCTCGTGAGGTCAAAGCTGCTCCTGCTGGAAATAAATGACAGTTACAGTCGAGATACAATGAAGCACGTTTGTAAAAAGAGAAAGAGGCCTTAACAAGCTGCATCATGACTTTATAAAGGCTTTATATTAATTAGGAAAGGCAAATGATGACTTCTGGATGAAACAAGCTCGTAAGATCTATATGTGACAGTCAACGTTACCCAAAAGCAACGTTTAATAAAAAATATTACATAAATATTGTGAAAAATGTCTTTTTATTTTAATTTTTTTACATTTATGATATCTATCTCGACAGAATATAGTGAACTAAACATCACTAGTAGCGTACGTCTGACAAACCTAAACGTTTATCACTCATTTATTTTTATTTTCAAAAATATCTGCTCTAATGTAAAAAAAAATATGGGAAAGATTTATGGGTACATAATATGTACAAATAAAGTATAAATAAACCGATTTTATTTGTCAAATTATGATATATTATTATTATTATTATTATTATTATTATTATTTATACAGATTATACAGATTATACAGATTACATGACAGGAATTCCAAACCACTGAGATAAATAATCTGAAATATTACACTTTTGTCTCTTACACTTTTGTCTTTTATTTTTTTCCAAAAAGTCTTCTCTAACAGCAAAAAAAAAAAAAGAAATATTTTTTTAGGTCAGTGTGAAAAAATACATGTGTAATAAAGATGTAAGAACATTGTTAAATAATTCTAGAAAATGATGTAACAACAATATGAAATATGTTGGGGGAAAAAAACACTTTTCATATTGATATTTAAATCTAGCTAACAGTACCTTAAATTATTCTGTTTATTTGACAGAAAAACAAAACAAAACAAGACAGCCTTATAACAGTTCTGCCACAAAACAATGGTTAAAATTTAAATCATTTAAAACTCAAAGGTCTCTTTCAAATGTGAAACTTATCACCTCGGATGTTCAGTAAACTGGAAATACAGATTTTTGCCCTTGATGTCCCTCAGGGCTCCGTTTTAGGCCCTATCTTCCCCCACCGTTTTGCAGAAAAGGTCTACATTCTGGTTTTATTTTAATGCAAATATCCTTCTCTGTGCTCATGACAGCATGATGTAGATGAGTGTGAATCCTCTTGATTATATTATTCAGAAGCTTCAGGTTATTTTTTTTACTGTCTGACTCGATTACTATTTAGACAAGTGTGAACCACCTTGATTGTGCTATTCAAAAGGTTCGGGGCAATTTTTTTTTTACTTCATCGAAATCCCAGGCGTTCTCTGCTAGGCTTCTGTGAAGTTAAAAGTACCTTTCGAGTTAATTCAGACGATAAGCTGTGTCCTTTTTTTTTTTTAAAGAACACGAGACCGTGCTGGTTAAATGTGAGGAAAAATAATTGGAAAAAAAAATTACCATGAAACCGATCTTGATATGAGCGAATACCCTTTCATTAACATCATCACCAAAATTACAGGCCATAAATGATCAATTTTAGTCAACCATTAACCATTACCTTTTAATGGCGTCACCGGTAGCATTGCTTCTTGTTGCTATGGCAGCAGTGAAGTGTGAACATTCAAGGAGAACGAGCCCAGTGACACTTTAGAAACTTTAAAACCCTGCAGAGTGATGGTTATACTTTAAAAGTGTTCAGAAATTAAATGCAAACTTTATTATTATTTTTTTTTTACCTCCTACAGCTTCGAAAATCACATTCGTCCAGGCGATGAAAGATTGCAGAACAAAATGGCCTGTTTCTCTAGTTTAAGCGCTTGCTATTTTTAGAGACTCTACATTATAAGCGATATACAGCGGTATGTGGATAAGGCGGAATTTCAGGAGTGTGACCTAGCGTTAGTGTGAGAAAAATAAGACGAAGTATCTGTTGGAATAGTTTAAGAAACTGACTTCCAGATGATACACAAAATGGCCAAAAGTATGTGGACGCCTGCTCATCACACCATTGTGCAGCACACAGTTGTATAGAATGTCTTGGTATTTTAGCTAACACTAAAGCTTAACATGAACACACAATGAGCTAAGAGAAGCGACAAACCGGTCTGGTCAGTGGGCGGAGCAAACGAAAGAAATTCCATTAAAAAAAAACGAAACAAAACATTTCGACATACATGACTGAAGCCCATCACTAGTCTTTGCTCATTTTAGTAAAAGTGATTAGAGGAAAGAATGAACGTTTGTCTTGGTGCTTAAACTTTATAAAAATCATCATTTTCAATGTAGAATAACTAGAAATAAGAGACTCTTATTTATAAGATAAAGCTTGTAAATGTAAAAGCTCTACGGTAAGTCTAAAGCTTTACATTACTATTCGGATTAAGAGATGATTAAAAGGCCATGCGCTGTACTGAGACCCGTCTTCCGCATGACTCCAGTACAATCCCACACGTTAAACCACAGCGAGCGTTAAACCACACTTAATAAAGAACATGTTCAATTTACCAAGGCTCACGCGTGATTTATGGAGCTTGGATCAGATCATTAATTAAAAACAAACCAGAGTTGGCACTAAATATTCACCATCTCTGGAATAAAGGCTGGAAGTGTCTCTACGGTCTCTAGTTCCTCGCCGAACAGTTGAAGCCGAGATCTAAACACGCAGCAAGATGAAGCGTTTCTCACAAACTGGCCGAGAATCATAAGCAAATGAATAATCAGGACTTCTGAGTGCGTTTTGCTTTGCTTGTGTAGGTCGCATCTTTTTAATGGCCCACGAAGTCGTTCTGTTAAGCAAACTGTCTAATCGGCCACCGGACCTCAAAGACGACGTAGAAGTGATTTCGGTGTTGGCCATCAGACGGGAACCGGCTCGCGATGAAAGCACACACAACCGCTCTGTTCTGAAAAAGACCCATTAAAGGTCACTTCATTGAGCCTGCATTATGGATACACCGAGCTTGAGTTTCATCAGCCGTATTACTATGCAATGACCTGATAAGTACTGTAGACTGAAGAGCAATTTGAGTCTGGTGTGTCTACTTCATGGGTAATCCTTTATAATAATTGGGTTGAAGGAGGTGATTTACATCAAGCACCAGTTTGGCAATGTGCTAACAGCAAGATCATAAGTGTTTGTTCCATAAGTGAAGTGTATTCGGTTGTTAATTAGCATCGCAGGGTTACAAAACACTCATGTTTGTCTATATTTCTAGTCATTTCAAGCAAAGTACAACATCCCCCCAGCCCCCATCCCTACGTTAAACTTTTATTCATTGCTCTTCGGTAAATGCTCTTTTTTTCTGTTCAGGAAAACTGGAATACACTCAAACCACAGGAGAGCCACACGGAGATGGGAGGAACATACATGATTCCACACAGACAGTCAACAAGCCTTAGGATTGAACCCTGGACCCTGGAACTTCGAGACAAGGGTGTGCATTTGGACTGGGATCCCACAGGACCGATCGGAAATGCACTGCTCGGAATTTTTTCAGGAGCAAGCAGGATTGGTGTCTGCGGAAGCAAGCGTGGTTAAAGTCAGAATTCATCTGGGAAGAGGAAAGATAGGTTGGAATTCCACTGGTAGTGGACGGTATTGGTTGGGATTCCTTCTGGAGTGAGCAGGATGAGTCAGAATTTCTTCGGGGACAGGCAGCTCTGTGAAGAATTTGGAAGGATTGGGCAGCTTTGGTAAGAATTCCTTTGGGACTGTGTGGGATCAGTCAAAAGTGCCCGTAGAAGCAGGCAGGATTAGTCAGAATTCATTTGGAGTCTGTCCCCTGCAAGAGGCAAAAAAATAAAAATAAAAAATACATCTGCAGTTTTCAAATTTCTGGAGACTTCCAGCTGCGATATATCAGAATCAAAACGAGGATGACAGGTAAAAGCGGATTTATACACAAATCTCAGAGTACGGAATCCACCAATGACAAGACGTCTGTTTCGTCTCCAAATATAAACGATAGTTTGATTATGGAAGTCCACATTAAGAGACTGCTAGCCAGTTTGTATGAGTAGATTCACATAAAAACAAACTGAGTCGTCAGAGTCAGCGTTACGCTAAATAGAAGAGCGATGCCTGCCTGATGGGGTTAATTTGATAGGAAAGAGCCCTGACACCATCAGGCAGTCGGTTGACAGTGGGGAGTGTATTACAAGAACATTCATGGAATATGTTTCTGCATACAACCCCTGCGGCAAAATAATACATCACCACTGGGTGCTTTCTGTCATAGCCGAAAGAGTGTGGTGTGATTTCGGAAATCTGTTCTGCAGCATGCATTGGTTTCAGGCAGTCCTTTAGAAAGCTATCAATCACTTCATTCTGGCTCAACAATGCTCTCTCTCTCTCTCTCTCTCTCTCTCTCTCCTTTATTTCACCGTATCTCTCGACTCCACTCTCGGCTCGACAGTGACACGCTGCTGGAAAGCCGAGGTACAGGGAGTGATCATTGCTTGTCTGATAAAGATCAGATGGGGAAGACATGGTCTGATGTAAAACTGCGAGAGGAAAAGAAATCCATCCATCTGACCTCAAGCCTCAGCGACACGGTTTAGTCGCCATAAGATGAAATCTCATATCCATTAATTTTCCAAAATATCATGTGGGAAAGGATTATTATTAGTTCTTATCAATTCGTATCAGCTAGCATACCAGGGACTCCGCCTGTGGCCTCTTTTTTTTTTTTTTTTTAATGCCAAAAATGACAGCGGCATGATGGGTCAATGCAGTTCAGCGCGATGGCAGTGTGTATGAATGATTCATAACCTCTTTAGGGCATAATTTCCTCTGACTTTTTGCTGAGGTTCTGCTCAGCCACCTTAATTGCAAACCGGCACAGTCACGTCAAGTACACAGTGCCCTTGTCGTGCTAATGCAGTCGCGGTGCTATACCTCATGCTAGCGGAAACACTATTATTTAACACTGTATTTTATTGCTCTTATTTTCCCCCATGTCGGTTCTGTAGATATTCTTTTACTGCACTGTGATACAATCAGAGCACCCCAGAAGTACTTGCTAGACAGAGGCATGCTGTGCGGACTGCCTATTTATAAATTCTTCCTGGCATCCCTCAGGGGCGTGCATTTGGTCCTGCGAGGTTGTCAACCTCCTCTTCGTACCGCAGCAGGAGGGCCGCATTATGATTAGGCCATACTTCTCAGAACCCATTATATGTCTCACGCTCTGATTTTTCTCAGTAAACACCTTAGACGCCTACACAGCTTTTATGTACAGACGCACAAGTCCTTTGACAAAGGCTACAAGGTGTTGTTTTAGGTAGGAACCGAGTGGTGCCAAACAACTTTCTTTGCTGTTCAAAATTAATCAGACGTTCCGCTGATTAAAAATAATGTTCGGCTTAGACAAATGGCAAGGATATTCAGCTCTGGGAAATAAGGTTCCTGATAATTAAAAGTGAACACAAGCACTTTTATGTCAGGCAAGATGTCGACGGAATCATAAATCTTTCAGGGCTGCCAAGAACTAAATGTGTGAGCAATACCCTGTCAGATGAGTAGACAGAGTCTGGAATGGGTACGACTTGCTCCTCACTTTGTCATGAGGGACAAAAGTGGAGGCAGCTCAGGGAATGAAGTTAGAATGGGATGAAAGACCTTGGCAAGCAAGGGCACTTAAACCTGGAATTAAATTTATTTATTTTATTTTAGGGTGGAACAGATCACCCTCTTTCTTAACTTTCCCTAATCCAATTTCTTTAATTCCACTAAAGCTACTGCGCCTGTCGTTCTCATTCCCTGGGTTTGTCATACACACATTAGCATCGTTGGCTGACAGGAAGTAGGGATTATAAAGAGTAATGATTTTTTTTTTTTTTTTTTTGCAAGGCCCTCCCTCTGCAGTCTGGGGTGGAATTAAATCCTAGTGGACTACCTGCTGCGAAAGGGGAGGGAAGGCTGACCGAGCCGGGGGGGTGGGGGGATTTGGATTTCAAGCCCTGATTGAATTGCGGCATGCGAAAAACTTAACAGCACCCATTTTCTGTGTCACTGATCCCATAAATCCCGAAAAGTGATCCCGAGAAGAAATAACAAGTCTGGCCGAGACAGAGCCGAGGATTGAGTTTTAATGCGGTGGTAATAAAGAACGTCATTCTACTGTCCTCTGTCAGCCTGCGATGTGCGCCTGATAAAGCAATGTCAATAACGCTGTGAGGGGGGAGAAAAAACCCCCAAAACAAACACTCCAAACTAAACTCGATAAACATGTTCCCAAAGCGTAATAATATCGTCTTCATTTTTCTGCTGGCTTTTCGTCAAGGTGACGTGGAGGTAACACGACGTACACTATGTACATAACTCTGCTTATTCTTCCCACAGTGTTGCTTTTGAAAGACGGATAAAATATGTATATATGTACAGCAAAATAAGAGGTGTTGAATCAACACCCACGGTGCAGTTTTATGCCCAGCTGGAATAGATGTTAATTCAATCCTTCCACTTGTTTTCACCGGCTGCTTCTATAGATAATCCTTCACTGCACTCAGCTTCCACTTTGTGGTATAATCAGTGCATCTAGGAAGTATTTGCTAGACAGAGTCATGCTGTTTGCAGTATGTAATTACGAATTCTGTCTGTCTGGTGTCCCTCAGGGGTGAGCCTTTGGTCCTATAAGGTTGTCAACCCACTCTTTGTAGCAGAGCTATCAGAATCCATTACATTTATGCTGTTTTTTTTTTTTTTTTCGGTATACACCAGAGAAACTCATGTTTTCGTGGAGGCGGTTTTTGCAGAAACTAGACATTTTGAAATTCAAAATCCAAACGTTGCCCACTTGTTTAGCATTTTCTTCCATCCTCCCATCTCCACACCTCCTGTCACGTAATGGAGGTGCAGACAGAAGTAACTGCAGGTGTGGCAGTCTTAATGAAACAATAACAAGTCCAAAGGATATGGCAGAAGACCATAATCATGAACAGGCAGAGGTCAGGTGATCAGGCAACCAGCACAGACAGGGCAGGGCAAAGAGACGAAGTCGTAAACGTAAGCAAGGTCAAAATACCACAATAAACAGACACGATATAAGGCTTGGTAACGACCAAGACAAGGCAACAGAGCGTAATACTTCGCAAAGACTAAGACACTTTTTACTGTATGAGATGATCCCAAATTCTCTGAAATACATTTTTTTTTTATTGATTTTTACCGCACATGGACGTTCCATACTCAGCTATCATGACAATATGAGAAAAAGGACAAGGATTGTCAAGATTTAGGACATAATGGTTTGTATTATTGACCTCCATCCATCCATTTATCCTACACAGGGTCACAGGGAGCACGGAGCCTATCCCAGGGAACTCGGGGCACAAGGAGAGCGACACCCAGGACGAGGTGCCAATCCATCTCAGGCACATTCACACACTATGGACAGTTTGGAAATGCCAATCGGCCCACAACGCATGTCTTTCGACTGGGAAAGGAAACTGCAGGAAACTCCCCAAGAACAGGCACAGCATGCACTCTCCACGCACTCCACAGGAAGCCACTGTGGCCTCCTGTGCAGCAAACCTTCATGCATACATTGTTTTTTCTCTAAGGTCTTATAATATGGAAGGACGTACCGTATGCAAAAGCGTATTCTGTCTGGAGACTTTTTCCGTTTCCTGAATAAATATAAACTTTCTCTGCAGCATAGTGCATCAACCCAGAAGACGAAAATCGCACCATTGTGAAAGCACATCTACAGACTTCTCAAATCTCTTACAGGTCAGTGTATGGAGCGATGTCCGCCCTGTATAACGTCTTACACCCGCTGTGATAAACACATCTCTCAGTCTCTTCTAAAAGAGAAAGCTTCCCCGCCTCCCCCCTCTCAGCCATGTCCTTGGTTTTGTTGCAAAAGGGAAAAAAAATAAAGATATATCTTTTCCCAGAATCGCTCTCTGCTATTATGTGGGCTGTGAAAAAACAGGAATTTGAGCCATTGTCATTTTTCACAACTGGCGCTTGCAGATTTGTACAAGACGAACACGGAAAAGTGTCCCGTCCCCGATAAAGTATGATTTATCTTTCAAATAACCAGAACACGGCTTGGCAGGCTACAGCGTCATAGCCTGTAGGATGTCTGCATAGAGGACAAGGATCACTGTTTTTGATGCCACGGTGACTTTCAACCAAGAATTTCGCCAGCTTTGCGATTTAGAGCATTAGCTACAGCGCACAATGGCAAGCTGTGTGCCCGAGGCAACACGACTGCGCTGACGACGTCACGCTGTGGTTCTGTATCTCAGCGGAAAAGGCCAGCCGACTCACTTTATTCGCCCAATTGATGTTGTTTATAATCAGGAGCATTTCATTTTCCGAATGCTTTCTCTCGTTGTGACGGCCATTTCCCCGGCCGAGGTGTTTAAAACCTCTTTAAAACGAACGAATCGGTTTGATGTCTATTCAGGGTGAGTTCTTTCGATCCCGTTAGCCGCGAGACTGAAAACACTGCATATCTTTTCGCTGCATGCAGACGTACTCATTCCATCAGTCAGGTGAAAGGAGTAAAATGTTAACAAGGTTAGAGTTTTACCGATGTACTATTTGAAACAAAATACCAAGTTGAAAGCTTTTTCTGATTTCGGCCATCTTTGCAGAGCTTCAGTTTGATAATAACCTTGAATTTTCGGCGTGCGTTTGTATCTGTTTGTACTTAACTATAACGTGTACGCGCTTTGTCCGCTTTATGAAACGTAACCTTCTGACCAAGAGCGTGAAAATAAGAGGCTCTGAAACATTCCACGCCATGCGGTTATAGAAAAGTAATCAACGACAGGGTGGTGTGAATCTTACGTCACGACAATTTGCCGAGGATTACAATGTTTTATTTATTTTAAGAGTGACACGTGATACATTTTGTCCTGTTATAGTCATGTGTAACGTTGTAGAAAGTCCACAAAAAAAAAAAAATCCGTTCCTGTTATCAGTTATATTATCGATCGCGGCGATAAACAGTTCTTCCTGCAGTTTGTCTTGAATTTAAGAAGAAATACGGGATGTCGTCGAGAAAAAGTAACATTCTCCTTCGAGAAAAAATGGAAAACATGCTGTTACGCAACATACCGACACTGGAGACTCATTCCCTTAATGTTATATAGATTTTGATGATTAATAGTAGAGGTCCCCCCCCCATGCTATTAATTAGCAACAACCCATTTATTATTTGGCGGAGGTTACGCGTCTGCCGTACAAGTCCACGAGAATGGGCCGTAGAATTACCGTAGAAACGATAATTAATGCTGCGAACGGATAGAAACCTGTCGTTTGAGTTAACGTCGTCCTTCTCCAGCTCTGCGAAAGGCCGACGTTTTCTGTTTTACGGAGTGCGATGGCTGTTTTTCTGATTTCTCACTGGATTGTAAATGGTAAACGGCGCACTTATATAGCGCTTTTATCCAAAAGCGCTTTACACTGTGTCTCATTCACCCACACACTCACACACCAATGGGAGCAGGGCTGCCATGCAAGGCGCTAACTTACCATCGGGAGCAACTCGGGGTTCGGCGTCTTGCCCAAGGACACTTCGACATGTGGAGTCACGCGGGCCGGGAATCGAACCTCCAACCCTACGATTAGTGGACACCCCGCTCTACCACCTGATCCACCGCCCCCTTTTTTTGCTTTCAGTGGGAAGGCAAATGGTTAAGATTGTTAATAAAGAAATAACAATATATAATTTTTTACTTCTCACCCATCAGCCAAAGGGAATGCAAACTTTTGTATTCACCTGACATGACCTCCATCTGTTCGAAGTCGGAACGCACCCAGAACGAGGCGCTAACCTTTAACGAAGTGCTGTTGCGTCCTCATTCTCTAGCAGTGTGACATCCTAGGACTATCGGATAGCGTGAGGAAATAATACACTTGATTAACAACAGCGCAATTTGAATTTCAGCACAGTGTCATCGTTAATTACTATGTGACTTCAATTAGTAGTCTGATGATGTGGCCTCGTTGTCTGGCTGCATGTCACATTTCCGTCGGCTGCATAAATTCCGAGACAATGAGACACGCCGAGACGTAATTGAATGCAGAACATGGTCAGGTGCAGCGAATTGTGCCTGAAGCGGCTCAGCCTGGCTTCTGTTCTTGAAGGTAGCTCCAGGTAGATGTGAAGCTTCGGCTAATGAGGAAGGCTGCGAGGCAGGAGCATGTCGCCGCTGCTCTTTTCTCTGTCCTTTTCCCTCCCGGCTGAGGTCACAGCTCTGGTTTTTCCGCTCGCGCAGAGGTCACACTCAAGAGCAGCTCCTCGTTCCGTTGTCAGAGTTACCTGCGACGTCAAATGCAGAGCGCGCGCGCGTGTGTGTGTGTGTGTGTGTGTGTGTGTGTGTGTGTGTGTGTGTGTTCGGAGATTCAGAGGCTGGGGTGGCCCTCAGGATGTGTGCTGGTCTGCAGCATAATCATGAAGTAGGATGCTGATCGCCATCCTGTGTGTGTGTGTGTGTGTGTGTGTGTGTGTGTGTGTGTGTGGTGCTGAGTAGGCAGAGCCTTTAATTACACACTCTCCTGAGCGTGTCATTTCCCCCCACGCTCAGGCCTCCTGCTCGTTCTGAAGAACTTTTTTTATTTCTCAAATTTCCTTCAGATCATGCACCGCATTGCAAAACTTCGATGACTTTCGGAGAACGTGTCGCGCTCGGTCCATATTGTTTGTCATCTTTCAGACTTCTATTTCGACCCCGCGGTTGAAAACGTGAATCCGAAGCCTTACTCGGACCGCGTTAGTTCTACACGTAGGGGTAGGGGTGGGGGTTGATATTACGATTACCCGAGTGTCTCTAGAATGGAACAGATTCCAGTATATCATGTCGGTAAAGGCGTTTGAGCTTGTTCTTCTCCACAGGAAGCTCGTCTATATTTAAGCGCATCAGCAAACTTAGCCTGAGCGCAGATGAAAAAGAACGCACTGGAATTAAACGACTTGACGTTCCAAACGTGAGCCGCCATCTTGACTCCGTAAGATTATGACGGCGAACACAGAAAGGCTCGATGTTCTCCAACTGGGAATTCTGACGTGTCTGACTGCTTCATTACACATTTCCAAGAGGGAAGCCATCTCTTTTCTTTTTTTTCTGCTTTGGATCACAGCACTAGACGATCATTTATTGGGAAGTAGAGCCCCTACTCAGCGTGAATCTCATTAATACGAACAAACCCAGAAACGTATTAATGCCTCCCTTTCCCTTTAACATCTTACTTTCCTCATCTCTTTGTATTCTAAAATCCAACAATACACTTATTAGCTTTAATAATAATAATAATAATAATAATAATAATAATAATAATTCTGTGCTATGCATCATATTTGAGAGCTTGTATGTATATATAACATATATATACATATATATACATATATATATATACATATATATATATATATATATAATGTATATATATATATATATATGTATATATATATATATATATATATATATATATATATATATGTATATATATATATAATGTATATATATGTATGTATATGTATATATGTATATATATATATATATATATATATATATTATATATATATATATATATATATATATATATATATATATATATATATATAAAATATACAGTCATGCACCGTGTATTAAACCTCGCCACTATAACAAGAAATTAATTAGGCATTCATGATTAGATCGGTTCTCAGACCAAGGTCTTAATTAGCTGAAGATTTGCGAAGCATGTTATCATTTATTAATTGTAACTAGATCTCACGTCTGGCCACCCCACATTACCCTTGTGAGAGAGAAAAAAAAAAAAGAAGTATAATAAACGATCTAACACTTGATTAATGCGTTTAAATGGTGTTAAATTTGAACTGCTTTTGAACTGAATACATTTTATTTCTAGAAAATGAAAGGTGTTACAGTACTCCGGTTTCCTCCCCCAGTCCAAAGACACGCACGGTAGGCTGATTGGCGTGTCGAAAGTGTCCGTAGTGTATGAACGGGTGTGTGAGTGTGTGTGTGATTGTGCCCTGCGATGGATTGGAACCCTGTCCAGGGTGTACCCCGCCTTGTGCCCCATGCTCCCTGGGATAGGCTCCAGGTTCCCCCGTGACCCTGAAAAGGAGTAAGCGGTATAGAAGATGGACGGATGGATGGAATAATACGCTGTCGGGCCACTGCACGCTCCCAGAACAGCTTCAGTTCTCCCTGGTATGGATTGTAGAAGTCTCTGGAGCTGTTATCACTCACCAGAATATACATTTTAAGATGAGAAGGTCAGAAAAGTGTGTGATGTTTGACGGTGCTGGTGATTTGGTTGCTCTGATGGTAGACAGCTGTGCGCGTTTTGAGTTCATCTCCTGTCTTTTGATTGACACTGGCATTTTTGCTAATTGCATCTTTGCTGCTCAGCCTCGTCTCCACCGTCGCCCTTTTCCTCCGCTGTCACAAAGCACTTAGACATCAGTGTTGTCGAATTATATTGCTCATCCGAGCTTCCACCGGTCCTCGGTAATAGAAATCTGAAATACAGCGGCTGAGTGAAAGCAGCAGGGACGATAACGCACGGTGCATAAGAGAAGCGCAATAACTGAATCAATATCGGGCGATGGAGGTTAAGAGAAGGCAATTTAAGCACCGTGTGCTCGGCGTTAGATTATGTGATCCTTTCGGTTTGTTTCAACACCAATTAAAATGGAAATTGAACCTGGGGTATAAAATTTTGTTTGATCATCATAGGGATTTCTGATAAGAATAGTGAAAATTCGACTACTTGAAAATATCTCGAGTTTAGTTTGCGTTTATCTAATCTAACATTATAATATAAAAGCAAAAATGCCTAGAAATTGTACTAATAGTGCACATCCTTTATTATTACTAAATGGTCTGCACTTATTTTATCCAAAGCGCTTCACACCGGTTCTCATTCACACACTCACACACTCACACACCAACGGTAGCAGAGCTGTCACGCAAGGCGCTAACTTGCCATCGGGAGCAACTTATGGTTCAGCGTCTTGCCCAAGGACACTCTGGCATGTGGAGTCACGTGGGCCGGGAATCGAACCTCCAACCCGACGATTAGTGGACGCCCCGCTCTACCACCTGATCCACAGCCTTTACTAATACATCTAATGTTAATATGATTCCAGCTTGCGCTTGACTGGCAACGAACTCCAAATAAAACCCACGAGAACAAAGTGTCCATGATCAGCTGGTCCTTCCAGTCAGGACCAATTAAAAAAGTTTGACCCTATAAACGGCTTCAGTAAGCGTTCACCCGTCAGAGTCCCCTGCGTAGGCGTCTTCTGCTCATTCGCACCGATTGTGGAGGCTTCAAAAAGTAGGACGGTCTGACGGCGCTAGTTTGCAATTCCACTCCAGCGTGCGGTTCTTTAAACTGCACGAGTGTTACGTGACCTCTGCATCAAAGCGCGCGTCGTGTAAGAACACGCCGAGATTACTTCCCCTGGATCCCGTTCTCTTTCTCGCCCGACTACAAAGGAATTTCAACCTTCTCGGAGGTCAGAATCAGAGTTGATACGTCTACTGTTGCAGACATTAAGGGCGCTTTCATATTTAGCGCTTTTGAATCGAACCCTCGTCTGTTTTCGCCCTCGGTGAGGTTCTTCAGGCGATCGCGCTCGGGAACGGCCGGTCTGCTGGCCTGACTTGATGAGATTTCGCTCTGATTTGGACTCGACAAAGAGCCATGAAGTGAATAAGCTGCTTTCTTAAAAGAAAGAAACGCCAACTATGAAACTAAGCTGCACTGTACATTCGTGGAAGATGTTATATATATATATATATATATATATAGCGTTATGATAAAACAAAGTTCTTAAGGGCGAGTTTTTCCAATTATTTACATGTGAGCTGTCTCACCTCCTCAACGAGATACACTCGCACACCGTGTCTCTAAACACCGAGAGCAAGATCTCCAATAATACCGCTTTCATCTCAGGTCACTGCACACAAACGCAAACGTATGAATATTAGTCAAGTCTGGGAGAATGAAATATCTTTGCAAAGCTCGATGCTATAGGAGAAACTTTTTTTTCCCCCATTCAAATAGTGAGTTCTAACACCAGCTTCTTAAGCTTTGAATCGGGTAACTAAATCAAAAGCAAGCCGTGAGGGGCCCAAATCGGTGTTGTAGTCCCAGGCCAGCGAAGAACAAAACCCTTCACACGGGGCGCCAGGAACCCAGGAGCCAGGAAAGCAGCATTACAGGACTCTAATGTTTAATAATGCATGTCGTTTTCTGACAGCGGGGAATGATTAAGAGCAAGTGTCTGGCCAAAATGGAGCGGCACTCTCGCCTCCATCACCTCAGCGCTCTTTCTATCATAAATCATACCCCAAATGTGATCAGCGCGGCACTCCCCCCCAACCCCCATCCCCTCCAAACCCCCCCTTCCTCTTTGCTTATGAGGAACACTTCATCCACAGATGTTAACATTGGCAAAATTGAACAAAGGCCAGTTAGCATTATGGAAATGAAATGCAGTTCAGGCTTTTAACGTCGACGGAGCAGGGAATATGAACGGCAAAAAAAAAAACGACAGGATACACAACATATACACATACACGTACGTGTGAGATGTTTCGTGTAAAGAATAAAACTCGACAGTATAGTGTTATAGGCATAATAATCGTCAATGGGGTGGCGTCCGGATGCAGAGTTACTATTACAGCGACACAAGTCGATGATGTCTCTCGAACGGCATGCCCTATAGGATTTAATTCCTCTTATGCCACGCAGAATGCAAATTCCACTCTTAAAACAATTAAAACGCACACCTTCTTGAACCCGCTGTCAAGGGCGGCGAGATTTGAATATATGGTGTATGGGGGAAACTGGACACATCCAAAAACTCTAATAGAAGACCTCCTAAAAAGAATGGGTTGAGTTCCGGGAGGCGTGTACTGTGGGAATCCAAATTTAAGATCATGGTAACTGATGATTTGTCGGTGATGGCTCTCGGTGCCCCTGTCCCATTCGTTGAACTGGTGGCCATTGTTCATGGTCATCGATACCTGAGTGAAGTGTAAATGCGATGCCCAAGGTGTGGACTTTTATCTCTGTGATCATTTGTCTCCGGTTTTCAACAGTACAACATAAACACTGAATCGTGTGCGAGATGGAGTACTTTGTATTCGACGCTGTACGGCTGACCTTTATGTGGTTAATGACATTTCTGTCACTAAACTTATCCATCTTTGCTGGCACACATCACATCAAAATGTGTCGACGGCGTGAAATGCGTAAATAGCGTAATCTTCATGGTTGAGATGCTACTCTCTGAGCATGCTCAATATAGGTGGGGTTTTTTTTTCTTTCTTTCTTTCTGTCATCTCAGTGTGCAGGAACAATGTTTTAGCGCAACGTATAGACGCTGTGTATGTGGAGAACTGTGGGGGTTTTGTTGTTGTTGTTGTTGTTAAAAAAACAGTGTAATACTAATGAATTAGGACATGGGCTAACCTGTGATGTAAGCAGTGTACTGTAGTGTGAAGAAGAAGGTGAGCTTGGAGGAGAAAAGGACATTTTAATTTGCATGTCGTCGCGTTTACACGGATCCTCCGGATTTTTACGAGGGCGAAGGTGCAGAACGTCTTCGACGGAGATCGTGAGCCGTTCAGCTACGTGCTGCTTCGGCTATGCGGTGTCCTCTCGTCTCGGGTAAAAACATTAGTCACGGTAAGTCGAACTAGCGCCGCCATTTTGACCGTGTTGTTGTGCTTGCATCACATTAGAGTTATATAAGTGTTCGTGCTGCACTGTTCCGTGCTTTGCTTCATATACATGATTCTAGAAAGATTACCCCAGCTTCCATACACGTTCATTCATATGCTGAGTAGAAACAGTTCCTACTAAGCTCTAGACCACATCCTGGGTTCGTCGAATTTCTGTACACAGGGTCGCGTGGAGCCTAGAGTCTATACCAGGGAACAAGGGCACAAGGCAGGGGACACTCGGGTCACAGACTACAGACAAGTTAGAGAGGCCAATCAGTCTACAATGCAGGTCTTTGGATTAGAGGAGGAAACCGGAGTACCTGGAGGAAACCTCCAAAGCACACGGAGAACACGCGAGGCAAACAACGAAGTCACCGTGTCCGACACCAATAAACAAAGAATGCTGAAAGATGATTGGATAGAGAAGTGTTTGTTTATTCCCCCATCTTCCAAGTTCCAAATCAATGTGCTTCATCGGTTCAGAGTCCATGCCACTAGTCAAAAGTCGTAACGTGAAATGCGACCACGAAACCAAAATAGACCTACTTTATTTTACAGTTTTATTCACAGCCGACAACCAATCACTAACGGTTCAGCATTCCTTTGCATGAAGGAAATTTGATATAAATGTAACGTTAAGTTGAATAGAACTGGTCGAGACCCACCGACAGCTCTGGGGAGTTTAGGAGGTTATAAACATTTATCTAGAGCAATAAACAATCGAGTATTTTTAGAGATAAGGGCATTGCTTGAGGGCCCAAGACTAGCAGCTTGACAGTGCTGGGATTTGACTTCTTAACCTCTCAGTCTTCATCGCTGCGCCTTCACTTCACTTCACTTCCCAATAATAAAAAGACTGAAATATTATTCAACATAGATTTTTTTTTTTCCACTGGTATAAAATTACACATTCCGAAGTAATCACACACATGGTTAGAAGAAGAAGAAGAAGAAGAAGGAGGAAAAAAAAAAAAGCAGGAATAACTTGTTAGTTCAAAATGCTAAAATTCAAGGCTAAATTCACACAAAAATCTCAAACTGCACTCCGGCATGCTTCTGTTCTATATAAATAAATATAGATTCTGCAAGAATTACCCTTAGGCTTTAGTTGTGCTTGCAACACGAGTCCTAAAAGCTAACAGGCTGCTGAACAAAAGTACGGAACTGTACACCCACGACGGCCATCCAAGAGGCGGAAGAAAATCGAGAGGGTAGCTGAAGAGCCGATGATGCAGCCTCCTGCCCTGGAGTGATCCACTTTTACTGACTCAATAACAGTGATTTAGCACCTGACCTCGGGTCAACCGATGCTACATAAGGCCTTCTCATGAAGAGAAGGCCTTATGTTTTCTCCTGTTGCTTTTTTTTTTTTTTTTTTTTTACAGCCTATGGACAAAAAGCAAACTTGGATTTACATAAACAGTTGGAATATGAACAAGAACATGATGATAGCTTCTGACAGCCGGTACGTTGGGAGGAGAATGATCAGTGTGGGTACTGAATATTTCTGAAATATTTAAGGTTTTGAAGTCTTCACCATGCTATCCAGGAGTCGGATCGATGCTAGCTAGCAGAGGTAAAACGTAACCGCACTGTCTGTTTGGCGTTCCACATGTTCTCTCCATGTCGATGTGGGTTTCCTTGGTGTTCATAAACGCATTATCGAATAGAACCCAACGCTTGAGTGGTACCATTGATCTCAAAATACCAAAAAAAGAGAAAAAAGTGCCATTTTTGTTGTCGTTCTTGTCGTTCCTGTTTGTACCTCGAACACGCTGTGGATTTGAAACTCATCAGTCTCAACACCGTAAAATTCCAATTCCAGATGTTCGAATATGAACTTTGAAAGAAGAAGCTGACCTTTCTCTGACATTATCGGCATGTTCACCGTCTAGCCGAATCCACATTAGGGTCATTAACTCTTTTACCGTCCCCGATGCACTAACAGTGTGTCAAGACCTGAGGATGTGTAAGGGTTTATACATTGGCAGTAAACAGCACAGCAGAGCCACGAGACTCTCTGAGAAACAGGCCATTACCATCCTTAACCTTTTCAGAAGCCACGTTTAATAAACCGGCCATAAACTGCATTACATGCTTCATTGTTGAATAAATTCGGTGGCATTACGTGGTCCGGCTACGTGATGAGCAATGGCATCCAATAAAAAGCACCAGGCATGATATGAGGTCAGAGGCCCAATTCAGAGCGATTTAAACCGAGATCTAAAACCTGCCTCGGTGCTTTTCACAGTTACTAATGGTGTAGGTCGAGCATCTCACAACAAACTTAAAGCGTTATCTGTGCCTGTATGTATTTAACCTTCACGGTTTGCCAAGCGGCATTGCAGAAGGCAGTAAGATTGGTACTGGAATAAGCCCAAGTCATGAATTTCAAAGTAATTGGCTGGAAAGAGAAATCAAGACATGAGCAGTTTGAACCCTACAATTTATGATGTTTCACTGAGTCCAACATCATATCAAATAATTTATTGCCAGCTGTAAGAAACCCAGATTTTCCTACAACCTCGTGAATACTGCATTAAGATGAACATGGCAAGAACTAAAGCGCTGCAAAGTCCTTCGAATCAGATTTTTTACATTTTTTTATTTCCTCTGTTTGAGCGTTTGTAATATACTGTATTTCAGCGTGTTCGAGTGATTTCTGTTACACGGCAGGGAACCCAGGAAAAAGATCATACTTAAGTACCGGAGCGCCGTTTTTAAAATCTTACTCGAGTAAAAGTGTCAAAAATCACACTTTGTACGAGCGTTAAACATGAAGACGTCTCACACTTGCACGTTTGTCAGAATAAACAACATCGGTAGGAAAAGTTTCGCATTCTTGCCTTTTCCGATGACTTAATTCGTAGAAAAATCAAAGAAAAACCAACCAAACACCAACACTCATACCTTAGAGCTGCTTTAGAACGTGACTTTAATATATTTAATATAATAATTGGATGAATATATTTAATATGTTAAATTGGACTGTTAGGGAGAAAAATAATTATTATTTGACTCGTGATCTTTGAAATCATCCTTGCTTATAAATAAAAAAAAAAAGGTCTAAATAAAAATGTAAAGGAGTAAAACATTTTTCTAATGGAAAACTATTTAAGCATCAATTATCACATGTACTAAAATCCCCTATAATTATACTTAATTACAGCACAGATTCATTTCCACCTCTGGTGTCCTTGTTCCAAAGCTTCGCATGGGCAGATCACACAATGCAGTCGATTTGTGAAGAGAAAAGTCAAACCGGGGGGGTTCATGCAATTCATACAGCCCTGTTTTTTGGCTTGTTAGCAGTACTTAGCGCAACCGGAGGAACACGGCTGATTATGTCCTTCTTAGAGTTTCATTACAATGGGAGAACGCTTTAACGCTCGGGGGATTATGGTGGCCCTGGCCAAATGTGGCAGCCAGATAACTGTTTAATATGCAGCTCCCTTGCCCCTACTGTTTTGTTTGCCCACCTCTAGTATCCAAAAAATTACAAAAGCAGAGTGGGCAGATTACACAAGGAGGCGAGGTGTGCACACAAAGGGCAAGCTTCGCGGGGCTCATGGCAATTCAGTGCGCTAAAGCACTTTTTTTTTCTCCGTTTGATGTCAGGCCGCTGCGGTGCACTCCCAGTGCAGCCAGCTTCTCAACTGCACTAAATCTGCCATTCTGTCTGTACTGGGTGGTTTCATCACGCCAGCCCTGGGCTCGGTTTACATGCATCCAAAACACAAGACGGACGATGAGAATGCACATTCGCATAAGATGCTACATGCAGTTACGCCTTTCCAGATTTGCAACAACGATAAATATGGCTCAATTAGTTGTTTGTGTTTTCGTCAAATTCCAATCTAACAAAGCTGTGATAGCGAAAACGTTGGTCTTCCAACAATCCCCCATCCAAACGCAGTACTGACCCTGTTAAATAAGCTGTTTTGCAGATAAACAGCAACAGATTTCTGATGGTAGCGTGCTGAGCACTTTCACCAGGGAGCCATCATGTTCAAAAAGTGTGATATCTTCTCATTACACCCGCTTATTTACAGTGGTGCTTTTATAGTCGTGGTTTTTTTTTTCGTTTTTTGTTTTTTTTCTTCCCCTGCCTGTTTTTAAGATGGATTTGCTTTTCAAAAAAGGGCTAATGCCAAAAAGTTGTACTCACTTAGTACTTAAATTATTAATAACACGTTCAAGAGACCTTTATATCACTTCTCACTGACCAAAAAAAACCAAAAAAACAAGAACTGAGGTTATGTTTCTTGACGTGCAGCAGATTTCGGGTATCGCCGGTCGGCACTTGCAAGACCTAAGGCAAAAAGATCCAAATCTTGTTCACGCCTTTGAAGTCATAATATTTACAATCTGTGGATAGATATGATTATCATGGGCATTTCAATAATCAATTAACAACAGCAAAAGAGCTAGAACCATGACCTGGAGAACTCTATGGCTTGGGACTCTGGGTACGACTCACTCTCTATGGTTTGGGATTCTGGACTCAGCATGGACACTATGACTTGGGACTCAACAGCTTGGAGCTCTGGAAGTGATTTGGACTCAGAGGCAATTTGGACTCTATAGTTCTGGGTGTGACTCGGATTCTATGACTGGGGACTCTGGAGTAACTTGGACTCAGTGGCTCGGGACTCTGCAAATGACCCTGACTCTATTGCGTTCGACTCCGGATGTTACTCATACTCTATAGGTCAGGACTCAGACTTGAGTCAGGGTCAGGACTTGACCTGGACTCTACAATTTGGAACCCTGGACATGACTTGGGCTTTATGACTGGGGATTCTGGAAGTGACTTGGACTTGATTGCTTGGGACTCTGGATACGACTGACATGAAGGTTGGGGACTCATACCCCAGTCATGACCCAGACTCTCTTGGGAAGCAGCTCAGATTCTATGACTTGGTACTCTGGACTTGACTTAAATGACTGGGTTAGGGTTTCCCCAAGAGTCGAGGGATTTTGCTTGGGCTTGGAAGGCACATCAACATATTTGTACTCATTGGTTTAGCGGATTAAAAACCAGACTTCAACACAAGCATTCTTCCTTAATATCTAGCCTAGGAAAAACTGGTACGTCTTAAAACACCTTTATGTCACTATATATTTCACAGAACCTGGTTTTCAGGGTGGGGCCAAGGAAAGACCATTCCAGGGAAGAATGATGGACGCTTCCAGGGTGCTGGAATTATCTGCTTGAGAGGACCACTCTTCAAGCCAATAACTATCTCCCATTTTCACATAAGAACGCAGTCCTTTGAAACAACGGAGCGACTTTTCGGATAACAGCAAATCCGATTAGAGAATATCCTCTGTGGTACCAGAGCATCAACAACGTCCTATATACAGTATCGTATCTTGTATATCATAGTGCACGCTACTGCCTCTGCTGACTGAAGGACGAAAGAGTTCTACAGAACCTACAGCTACTTGGGGGAACTGAAGCCGAAACCTTTGAAACATTGGAACCAAACCTCCCTCACTCCCTTTATCTAGCAGCACTGTGGTCAGAAGTGTTCACCCTCTGTAGATCTGAAAGAGTTAGAACACATTCATCTTTAATTACAGGTGTTGCTCTGTTGCTTCTTCACAGTCTGCGGGAAAAATAAAAAAAGGGACACGGAAATCGGCCGAGACGAAGGAGTTACTTTGTGCCTCTGAGAGAGCCCTCATCTGCCTTTCAGAAAGGCCTTTCAACTTGCTTGCGTAACTATTCTGCCATTCTGCCATTGTCTTTTCTTTTCTACCCCCTGCAATTTCCTGAAACACTTCTTGCTTGCTAAATGGCAGGCTCGGGAAGATAAAGGCACGGAGAATCGCTGATGCTGTGAAAAATGTCTGAAGGCGATTGAAGACGAAGAGAGAGATGTGTTATGCTTTAGAAATATCGCCGGACAGCAACACAGGCGCTGCGGTCGCCTGTGGCGGTGTGGGGAGTTTGCTTTTGTTCCTGATGGATGGGTGTCTCCGAGCTGCAGGATGGCACTTGCATTATTAATGGCGGAAAATGCGTCATATAATTGCCGTAATATGTCATATTAAGTGCAGCGTGCTCGCAAACACGAGTTTGTCCGCCTTGGTGATTACAACGGTGCTGTCCGGATAGGAATATCTCGCTACAACTCAACACAAACGAGACGCAGAGATAAATCTTGATCTCGTGTGAATGTTTTGGGGTATTGGGGGGTGGGGTGGGGGGATGGGGTGGGGGGGTAGGGGTTGCAAGAGATGCTGGTAGGGAATCTTTAATAAGCAGCCTGGCAATAGCAGACACAACATTTAAACTGTGACACTGAGAATATTTGATAACAGTCACTTCGCACTGTTTGAATTTGAGCTGCAAAATTGGGACCGGAGGAGATGCTGGCCTTCACCTCTGTGGCTCTGACAGCTGTATTGACTGTCGCAGTCGTCTATCTGTGGGAGTCTGTCAGTCATCTCCTCCTCTCACGCAGTTCCCGGAGTCCTTACTGACACGAGAAACAGAGACAATATCCTCCTCTTTCAAAAAATCGCACTCTTCACTGGCCTCGTGTTAAAGACACAATTCAATTTATAGTTTGATTGTTGTGGGGTTTTTTTTTCTTTCTTTTCTCTCAGATCAAGGTCAAGGTCAAGTTCACTCATGCTTCAACAGCAACGTTCGTGAAAAAATAAATAAATAAATAAAAATCCTCGCAGATATGCTTTCATTTAGTACGTTTGGGCTATATTTCTGCCAATTTTGTAAATCTTGCTTCTCAGAGGTACCTAGTGTTGCCTAGTTGCCTAGTATTATTAAAACACGACAACATTTTGTTAACATCCTTTTAACGTGTTAGCAAGAAAGCTCGCTTTAACGGCAACCTAAAATCCTCTCAGTCAGATTAACTCATGGTGGCCAGCTAGCAAAATTTAACTACGATGGATACAAAACCGTGAACGTTTAGGAACTCGACGTAACTCGACCAAAATCTGTAGATGGTACGTACAGTAGCGACGGCAGTGACGTTTATGAACGTTTTATTTCTTACCTAGAAAATCTCCTTGGAAATCCTGTCAGGTTCAATTTTGCTACCTAGCTAGCTATGTAGCACCAGGAGTCTAACACTGAGGAGTATCCTATCGGGAATCATGCCACGTTCAGCCAAATTAGCCGGCTAGCATGAATATCATTTAAACAGCCATTTAATTCATCACCTTCTGTATACTCCTATAGTATGTTTTATTTATTTTTATTTTTTTTGCATACTATAATGTCTTATTATATTACTGTAGTTTTTCCCCTTTTCTTACTTTCCTTTTGTTGACTTTTTAATTTTGTTGAATTAATTTGGACCTCACTGTGCAACACTTTGCTTCACCGTCTGTTGTTTTTAAACGTGAGGTTTTGTTTTTTTTTATTTTATCTTTTTTTGTTTGTTTGTTTTTTGGTAGAATTTTTAAAAACAAAAACAAAAAAAAAAACATGAAAGCTGTTCTCATAAACTTGACTCTACGTGACTTCATTTGGCAACCAGAGCAGGACAAACTGTACATATACACGCTGGAAATTAGCTCCAACTAACTAGGCGGAAAATGGAGAATAATAAGTAATATGTTGTTTGAAAATGGCATATAAACGCGAAGATGATGAATATCAGCATCGCTGTTCGAAAAAAGGCCCATTAGGCTTTCTGCAGGGGGGCAAAGACTATTTTAACAAACGGCTTAGTGAAGAAGAAGCTGTGTTGGGTTTCTTTCACACACACACATAAAGAGTCTGTAACAGATTCTGAACAAACTGTTGCAGTGACATGGTATTGCACTCTGGAGAAGTCAGTTCAAGGACGATGGGGTGTCGTATATACAGAGAACAGTATATAGGCCTTAAAAAAAAAAAAATTATAAAATCACTGCAACACTATAAGTATCATATAAAAGATAAAGCAAGAAGGGGAGATTACCTGCAATTAACAACTGTCTAAGTTCCAATATTCAAACCGTTCCTGGAGGTGGAGAAAGATGTAACATCATGTCCACGTTACATTGATAGTTGGCCAAGTTCAAATGCTAATGCCATCTAAAATCTAGCACTAATGCCTCCAATCTGACGCCAAGTCATAATGCTAATGCCACAAACCGATGCTCTAATGCAACTGCTGTCTAAGTTCTAACACCACTGACCCCAAACCAACGATAAGTTCCAACATGAATGCCCTCCAAGTTCGAACACTAATACCACAAAACTGATGCGAAGTTCTAATGCCTCCTACCTGACGCCAAGTTCTTATGCTAATGCCTCCAACCCGACGCAAGTTCTAACACTAATGCCACCAACCCATGCCAAGTTCTAATGCTAAGGTCACAAACCGATGCTCTAATGCTAATGCTGTCCAAGTTCTAACACAACTGACCCCAAACCAACGCCAAGTTCTAACACTAATACCCCCAAACCGATGTCAAGGTCTAACACTAATACACCCAAACCGATGTCAAGGTCTAACACTAATACCCCCAAACCGATGTCAAGGTCTAACACTAATACCCCCAAACCGATGTCAAGGTCTAACACTAATACACCCAAACCGATGTCAAGGTCTAACACTAATACACCCAAACCGATGTCAAGTTCTAACACTAATACCCCCAAACCGATGTCAAGGTCTAACACTAATACACCCAAACCGATGTCAAGGTCTAACACTAATACACCCAAAGCAACGTCAAGGTCTAACACTAATGCCATCTACATTCTAATGCTAATACCCCCAAACTAACACCTAGTTCTAACACCAATACCCCCAAACAAACACCTAGTTCTAACACTACGACCCCCAAACCAACACCTAGTTCTAACACTAATACCCCCAAACAAACACCTAGTTCTAACACTACTTCCCCCAAACCAACACCTAGTTCTAACACTACAACCCCAAACTAACACCTAGTTCTAACACTACGACCCCCAAACTAACACCTAGTTCTAACACCAATACCCCCAAACAAACACCTAGTTCTAACACTACAACCCCCAAACTAACACCTAGTTCTAACACTACGACCCCCAAACCAACACCTAGTTCTAACACTACAACCCCAAACCAACACCTATTTCTAACACTACGACCCCCAAACTAACACCTAGTTCTAACACTACAACCCCAAACCAACACCTAGTTCTAACACTACGACCCCCAAACTAACACCTAGTTCTAACACCAATACCCCCAAACAAACACCTAGTTCTAACACTACGACCCCCAAACCAACACCTATTTCTAACACTACGACCCCCAAACTAACACCTAGTTCTAACACCAATACCCCCAAACCAACACCTAGTTCTAACACTACGACCCCCAAACCAACACCTAGTTCTAACACTACAACCCCCAAACCAACACCTAGTTCTAACACTACAACCCCCAAACTAACACCTAGTTCTAACACTACGACCCCCAAACCAACACCTAGTTCTAACACTAATACCCCCAAACCGATACTACCTACTAGAAATGAAAGACTTCCCACAAACTTTAGCAGCCTCAGAGTTTACATAGTGTTCAGTCAATTAAGTGTAATTGGTCAACTTTGCTTTCCCAAAATGTAGCCATGATTACAAACTTATCTATGCAACGGGTTCATTAACCTCTTAATAAGACGCCCCTATATTGAAATGAGAATGTGAAACTGTGAAATACCAAAAGCGCTCTGGTGAGAGAAGAAGTGACAGCTAAACCCTCTTGACCTTTCGCTCAGCCCATTAAAACGGACCGCCAGCACCTGCAGGGTAATTAATGTGCAAATGTGTGTGTGTGACACACACACACACAATTCCTGTGCCCCCCAGCCACCCACCCCACCCTACCCTCTCTTTATTTCTGACTACTACACCATCCCCATCTTCTTTCCTTCCTCACTCTCTCTCTCAATTAGGATGCAGCCTTTTTTAATGGAGATTCTCATTACCGAAAGCAAATTGGTTTTAAATTCCAAGTCCATCAAAGCCAAAGTAATCAGGAGTCTGTACAGGAATGCTAAACCGCCCCTGTGTCATCTTAAAGCTTCTTTTGTCTTTGGCTAACAAGGTTTTATGTGTGTGTTTGCTTTCTGTTGTTGTTGTTGTTGTTTTTTTTCTTCTTCCTGTGTCTAATATATTAACACCTTCACGTGCACAGACACAAAACACAATACGTGTCAAATTATGACGTGGAAAATTGGTTATTATGTATTTCTTAATTTACAAACATTCTTTGCATAACGGAGACTTGTAAATTTAATAACATTTTTGGCACCGCATGCTCACAAGCTACTTAGCTTCCAAATAGGCTTCTTCGGGTAAATATGTAGAAAATTTCATTTCGTGTGAACTATCCAGTATGGATTAAAATATTCTATTTAAAATATATCCATCCATCTTCTACCGCTTACTCCTTCTTCAAGATTGTGGGGAACCTGGAGCCCATACCAGGGAGCATGGGGCACAAGGTGGGGTACACCCTGGACAGGGTGCCAGTCCATCGCAGGGCACAATCACATACACACACACACAGACACACACACCACTTAAAATATTTTAAAAAATGCATAAACTAATTAGTCGACTAGCAGTAAAATATTATAAACTTTTGTGCATATGACTTCTCAGAAATCATGTTCTCAAGCTAGATCGGCTCGGGGGTTCGATTCCCACCGTGACCCTGTGTGTGCGGAGTCTGCATGTTCTCCCCGTGCTGCGGGGGTTTCCTCCGGGTACTCCGGTTTCCTCCCCCAGTCCAAACACATGCATGGTAGTCTGATTGGCGTGTCTAAAGTGTCCGTAGTGTATGAATGGGTGTGTGAGTGTGTATGTGATTGTGCCCTGTGATGGACTGGTACTCTGTCCAGGGTGTAACCCCGCCTTGTACCCGATGTTCCCTGGGATAGACTCCAGGTTCCCCCGTGACCCTGAAAAGGAGTAAGCGGTTGAAGATGGATGGATGGATGTTATTAACGTTTACAAATTGACTTTACTGGTGAACATTCATGAATATGATCTAGAAACGCTTCTTAGAAACCCTGTCAGGTTACCTTTTGCGTAGTATATGCTAAGTATAAGTTTAAAAACATCCATAAGTGACTTAAAAACACACCAGGAAATCCTGTTTGAGTATGCTAACCGGCTAGGTTGCTAGCTTGCTAGTATAAGAAGTCTAGATTATCATATAACTTCTGATCATAATTGAATTCATGTGAGCAAGCTAGCGTTTGCAGTTTATAAATACGCCTGAATTGCTTACAAATCCTCTCAGAAATCAAGTTAATTAGCAGGATAACAAAATGCATACAGAGCGACAGACATATTCACATGGTTATGAGTTCAAATTAGCCAGGCCAGCTAGCATGAGTTCACTTCCATTAGCTCTCATTCTACGAGCAGCATATATGAGTAAAATATTCTTTTAATTTTCACTTTTCACCGCCTGTGAAACAGAGAACCTGACGCGGCCTCCTCACTTTGTTCCCTACAGCGAGCTTAGATGTTGGTCTGCGAGTGCAAGATGAAGGCCTGGTGGTGGGCGAGTAGGATGAAGATGGCTGAAAGGGATTTGGCACGGCGATCGCTCCATCACAAGCCTGCTAACTCCACGGGGCGAAGACTCTAATCCATTCCAACGAGGATGAGAGCACTTGCCAGTGAGCAGAAAAGGCAGAGCTGATGATCTTTGCCGTGCCTCGAGGAAAGGACGCTGATTACGGGTGGACGTCAGTGATGTTGGGCAAAGCTGTGCAGGATTTTTTTATCATAAAAGCTTCATCAGCGGCCTCAAGATTTTTTTTCGATGATTACGGTTCTAAAATAATTACTCACATGACTGCTTTGTTTCGGGTCCGAAATAAATGAAAGATATAGACAAATCACCCTCGCGTTTGACTGAAAGAGGGTGTGTTACGTTCACTGCAGACATTTAGTCAACAAAACAACAACAACAAAAAGCTTTCTGTAGTTTCTCAGTCTTTTTGCTCGTGAGTGTTAGCGTGTGCATTAGATTCCGGTGACGCACTGTTGGATGAGAGCACTTTCTACGTGCAGATGGGCTTAATGCTCTTTAGCACACTTGAAGGGTCTGCTGCCTGAGAGATCTTTTTAATTAGGTGATGAGATGTACCAGGTGTGTTTGAACATGGAAACACGAGGCTGTGAGTTGATAGGAAAGTCGAAGTAGTTTTTTCAGATAAGTGAGACCAAGATGTAAAGTGGCATAAAGCTCTGCATTTGGCAGGAACGCAAACCTGCTCATCACCCTGAGAAAATCATACTTGCCGTGAAGCACTGTGGTGGTAGTATCATGTTGCGTGGATGGTTTTCAAGAACATGGACTGAGAAACTGCTCATGGTTGACCGGATTGAGCCAAATACAGGCCAGAAGAAAACCGGTTCCAGTTTGCAAGAGACTTGAGATCGAGATGGAGGTTCCCCTCCCAACAGGACAATCCTAAATGTACTGCGAAAACTACGCAAAAGAACCAAAAAAAGTCCAGTCAAAGTCTTTTGAGTCAAAGTCCAGACTCTGAATCAGATTAAGAATGGTCATGGCTTGTCCAATCCTACAGAGCTTGAGCAATGTGCAGTGATGATCCAAGAAGACCGCAACTGAGGGTAAATACTTAAATATTCCAATAAACCAATAAAGGTTTGTGTTTAACATTTGTGTGACAATAAACGATATTTTCCAGCTTTGAATGTCCGATAGATCCCGATTTATTCCATTTCAATTCATTCCATTTATTCCAATTCAATTCCGGAATGTAACACTACGAAATGTGGAAAAAGCTGAACATACGTTAACCCATTCAACTTATTTACTCATAGCATGAAAAGAAAAGTATTGCCAGTGCGTTCATGCTTGAATGGTCTGACTTTGTAGGGCAGAGCGTCTACTTAACACCAGTCACTTAATATCAGTCGCTCAAGGTCGTTCCAACGAGCGTTGAATAAAGAGTGCTGTAATGGAGTATATTCAGACAACCGAGTGTCTTTTTATGAAAGAATCCAGTGATACATGTAATTAATTGAATCATTTACATATCAAAACATTCATTTCTTTATGATAATGAAGAAACCCGAGGTGAAAAAGCACCTGGTTGCACATAAAGGCAGGCGGGATTGCTCTTTTTTTGTACGGACGGATGAAAATGATTAAAAAGAAGAAGAAGAAAAGAAAACCCTACACATTACCCTTTCTCTTCATCAGATGAACCGGCTGTTCCAAATGGCTACATAATTAGTATCATTAGTGTGGGATAATGCCACGTTCTCGAGGAACCACCAGAAGAGCAGGCGTTTAGAAGGAGCTAAAGATAACATCAAGACACTGCTGGAAATATGCGGCTTTGTCCGAGTCCTTAAACTAGTCTGGGAATAATCAGTGTAGAATATGTTTAAAAAGAAAGAAAGAACATGGGGGGAAAAAAAAGTGTTTAAAAGAGTCATTGTGGTAGAGTGAAGGGCCATATGGCAGCTCTCAGTCATTTGATTAGGTTATGGCTAACCTTGACGGCGGTTAATTTTTGTCTTTAGTTTTCAATATATGGCAGATGTTCGGTCTCTTACGTGGAGTCTGTAGGCAGGCTAATGTCATGCTAATGAACACCTGAAAAGCAGATGTTGGTTAAAACATAATGGCCTCGTGCCATAGTGACTTTGGGATTCGTTGCACATCCTCCACAAGGTGTTTCCTCTCATGGTCTATTTGAATCATTTCACAGAAATGGAGGTGGAAATGAACTTTAGTACTCCAAAACAACTCACTTCTGGATTCGTCTCCGGTTCCTTGACTTGAATCTTCTAGAGCAGGGGTTCCCAAACTTATCCAGGGCAAGGCCCCCCAAATGGCATTAACATTTGACAATAACCATACTCAGTACCCCAAATGTGAATTTAATATGTGTTGTTACATCAAATTATCGAGGCACCCCGGGCGCCCCCTTGGTGGCCCCCGATTTGAAAACCACTGTTTTAGACGTCTAGACATGTCAAAGTGACTGGGCTTGTGGTATCATCTTGGACGCGTTTCTCTGCTCATCCGAAATGTCTTAATAGTCTTGTAATACTGCAAGGAGTTTAAATCGTTTTATACTACAGCCCTGTTGAATTCTCAACTCTGATTGGTCAGGAACCATTGGTTCTTATTGGGGAAAGTCTTCAGATTATGCTCGTTTTTGTTTAGTTTTCAAGAGCGAGAGAGAAAAGAAGAGCGTGGTGAAGGTGAAGGGAGGTTTATTTACCGCTGCTACGCCATGTTCAACGATATTCAAGGTAGCTAAAAGTGGATAAAATGTGTACGTCGTTATGTAAGACGTGAACGATTGTAATCGTTGGGAAATGACTGTTACGATGCCTGAAATGTTTATTTATTTATTCTAGCGGTGCTTCCGGTGTCCTCTACAGTTTCTTCCAGCACCTTGAATTTTGTCACCTCGAGTTCTCCAGCTGGTGCTCAGATGAATCGGAGGGCGAGCTGATTTCGAGAGAGACCGTGTGAAACAGCTTCCTGATTGACATGACCCTATTACATCCTCCCGTGTCTTCATTTTCACTTGCTCCATACATCTAAAGCTCAACGGGTAACGATGAGGAGTAAATTCTCGTAATTATAGTCGATGAATAAAACCCTTAAGATAAAGAGATGCCACATCGAAGCCGAAAAAATGTAATGGTTTGTGCCTGCTGGCAGCGAGATGATTAAGAACTAACCTGCTGCTACAGCGGGGGAAAAAAACTCCCTCTGACACGGGATTGGGTTTCTCGTCGAGTCGTTTAACTTGTTTAAAGAAGGAGGTCAGATTTTTACAGGGTTGTTAAAGCATCTGTAGCCGTGAACAGATCTGCAGAAAAGTATCGTTAAGACTACACACCAATCGATTTCTAAGAGTGCCTACTGATCAATAAGAGCACAGCAGGCTCCGTATCAACGACTCTTTCATCATTAGGGTGAAGATGCCAAATATGTGCAAGCATTTCTGCCTGTCAATCATCACAACCAGCTCGTTCAAGCTGTTCGATTTTAAAGCAACATCTCCCAATTTATCATTCAAATCCAGTTTAAACAGCCTGGGTTAATGTTTTTGCTGCTTTTTAAAAAAATATTATTTATCTTTTTCTAAGGATTGGTTTTCGATAGAAAGACCAAAGGAATTTAAAAAAATATATATTTTTGGTGCATCACAAAGACGAAGAGAGTTCAGTTCAACAACACAAATACAATGTCTTGTTCAGGGGTCTTGCCATTTTGAGGCTAAATATTGACGACTCAATTTATTGTATTTGGTTTTAGTGCAGTGAGATAATGTACGACGAGCGTCGATGGAGATTTAAAGTTCCTATTGGATGGAATATGACCTGGTTCTAGGTTCCTTTCAGATATTTATTGTTTACTCAGAGAAATATGGTTCGGTTTTCAGGTCCAGGTTTTTTTTTTTTTTTTTTGGTTGGAAGCTGGCGCAATGTCTATAGGGCTATTCAATTTTTATGGGTTACCCAGCGGAGTTTTGTCTTGTTTTCTACAGGGTTCCTACTTGGAATACCAAGGTTCATGTTGGATCTCTTACAGATTACACACCGGAATATGGTCTGGTTTCCATAGAGTTGTTATTCGATTTTTATGGGTTACCTAGACGATCATAGGCATTGTGATCCGATTTTGTATGGTGTTTTTGTCCTTTTATGAGTTAGCCATTGGAATATGGTCTGATTTCTGTAGGGTTCTCATTAAAATCTTTGGTTACCGTTAGAATCTGATTTCTATAGACTTCATCTTGGATTTACATTGTTACCATGGTCTGACTTCTTGGCTATCTTATAGGGTTACTCAATGGAATATGGTCCAATTTCTATAGGGTTCTTATTGGATGTATATTGTAACCATTGAAATAGGGTCTGATGTCTGTGGGTTTATTAGATTTTTTGGGATACCCATTGGAATCTGGTCTGATTCCTATTTGGTTCTTACTGAATATTTATTAGATTCCCACTGGAATATGATCTTTATTCCTATGTGGTTCCTATTCATCTTCTTCTTCTTCTTCCTCTTCTTCTTCTTCTTATTATTATTTGGAATACCCAACGAATTGGTTTTGGTTTCTGTGCTGGGTTCCTGTTGGATATTTCACGTTACCTACTAGAATGCGTTCTAATTTCTATGATGTAGTTGGATTTTTATTGGTTGCTCAATGGAATATGGTCAGATTTTGGGGGTTAGTCATTAAGACGACACGGTGACTTAGTAGTTTGCATGTTTGCCTCGCACCACCGTGGTTGTGGGTTCGAATCCTGGCCTGTGAGTATGGAGTTTGCATGTTCTACCTGAGCTCCAGGGTAGAAAGAAGGTCCCCTCCCCCAATTGAAAGACATGCATTGTAATGTGTGTCATTGTGTGCACCTGATTGTGTGCGCTCCCCCACCCACCCCGTGCCACGAGTTCCCTGGTGTAGGCTCCAGTCTCCCCTACGACCCGGTGTAGGATAAGCAGTATGGAAAATGAATGGATGGGTTAGTTGTTCATTTGAAACATAATATTAAATCCTACTGTCTTGTGCAAATGTAAGTGGACTTAGCTTAGGCTTATTTGAAGGTCTGGAAGTTCTGTAGGTTTTATGGTAATATTCTGATTTGCCTTTAGTGTCTCAAGGACATACTGAGCTGTTGCTTGACGGGATAAAGATGAGAGTACCGTGGATTTGCATATCTTAATATTCCATTAAGATATCACAACAACAACATAATTAATTAACCCAGAAACCCTTAAAACCATTAGATCCCGATGGGACAAAATGTTTCATGTAAACCATTAGGCCAATTCCAAATGGTAAATGAAACCTAATATATCTGGTGCTTTGATCTGAATGGATATTTATCATTTATCTTGGCTGTTTTTTTTGTTTTTTTTTGCATTATCTTTAGCTGGAACACACTCGCATTAACAATCAGCAGCGTTCAAACAGCGCCGGGCTCCCTGTCCTCACTCTCATTTTTCCTCGCTGTACGTCACTGCTGCTTGTAGAGTACATTTTACCATTAATTATTCAAATAAAAGCATCTCAGCCTCAACCTGTCTAAATTAAACTTTACTTTAGCACCTGCACTGTCGGGTTGAAATTCAATAATTATCGTGTTTACCTCGGTGAAGACTTTATTTAAACACGCGCTAAAATCCACTGTTTAGCTGAAAAATTTCGAATGATAATGAGCCTTTTATTGATCACATAAACACAGTGAAATTCTTTTCTTCGCATACCCCAGCATGTCAGGAAGTCGAGGTCAGAGAGCAGGGGCAGCCATGATACAGCGCCCTTGAGCAAGGCCACTAACTTTCTCTGCTCCGGGGGGCGCTGTATCATGGCTGCGCCTAAAACCCCTGACCTTCTGCTCAATAACCCAGAGCCTTAACTGCCAAGCCACCACTGCCCCGTTATGTTGTTTGCCATGAACCATACTCAGTACATGTATGTGGCCGCGGTAGTTAAGATGTTGGAATACTGATTGTAAGGTCGTGACTTCAAATCAATACTGGGCCCTTGAGTGGCGCCTTTTAACCCTCAACCGCTCAGTTGTGTAAATTTACATCACTCTGGATTATGCCGTAGATGTAAATATATCTAGTGAGGCCGTAATAACGAAATTATTCACATCTGTCTTAGGATATCAAAAGTAATAAAAGACTTCAATGCTTTTCGGACTGGTAAGGGCAGAGTTTGTAAAAAAAAATTTAATAAACAGAAGCGTGTGTCAGTTCGTAAGCTGTGTTAAGTCCTATCAAAATAGTGTTATATTTTATTATTACTGTCAGATTTGTTATCTGACAATATTTAACCCTGCAATTCATATTAATGTTTAATATTAAGGGCAATATTAATCGAATAAATGTAACATTATGATTTAATTAACGCTAGCATCCCTGACACTAACGCTTTTGGTGCAAAAATACTTCTATTTCCATCTTGAGAAAAAAAAAAGAAAAAAGTACGTGCCGTATCAAAGTCTGTTTTATAGGCTGGCAGCCAAATAGTGTGGGTGGAAGACGTATTTTTAGATTATGATGCTGTACATTTTAAATTAATGTGATTATCACAACTACTGT
Organism: Ameiurus melas; assembly: GCA_012411365.1. Classification (NCBI taxonomy): domain Eukaryota; kingdom Metazoa; phylum Chordata; class Actinopteri; order Siluriformes; family Ictaluridae; genus Ameiurus; species Ameiurus melas. The sequence goes on along the minus strand of CM022770.1, from coordinate 22,022,806 downwards.
AGGACTGTTCACACAGCCTGAATATATTCCCAATATATTTGACTATTATTAAATGTTTGTATATCATAGTCTAAGCAATATTTCTTAAAAAAAAAAAACTTTCATAGTTTCTATCCCCAGATGTTTTTTTTTTCTTTTTCTTCTAGACTTAATGGCAAGTGCTTGATCTAGGCATTAGTGAACAACCCTTCTCCTTGACTTTTTCTCAAAGCAAATCTGGCAACCTGAACCTGGAGGTGTGAATTACATAAAGGTCATATTAATAATCTGAATGGCGAGTTAAGCACCTGCGTAAGCCGACTCTGAATACGAGAAGCTTTCCCCGTGTATATATTGTTGTAACTTTTGATTTTAAGCCACCAAATCTCAACATGGTCCACGGTACGTACTACAGAGCTTAGTATGAGTATTATGTAAAGTATTCTGTTTTCGAACACAGCCTCATTGTTAATTGTTGTTCAAGGGTAGTTTGACAGTGTTGTTCTTGGTAGCGGACTTACCATACCTGCCGTTTGTCTCCGCACTCTGGTCATGTGTTGACGTAGACGTTTGGCTTATCCACGAAACATATCTGTCGATGTCTATTGTTCCGGTGCTTGCGTTATCTCAGGTGCTTTCTCTCCAGCTCCCCTGCCGCAGAGCCTGAAACCCTGCGAGATGCGACTCGAGTGCCAGCAGGGACACGGGGCTAGGTAAACAAGCCTGGCGTACACTGATGCGCCTAATGAGAGGTGATGTATTGTGCACTTTTGCACCGAAGCTGCTTTCCACGCTTGTCTGGAAGATCGGTTTGAATAATGTGAGGCTTCGGAAATGTGTTAAAGCTACGCTAATGCAGTGCAAATGCGTGTCACTTTGGATCAAGGAACACTAGGCGTGGAATTTGTTCCGTGCCAGCGTTAGCATGACTAGCATCGCAGGTCACACGAGAGAAGACGCTAGCTATCAAGTCCAGAGTGGGTTCCACTAATAGGATCCCTAGAAGTCTAAAATCAAACTGAAAATATATTTAAGGTGCTGGTTTCCCCAGGTACCGCCTACGCTTGCCAGGCCTCACGTTTTCATTCCACACAAACACATCAGCGCTAAACTGTTCCCTGATGAAGCCAATTAGAGGCCAATTTTTTCAGCATGTTGAACTGAAATTGGTTCATAACAGTGTCGATTGGCACAATCTCTCCTCGACAGCTCCAATTCTGTTCCCACTTAGCTGGTAAATGCGAGGACCATAGAGCCGCATCACTGATGTTCGAGATAACGGCTAGTCAGAACAACATACAGCCTCCTCTTCATTTTTATTTATTTTTTTTTTTCCAGCAACAAAAACGGAAGTGTGTTAGCATTGGTGAAATCTTCTAGTATACGATAAGGGTTAGGTAAAGAAAATGTCATTTAGGCTTGCTAATCATGTTCATCTTGTTCAAGTGATTTCATAGGCTGAGTTTTATTTTTAGATCACTGATATGACTAATGTTTGACTAAAGTCTTCACAAAAATTCTCACACCAAGTCACCAATTCCTGACTATTAGCAACGCTGAAAGACTGAATTAACAAGGCCTTCGGGAGATATCTCAGAACGACGACAACAAAAACAACCCAGTGAGGAAGAGAGACAAAACCTAAACAAAAACAGCACATCAGACTGTAAATAAACAACGATGAGAGGAATTAAAAAAAACCCCACATCTACCTAGCTTAGCTAGTCCAAAAGAGCCTCTAGAGAACGTATTCTGAAAAACATAAACATCAGTTTATTACTCAGTCTTGATTTTGTACTTAAAATAACAATTAAAAACTTGCCTTAGATTAGTCAGGTTAGTTTATTTTACTTCATCGGGTTAGCTAGCTACTGTGTTTGCTAATTAGCTAGCCCGTGATTTAGCTGTCTGCTGTCTACCTGGGGATTTTTAATACTTTCACACCCTTTTTTTTACAGGTTTATATGAATGCGCTAGTTCTAATACGTTATCGTTTCTATAGTAACAGCGACTTCGCATGCTCCACGTAAATGAACAGATTAAAATCATGTCTACTTGTTCATATGGCGACGTTTTCTGTGAATAGATGTTTATCTAACATCGACGGAAGGAGTAACATCCTGCGTTTTGGCTTATTAACTTCGAGAGAGAGAAGTAAAAGCGAGGGAAGTGAAAGAATGATTGTTTATAGCAGCTGTAATGAAAGGGAGAACAGGAACTAACTCGTCTCACGGTCATTCGGCAACATTAGAGGTAACTATAAACGGATTTTAAGAAACGTTAACACTTATGTGAAATTGCTGTAGTATACGAAGAATGAAACACTTCAGGGATTAATGTCTGGATTATTTTCCTAAAACAGCGCACCTAGTTGATATCTTAATCCTTACTTATATTATTATAATCCTCATCGCTCTAAACGTTTTCGTATTATCAGATTATGTTTTTTTTTTTTTTTTATATTTTATTTTATTATGCCTAAGATTTTTGCCCAGTACTGTAGAACTATAGCTACATCTACAACTATCGTCGCAAAGTTATTTCATTTGTAGAGTATTTACAGTCCGGTAGGCTTTTCTCTTGGACAAAACAGGACATTATCCAAAATAGGAAAACAAAAAGTCTTAATACATGTTGAGGCGTATTTTTTCATCCTCTAATGTTGTGGCAGACTTCCAATCGTATTATTAATTTCCATCTTGTCCGTAATGCTCCCCCCACACACACACTCTCTCCGTTTTGAAAAATCTGATTTTCGTGGCTGACCTCACTTTCTGCTGGCTCTCAGAGTGTGTTTTGTGTGTGTGTGTGTGTGTGTGTGTGTGTGTGTGTGTGTGGGTACAAATGGCAAATACAGCTCAAGATGTTAAAAGCACTTATAAGTCACTGCAGGAGGCGTAAAGCCATGACATTTTCAAAAAAAATAATAAATAAATAAATAAATAAATAACCCAGAGGAAGTGTTTATGCTGCTGAGCACCTTATTGAGTGAAGATAACCTCAGTAGCAAATGCTAAGGACCTGAGAAATGATTTATTGAAGGATTAAAACATGCGGTGTCGTGCTGTTGCAGAAAAAGAAATAACGGCGGGGTGGTGTGATGAAGCGAGGATACTGGCACTGAAGCTCCTATAAAAGCACGTCCCGAAGTCTTTTATTCCTCTTATACCACAGCGACTTGCCCATGATTACATTTCTTGTACTCGTTATCTATTTAGGGTTACTTTTAATGTTGCGTAACATCCCCGAAACAAGTTAGGTAGACTTATTTGTTTGTTTTTTTGTTGTCGTCATTTACATTAGGACCGCCCTTTCAACTCGGGGTTCCGTGTCTTGCACGAGGACACTTCGGCACATGGAGTCACGTGGGCTGGGAATCGAACCGCCAACGTTACGATTATGCGGACAACCCGCTCTACCACCTGAGCCACAGCTGCACAAAGCTCCAACACTGGAACTGGAGACTCCTTCCATAGATGTCAAATAAACATCTCCTTACAGAAATCTACACTATCAACGATGATATTTCTCCTCTTAAGATTAGACTATGTGGCATGTCCACCATGTGGCGAGTCCCCGTGAATGATCCGTTACTATAGAAACGATAACTTATCAGAACAAGGCGCGTTAATATAAACCCCTGTCCGAGCTGCTGCTCTGGAACCATCGGTGACATAACGGTGTTTAATCCTTTCCAGTCTACATTACAGCCTTGCCTTGCAGGCTTATATTTAACAGAAACATCCAGACTAAGAATGATGAGGTTTTAACATTTGTGAATAAGTCGCTGATGTGCTGTAGGGCAGCACGTACATCTAGTTCCTTTAATACTCGCTTTAAAACCTTAATACCGCTCTTTCATTTGCTTTTGGCTTGCTTGTTGTTCACATTACAACGATTTATAAGTGCGGCGAGTTGTTTTCACACATGATTGTACCTTGATTGATCAGAAAATGACTGGCTTGTGCTGTGATAGACACTTCTTATTGAACATGATGGAAGTTGTTTTGCCTCCGTCATGACTGTCGTACCATGGAAGCACGCTTCTATCAGAGAAAATACAGAATACTATAATTAACTACCACCAAATCAGTACTTACAAGAGGTGTAAGGTCAATAAAGCAATTTCTTTGACATTTCTACACACACACACACACACAAACACACACACACACACACGAACGTATTTGCGCTAGTACTAATTGCTAGATCTGTTAGTATGCACAATTGGAACTGCGATTTAAACCCAAACAGATGTGCATCGGTTTATGCAAGCTTTGGAAATAAATACATTTCTTTCCATGGTTAACGGTGCTCTGTGGTAGACGCGAAAGAACCCGCACTTAATGATTCTTCAGGAAGTGCTGAGGTTCTTGGAGCTCTGTTAGTTTCGACCCTAATCTAATACGCTTCAACGAGCAGACATCCAGTCGATCAGAAACATCTACGGCTACTCGCTGCTATCTTCCATTTTGTTTGGCCTCGCTCCTGACTCTGGATAGTGATGATGGCAGTGATGTGCGTGGAACATGTGCAGAAAACTCACATCCCAACGGTAATTAAATCTCTGCTTGTTTATCCTACAGACCTGGATTTTTTTTTTTAGATCCCTCAGGGTCATATAGATTTGAAGTTTAAATATAGAGAACATTAGTGAGTCATTCATTATTATTTTGGCAGCAGCTTGGTGGGTGATTAATGGTGGCTTAGTGGTTAGCACGTTTGCTGCGCGCCTCTGGGGTTGGGGGTTCGAATCCCTCCTACGCCGTGTTTGCACGGAGTTGGAATGTTCTTCCCGTGCTTCAGGGTTTCCTCTGGGTACTCTGGTTTCCTCTCTCAGTCCAAAGACATGCGCTGATTGGCACTTCCAAATTGTTAGCAGGTGTGTGAGATTGTTCCCCGCTTTGTGCCCTCGAGTTCCATGGGATAGGCTCCAGGATGAGGATGGATGGATGATGTACGTTTCCTTTAAATGAACCTGTGAAATTCTGGAAGTGTTTAATATGGATAAACTAATCGACGAATATATGGTGAGTAGCAGCAGTTCATTTCCACGACTAAAGAGCCAACTTCTGACTAAAAAATACCAACCTACCCAAAAAAAAAGAAAAAAAAAAAAAAAAAAAAAAAAAAATAAATTAAAAAAAAAAAAAAAATTTATTCCTCCCACAAAAAAACAATTTATCCAAGAATTAATTATTTATTTTTCTTTTTTCCAAATAGGGCTTTAGAGTCCAATGTCTTAGGTTGGACTTTGCCGTGAAGTCGATCTCTGGGAACACAAAGTAACCCATGGTTCATTCCATGAAAAATGAACTCTTCTATTTGAGAACTTGCCCTAGATTAAATCCACAGAAGATTTGAGGTTTGAGTTCTTACCGGTCTCTGCCTTTTAGCCACTGTACATCTTTCAAACTCGTAAACAGCACCGAGAGACACAATGCAGTTTATTGCAAAACAGACCACGGCCTGGGGAGAGTTTTTAACCAGAAGCTCAGAGATGACCTACTCTGAACCCCTGAAGCCATGTGAGCAACAGAACTCCACGGCATTTATCGACCTGTTCTCATCCTATGACTCATCTCAGCTCATCTCGCGGACACATACACACACACACACACACACACACACACACACACACACACACACACCCACACACACACACCCACGCAGGCTTTAAGTACCAGGAAGTCTTCTAACACAAGTAGAAGGACATAACACTGAGTAAATATTGTTTCTTTATCTTTATACAGAGGTGATGTCCAATATGAGTGTTATCTGAAGGGAAGATTGCCTCATTAAACACACTAATATGACCCAAAGTTCCATATGGCGTGGAGTTAATGTTGCAGAACCGATGTGGCCCGCGTCAGATTGGGTTAGTTTTGCAGTATTTCACTTTAAACTGGCACCAGGTGCTGGGGACCTTATGGAAAATAGACTAGAGGATGCAATGTCAGTGCACCTCAATTCCGCTATTCCTTTATGATGGTAATCCGGTACGGTCGGGTTGGGGAGAGATTAGCATTCAGGCACACAAACACAACCGGCATGAGGAGTCGACGCGAGTCCAGTAACAACCTATAGCCCGGTGACTGGCACCGCCTGGTATTAGCCGGGGTGCAGCGTGACAGGCAGCACAAAGGACGGAGAAAACCCGACGACGTATTTTAAAGTCAATATTCATTCTGGTTGAGCTGTAATGAAAGGGTCGCACGGCTTCGTTGACAGGGGTGCAATCAAAGTGACTTTCCGGGAGGCTGGTGCTTAAAGGGCCATATGTGTGGAGTTTCCATCCATCCAGTTGAAGTGACTTTTAAATGTAAAGGGTGGAGATGTTTCATGGGATTGTCAGATTTGGGGGAAAGAATGTCAGTCATAATGTTAATTAGTTAACCTGGTCAGTGTTAGTTAAAATGAATAAATAAATAATGGAAATATATTGGCAGGACAGCGTCACGGCAACATCGCATACTGTACTGTATCCCATAATTCTCTTCACCGCACGAAAGTTTCATGAACGTTTCACCAAATATGGCAGACCAAGGAGTATGTTTACAAATGTAAATTCCTAGCTAACGTTTATGTACCTACGTTTCATGTAACATGTTTACCTTGGTGGTTTTACACCTTTACACCAAATGCCTCATGAGCTCAACGGTGTAAACACACAGTGTTTAAATGTCAAGGATTGAAAAAAAAATTAAAAATAATCCAAAATCCCTTTGAAAAGAAATCACAAATCCAGACATTTTAGATTAGACATACGGTGTGTACCTGGTGAATCGAACAGAATCTAAGTTTCAGCGTTGGTAATAACTGTAGCTTGCGTTCCTACCCCACACGTTCACAATAGCTTATCGTTTGCGACGTGTAGCGATTGTCGTATCGTAGTTGTCACTCGTGGGCGTGGCCTGTCTAGCAGTTTAGAGATTGTAGTAGAGATCGATATGTAGCTTCGAACGCAAACTACTTAAACGCCAAAGAAACATTTTGAAAAGCTGTTTGAGATACGTCTTACGAGCTCGGCTAGCTTTGTTTAGCTTAGCAGATCAGAAACGCAAGCGAACTGCACTTGCTACAATACAAATGGTCACTTGTTATGCTGTCACTGTGGCCGCATGCTCCGGGTCTCCAGGAATCATTCCGTGTAACATGACCTGATCTGGAATATTTATAGCTAGCTTAGGAGGCTAGTACTTGTTATTCAGTGAGAGTCGCTTAGTCATGTCCATATCTTAAGTCGAGTGGATTTTATTGTCATTTCAACCATATACAGCTTGTACAACGTTCCCTCAGGACTATGGTGCTACATAGAACAACACACTAACCGCATGAGACGACACAGGACTACATCAAGTCCACGTGCAAACGTGTGCGAACACCACAAGACTGTACAGTACTACTAAAAGGGGACAATAGGCACAGTAAGTGACAGTGTAATGTCGACAAGTACACAGTTCCAGTGTGGAAGTGTCAGATATATAATATAAGTAGAGCAAAAAGATTAAGAAGATAGTTTAGAAATGTAAACATGACATACTCTGACATGGCATACAGCAGATTAGCTTATACCATCTATGGACATAGCAGCTATTGTGGTAGCAACCAGGAAAAAGAGTATAATAGTGACAAGACGTAGCAGTAAAAGTACAGGTAGTCAGTACAGAAATTGCAGGGGGAGTGGGATGGTGTTCAGTTCAGTATGTGTGTGTGTGTGTGTGTGTGTGTGTGTGTGTGTGTCCGTCCAGTATCTGTGTATTGAGGAGTCTGATGGCTTGGGGGAAGAAGCTGTTACACAGTTTGTCCATGCTGACCCGAATGCTTCGGTACCTTTTTCCAGACGGCAGGAGGGTGAAGAGTGTGTGTGAGGGGTGTGTGGGGTCATCCGCAACGCTGGTGGCTTTGCAGATGCAGCGTGTGGTGTAAATGCCTATGCTGGAGGGAAGGGAGACCCCGATGATCTTCTCAGCTGTCCTCACTATCCGCTGCAGGGTCTTGTGAACCGATACGGTGCGATTTCTTAACCAGGCAATGATACAGCTACTCAGGATGCTCTCTATAGTTCCTGTGTAGAATGTTGAGAGGATAAGGGGTGGGAGATGGGCTTCTTTCAGCCTTCGCAGAAAGTAGAGATGCTCCTGGGCTTTCTTAGTTATGGAGCTGGTGTTGAAGGACCAGGTGAGGTTCTCCGCCAGGTGACCACCAAAGAATTTGGTGCTCTTGGTACCTTGATGTCCACGGCGGAGCCGTCGATTAGCAGAGGAGAGCGGTCGAACCGTGTTCTCCTGAAGTCAACAAACATCTCTTTTGCTTTGTCTACATTCAGGGACAGGTTGTTGGCTCTGCGCCAGTCCTTTAGCTGCTGCACCACCTCTCGGTATGCTGACTCGGTGTTCTTGCTGATGAGACCCACCATCAGCGAACTTGATGATGTGATTCGAGCCGTGCGTTGCTACACAGTCGTGAGTCAGCAGAGTGAACAGCAGTGGACTGAGCACGCAGCCCTGGGGGGCCCCAGTGCTCTGTGTGGTGGTGCTGGAGACGCTGTTCCTGATCTCACGTACTGATGAACTAGCAGCGGAGGGTGAATAAACAAAAAGTCCTGTCAAGATTCCTGCCAAGGTTCTCAGACATGTACCTTTTCAAAAATACGACTACTACTACTAGTAATAATAATAATAATAATAATACCAAAGGAGTTCTAGTCTTGCCTCATTACCCCTCATTAACTCTGCTTCTGAACAACAGATCATCAGAAGAAACCTTGATAATCAGGGAACATTCTGGAAATCCTTCCTGTGTTGTTCTTTGCAGGTTCACAAACAGAGTATTGTCACATCGAAGCCCGAGGGTGATTGAACTGTAGGGATTTGTAAATTCCTGAAGGAGGCCTTTGTCAGACTGGCTAATCCATCACCAAGTAGCAGATCTGTGCCCTAATCAGAATGAATGATGATGCTGTGATCAAGGGTGCAGGTCAATCTCTATTCCAGACTTCATTTGCATGAAACGGTGCAGCCTCCAAGGAATGTACACACCTCGACGCCTACTGGACTAGTTTACCAATTGTCTTCTGTCCTTGAGACGTCTTGAATAAAGGTCTGCAGTGCTTTGTCCAGCTGCCGTCAGTGGTGCCGTCTGACTGTGGATCTCGAAGGCCAAGTTTTCTGCAAGTCATTCAGGCTTTTGCAATCGCAAACTTTTTTATTTTTTATTTTTTCATACTGCTGATATGACAAGACATTTTTAAAGTCTCACGCCGAAAGCTCGTGGATATGTTCTGTCTAACGACGTACGTTTGATGCAACAAAAAGGAAGCAGGGCAGGAAGCAGGAAGTATTTGGCAGGAAGCAGGGCCGAGGAAGATCGAGTACCAGAGCTGAGAGAGCACTTCGGCCTGTGCTGTGACTAATGGCGCTCTGCATGCGCGCTAGATCACACCCAGGAACATTTCCAGCAAAGTTCGGATCATTCTTCTTCCTGGCTTTTGTCCTCAAATGGAGAGGGCAGGGAATTGATGAGATTCGTTGTGTACAGACAAACACATGAAGGGACATCAACAACAAGGAAGACGTTTGCAGTTGTTTGACCTTCAAGCAAATCCAGAACCTTTTCAGATAGCCGAGCTTTCCAGAAGTCTCCAGAACAAGCATTTTCACAGTTCCTGGATGAGTTCTTGTTTTGCTTTGGCAGTGCAGGATCTCTGACCTTTACGGAAAATAACAGAAGTGCCACAATCTGTGCGACAGATCCATCATTACAACAGCACGTTAATTTGTATTTTTTAAACCCACCGACCGCGTGACACAGGAATGATAACAGATTTTATGGAAACATCTCATGAAAAGTCAGGGTTAACCCCCCAAGAGCTTTCACTCTTGGCTTTTTTATTATTTGTATTTGGAAAAAGTGCTGTAACTATAAGTCCTACAAGTCCTACCCATCTTCAGCTAACTAACTAGCCTAGCTTGTGCGCTAGCTTTCAGTTATTATTATCTGTAATGCAGATGAAATGAAACGAGTGGTGTAACTCTGGCGAATTGGACGTCGCTTGCCTTCACTGAAGCTTTGGAGGCAGAAAATCACGAGACTTTGAGCTTGTGTGTGTGTCGAGTAGAACATTTTGCAATTTTGGGAGCTTGCTGCTGTGATAAAAAACCAAACAAAACAAAAAACAACAACCCGACAGCAGTGGTATATGTCTATGTACACTCAGTCATGTTTTTATTTATTTATTTAAGGAACACCTGTACACCTGCTCATTTACGCACTTATATAATTATAATCAGCCAATCATGTGGCAGCAGCTCCGTGCATAAAATCATGCAGAACCAGGTCAAGAGCTTCAATACATGTTCAGATAAAACACCAGCATGGAGAAAAAGGTGCGATTTTAACGGCCGTATGGTTGCTGGTCCCAGATGGGCTGATCTGAAGATTTCAGAAACTGCTGATCTTCTGAGGTCTTCACACACAGAGAACAGATCGGAGAATGAGCAGATTGGGTCGAGATGCCAGGAAGGATATACTGTAGTCGCTCATATAATCACTCTTTACAACCCTGGTTATAATGAAGCTCTTGAACAGTATATCTACATGATAGAAGAGTTTATTCCTGAGGCCAGGGACACTTGAAGGACAAGCAACACGCCAACGTATTCACAAATTCTACGAAAAAGAAGAAAATTCAGGGGGAAAAAACAACATCTCGAAGTATCAACGTGGAATAAACCATGTCTGAACACGGGTCGGGGGGTGCAACTCCACTTACCGTTTATTTAAACATCACGCTCACATGTTTGCCCTGGCGGTTTTACATCTCTAGACCAAATGTCATATCCGTCCCGTGAGATCGTAGGTGTAAATTACAAACAGTGTTTAAATGTCGGGGATTTTTTTCTCTCTCCGTTCTTTAGAACAGACGAAATCCCTTCGAGAACAAAAAAACGCAAATCCAGACACTTAGATTAGACGTTCAATCTAACGTGACCCGGTGAATCGACGTTTCAGCGTGGTTGCTAACTGTAGCTTTCGTTCCTGGAGCACACTAGCGAGACGTCTCGTTTCGTTTATTGTTTGCCCCGTGCTGCGATTGTAGTATCGTAGTCGTCACTTGTGGGCGTGGCCTGTCTAGCCGTTTTTGAAATGGTATTCGCTGCAGCGTAGCTACATAATGAAATAAAGCAGTAAGCGGCGCGAACGTTTTGGAAAGCCGTTTGAGTTACGTGCTCGGTTAGCTTAGTCTAGCTTAGCAGATTAGAAAAGCAAGCTAACCGTACTAGCGACGCATCACCGCTACGTCTTCGGCTCGGGGCGTCTCTCGTGATATTTCACGAGCCCATACAGTAAGAACTAAATTCGCCAGTAGGGTGAGCGAAGAAAGTTCGGACTACGCTCGCCGTAGGATCGGATCGAGGAACCGTTTGAGCCAATCCTTTCTATTCGCAGCATCATATGTCATTTGCACAGATATGAGAAAGGTAAAACCAAAGTCCCTCGTTATGCTGTCACGGTAACCGCGGCTCAGTGTCGCACTCGTACATTAAAAGAAAATGAAAAAGCGTCACCCGACGCTCGCTAGCGTGAACGTAGCGTAATCGCGTATTTATTTTTTTTTTTTTTTGGGGGGGGGGGTCATCTTAGCAAAGTTTCCAACTTTCTGACAGTTCCTATCGCCGTGTGCTCTTCTCCCAAGTTAAAGATAATTGAAAGAGTTACTGCTAGAAAAAAAGAGAAATAAATCCTCGTCATGCCCGAGCCCGTTTCAGAGAACTCATTTTCTGAGTGGCAATTTACAGCTGATTTGTGGACACAGTAAGCGCAGCGTGGAGTGTGTATCTCTCCGTATGGCTGGGGACCCTGCAGGCTGTCAGGCCGATTTTGCAGATTGAGACACTGATAACTCGACACGCGTTTGTGATTGCTCTCTCTCTCTCTCTCGTTCTCTGCTTGATTGTCTCGAGACCTTGTATTTTTCTTCTTCCTCTCCTCTCCAACACCTTATTTCAATCATAACGCTCATGACACAAGATTCAGAGGTCAGATGGAGAAAAGAAAAAAGAAAAAAAAAAGTTGCAGCAGGCTAGCAATCACTTTTTTAATAAGTGGAAAAATATATGTTCTTTCTCTCCATGGTGATACATTATAGACCTGCTATTTCTTCGTCTCAAAGGACTTCTCGGACTCTTTCTGTGAGATGTTCTGTATTTCGGTGGAACTTCTAGGGTCAGATTAGCATCTTCTGTGTGCGTGTGTGTGTGTGTGTGTGTGTGTGTGTGAGCTTGCGAAGGTGTGTTTGAGCGCGTGTCTGCGATGGAGCCTTCATCTTCAAAGGACAGCGTAGTTCTTTAAGGTCAGTTCAAAGCCAATGAGAAAGAAACTCAGCGTTATGAAAGCCTGGCGTTGACACCGAGGCCTTGAGTTATTAAACATACATAAGGAAGGGAACACCATGCAGCATTCAAAACTCAGGCCTGCTCCGTTTCATTCAGCTCACCGAGAATGGTCGTGCCGCGTGCTCGATGTCCCTGGCACGGATGTTTAGATGAGCGCTCTCGGGTTTAAAGTCTCGGTTTAAAAAGAGAACAAACCGAACCCATTGTTGTGATCGAAGAGGAATTAAACGCTTGAGGTGTACACGTTCCACCGGGCTTGGCATCTTGCCTGCATCTTTCCAGCCTGTTGTGTTCAATTTGGTCTAACAGAACATCACATCAGTGGTCTGTTTTATGAAATATGGATTATATATGTACACCTGTTGGCGAGCGCATCAGCGCGGTGCATCAAATTAAAACCGCTTCGGTTGGCATCAGACATCAGAATGTGGAATAAATGTGCTCTCGGTGAAGACGGTGAGCGCCAGACAGGCTGGTTTGAGTGTTTTGGAAGAATCTCCTTTGTCCTCCGCGACAGTATCTAGAAGTTAAATCGAATGGTGCGCAAAAACGGAAAACATCTGCGGTTCTGGGGGCGGAAACGCCTTGTTGGTTGGAGAGGTCAGCTGACAGGTAACTCTTTAACCACTCTTGATATCTCACCACACACCGAACCGTGAACTGGATGGGCTACAACGGAAGAAGAAGAACACGTAAGGTCCACTCATGTCAATCAAAAACCCCACAGACGAAGATCAGAAAGAAGTTCAGGAGACGTCACTGAGTCACACCCCCCCCCCCTCCCCCACATTCGGATGTTTAACTGAAACCTGTATCTAGCCACATGATTGGCTGACCGGATACCGCTACGAATGAGCAAGTGTACAGGTGTTCCTAATAAAGTGAACATCTTCACAAGCTGCTTTACCCAGGTCAGGGTCGAACAGACAGCAGCCGATTTGTCAAGACTCATGACTTCCTGTAGGTTAATACAGGTTTTTATTAACTCATTTAATTAGCTCCGCGACTGTATTATTAACTGGAAATGACATCTGCGGAGTTGTACAGTTAATAGTCGTGAATTAAACAACTTTTTTTTTTTCCTTTTTTTCTTCTCCCCCGTCTCATTACCCGCCTCCAGCTAGAGGAAAATAGAGTCTTATTGTGCAAATTTAAATTCGCATAGCTCTGGAGACTTAATGGTGAGTCTCACTCATGTTTCATTAAGGTATCATTTGTCACAGAGGCACATTCGGAGGAACTACGTTAGAAGGAGACGGGAGATCCAGGAGTACCGAGCTCGAAAATATTGTAGGTAATAATTAGAACAGTAACTCACAGCATAATACCTGAAGAAAAAAAAAAAAACGCTGGCCCTGTGTCCGTAGCAGGAAGTAAAAAACGGAGACGGGGCGAAGAGCAATTACAATTAAATTGCCTCCATTTTATGTAAATTAGTTTTGATGCAGTAAAACAAAACATCACAACGATTGGCTATTATCAGACTCTTAAAATCTCATTTCCTATCTGTGTTTTGATTTAATTCAGTTTAACTCGGAATGTCGTGACGGCCTCCCTGAGTCCGAGTTCAGCGAGTGACGTCAAAAACGGACGCCCAGAGCACCGACAGTACACACAGCGGCACTTCAACACTTTTAAACGAGTGAAAGAGATGATAATGTTATTTACCGAAGCAAAAAAAAAAAAAAAGACGTTCTCCAATATCAACTGGGCCTGTGTGAAAATGTATTTGCGCCCATAGTTACCATCCATCCATCCATCCATCCATCTTCAACCGCTTTATCCTTTTCAGGGTCGCGGGGAACCTGGAGCTTATCCCAGGGTGCATGAGGTACAAGGCGGGGTACACCCTGGACAGGGTGCCAGCCCATCGCAGGGCACAATCACACACACACTCACACACCCATTCATACACTATGGACACTTTAGACACGCCAATCAGCCTACCATGCATGTCTTTGGACTGGGGGAGGAAACCGGAGTACCCGGAGGAAACCCCCGTGGAGCACGTGGGCCGGTGGGACGCACCCAGGCCTGATTACTGCAAACCCTGTTCAATCACATCAACACTTAAATAGAACGTATTCAACAGCAGGAAGTTCTTTAAAAGGTCTTACAGAGTAACACAGTGCAGCCAAAGCTGAAAGAAATTCCAGAAACGATGAGGCGGAAGGAGATCGAAACGCATCGGTCTGGGAAGCGTTACAAAGCTATTTCAAAGGACTCCAAAGAACCACAGCGAGAGCCGTTATCCCCAAACGGAAAAACTCGGCACGGTAGTGAACTTTCCCAGAAGTGGCAATTCGTTGTTCACCTGGGTGATAGGTGTCGGATGACTTTTCTTTTGCTTCAACAACAACAACAATAAAAAAAAATGAAATAAAAACTCTATGATGTGTTCGCTCAGGTTGCCTTTGTTTATCGTTGAATTTCGTTTGAAAATGATGTATTATGAGATATACACACAAATCAGGATGGGGGCAAATACTTTCTCACAGCACTGTATTTAAGTTGATATTGACTACAGGTATAATGCCAGTGCCACTATCTGTATCTGTATCTCCAGATATCTACTGAATATAAATCAGAAGTGGGTCTGGCATAAACCTGAAAGACGACTTATTTATTTATTAAACGTAAGCCCTAGCAAGCCGAACTGGGAACACTGGAAAAAGCACAGACGCAGAAATGTCAGCAGTGGGTGAATTCCGGCTCTGACAGCTCCTCAAGCAGGTGTGTGGATGGGACTTTTTCTTTCGCCGCTTTTTTTTTGTTTTCTTTTTTTAGCATTTTTTTCCTACCTGTCTGCGATATTTAACGAATTTATTTGGTTGTATTTTCCAAAATCGAAGAAACAAAACAAACAAACAACTAGTAGTCAAAATCCAACCGCAGAAACCCTGACCAGGAAGTTACTAAGGATGATCGGGGTTTTTTCCTGGTTCTCCGGTTTCCTCTCCCAGTCCAAAGACACTTGGCGTTGTAGCCAAGTGACTGGCATTTCCGAATTAGTGTCCGCACCCCGTACCTCGGGGTGTCCTCCGTCCCGTCCCCCGACCCGACGGATGGACTCCAGCGCGTCCGTTTATAAACCGAAAAGCAAGCGTAGAAAACCGTTAACAAACCGTTTCCGCCGCCGAGTTCTTCCCTTCTTTCCGTTTCTCTTCCTGTTCCTTTCAAAGTACCGAGCGTCTCTTTTCAAGAAACGAAGGAAAATGTGTACGCTGCAGCTCGTCTCTGGAAAACGTCACGCTCGATACGTTCGGCACAAATCGAATTCCGTAATTCCGGATCTCGCATTATGGATCGGGAATATGAAGAATTCTCCGAGCACGCTGGGTCTGGGTTCTGGCTCCAAGATACAGAACAACAAACAAACAAACAAACAACTCTGATTTACTTTGTATTATTGAGAAACTTTGTAGTTATTGTCTGAGGAACTTTATATTGTTCTACTGTTATCTGTTGTGATTTTCATGGACTGTGCGCTGACCTGTCTCGAAAAAACAACAACAACAACAACGCTCCCTTAAGAAACTCTAAATAAACTGGTGAATAGATCTCGTCACTGTTTAAAACACACAAGAGATATGTGTGTGTGTGTGTGTGTGTGTGTGTGTGTGTTAGGTCAGACTCATTCACCACCCTCTCATTTGCTTCAAAAACAGGCTCGGCTGCTGTAATTATCCCGGTCTGTTTTAATGAGTTTTCCACTGCCTCTCGGTGCAGTAATTGGGTTTTTTTTTTTTTTTTTCCTCGATGCAATCTTATTAAATGTGTGAAATCGTATATTTAATTTCGAAAGGAGATCGATGGCTGTGTGAATACTGTTGGATGTTTTAAGACCCCCGTGTGTGTGTATATATATATATATATATATATATATGTGTTGTGTGTGTGTGTGTACATGCACCGAGCAGGTCCGAGATGAGGAAAGCCGTATATTCTCACCCTGAGCAGTATCTCGTTAGCCTAATGAAACCTGTAAATCCAACCTAGAGACTTTATACGAATTTCATAGGCGGCGGAGAACAGGTCGGAGGCTTCGCTGTGCGACTTTACCAGCGCTGTTCATTTTCTAAATGGACCGCCGTTTCTCACAGAACGCGCCATCGTCATATTTTTGTCAAGTCAACTACAAGCCATTTGATGCTTTAATCAATCCCCCCCTCGTGTCCTTCTTTGATGTTTGTGTCAGCGATATGAAATGAGGGTGTAAAAAGAAAAATCGCCGAGAGCCGTAAAGCTCGTAACGTTTAGCGGCGAGGATCGGCGTCCGTGTGCTCGTTTCGTTACCACAGGCTCAGTGGTAATGAATACGCCGTGCTGTGAACGTGACAGGAAGAGGAGGGTTCCTGTCACGTTGACTTCATCAACTCGGAAACACCGATCACCATCTTGCCCAAAGTAAGACCGGTAACGGTAACCGTTTTTAATGCATAGCTGATGGTTTGTAATGGTATTTGTAGTGGAAACCGTTCGAATTTCTGTAAAGGTTTCTCCACTGGACCGAGGCGGATACAAGGGCAGACTACAAAGACTCGGAACGCAAATAGACGCCGAAAAACTGCCATTTAAATAGTGGTGCTAACAAGGCATGACACGACACAGGTGAGAGTGATCAGTGGGGCATGTGACTTGGTCATGTGACGTGCCTGGGGCTGATGGGTAGTGTAGTCCTGCGCCATTCAGCGCCAACACGACATCATGGCACGTCTCGTGCATCGTCAAGACGCCTTTAAGTCCCGATACGACCATTCAGTATGAAAATACTGTGTAGAAGTCTCTTCAGAAGTCATTTTGAAGCATAGCGCCCACGTTTATCGTCTCTTTTAAGCCATAGGAGAGAAAAGAGGTGGAAAAAAGCAGGAAGGCTGGGATTGACTCGTCGTGTTTATTCACACTTTTGTTCTGTGAGGCGTGTAAAGATGTGTGAAGCTCAACAACCAGACGGAATCTTTTTTTCTTTGTCAGTTCTACCCTTTTCTTCACTGACCTCTAACCTGCACATCGAATGGAAATCAGACAAGCCGGTTGGGCATTTCGGATTTATTATCCACCGCAAACCATCGGCATTTAATTATCCCGGAATGCGGATATCTGCAGTTGCCATATGAACGGGGTGATTCATTCGTTTTCAATAACAATTGCTCAAAGCACCTGGTTGAAACGTGAACTTGTGCTCCTTATTATCATATGCAAGGGCTTCATTTATCACGGCTGGACTCGGACACACACCGGTGCTTCGAACATTTCAGTGAAAGCCACCTGCTCGATACCTGCGCTCGAAAAAACACCTCATTATCATCACCATGTGCTGGTTTATACCGGATACCAAAACAATAACGGTCAATAGCGGCATTGTTGTTCATCCGCTCGATACGTGCAATTCTGCCGTGTGCTCTGGAAGTAAAATATAATCAGACTTTTGGTAAAACTGAAACGTTTAGGTAGGTGCTACGTGTGAAAGTAACATCCACGTGAACGCCAAGAAACGCAAGGTTTCCCGGCAGAACATTCCGCAGAGCATCACAGTGCCTCCACCAGCTCACCTTCTTCCCATAGTGCATCCTGGTGCCGTCTCTTCCCCTGTCGCAGGTTCACTGGTTCCACTTCCTTTCACCACATTTGATAGGTACTAACCACTGCATACCGGGAACCTGGAACTCAGACCTGCCGTTTTCTAAACGCTCTTCCCCAGACGTCTAGCCGCCACAATTTGACCCTTGTCAAAGTCGCTCAGACCCATTTTTCCAACGCGTCAACTTCGAGAACTGACCGTTCTCTTGCTGCATAATAAATATATCCCACCCCCCCCGACACGTGCCACTGTAACGAGACATACTCAACGTCATTCACGTCACCTGTCAGTGGTTTTTACGTCATGGCCGTTCGGTATATTTTGGGAATACCAATAAAGGAACGCCGTTCTGCGAAACTACACCAATGAGACGGCTCGAACGATTCCCCGGACCAATCGTATGCGGTCTGACGTGTCTTCGGGTCTCCGCTCACGGCCTGCATATAACCTCGAGGCTCGTGCGACAGCGTGACGGCGTTTTTGTCAAATGAATAGGAAATTCGCCAACACCAAATGAATAGGAAACCTAGAGTACGTGCCAACTACTACATCGTACTCGGGTTTGTGTTTATAATCCCGCGCCGGTGATTATAGCGGTTAAAATATGTGCTTTCAGTTTCACACGCACTCGGGACTCGTTTTAGTGTCAAAAGCTCGTTACCGGGGCAAAACAGCCCCGGTGTGTATAAAATAAATAAATAAACAAACAATAATCATTAAAAAAAAAAAAAAAAAAACACGTCTTCCTTGTTTCTTCAATTCACGACAGTTAAAATTCGATCACTCAAACGTCTTTATCCCGCAGAGACCTCGCAGAACGAAAAACGCCGCGGTTTGTGCTACAAGACGTCTTCCGTCGTTACCGATCGGAGAACATTTATGAGGTTTGTAGGCCAGTTAACAAATCCAATAGGCAGTGCAGCAACCCAAAAATATGATTATACTGAAATGTAAAAGCTGTATTGATTCTCAGTCAGTGTGATTTATGAACAATCTGTAGTGATAGTCATCAGTGACTCTCTCTCTCTCTCTCTCTCTCTCTCTCTCTCTCTCTCCACCCCCTCTCTCTCTCCATCAATGTTATCTGCTTACTCTAGCTACTCCTCGCTTATTTGCTTAATTAAAATGCTACTTATTATTACTTAGTGCTAAGTCAAACGACATTTCGATTGCCCTTTTAGTTTTCATTTAGTGAGCCAGTTAACAAATAATTACATTCGCTTCCAAGAGAACGGCCTCTCTCTAACGATCAGCGTTCTCAATCTTCATTACTTTTTTGCTTTGTTTTTTTTTTTTATTTATTTTTAATCCGGGAACCCAAATGACTAAATTAGCATCGGGCTCATGCAACAATAACAACAACAACAACAACAACAACAAAAAGAAAAGAAAGAAAGAAAGAAAGAAAGAAAGAAAGAAAAAAATCCATTAGCTGAAATGCTTTGCTTACAAAAAGCAAAAGCAAACCTAATAACAGGATGGAAATGAAATGCGCTCGTAAATCATACGCTGCTCGGGCTTTGGATAATCAAACCTCGGAGGGTTCCCGGTGCGAGGTGGATCAGAAACGGTTCGCCCTCGAACGAGGCCTCTCGGTACGTTTTCACCGTATGCCCGGAGGTTAAAGGCCGCTTGTTAAAAAATCGGCGTCGGGATAAAAATAAAAAGCGATGGGACGCTAAAAACAAACAGCATCTTCCAGCTGCTGCTGATTAAAGCTGCTAATTAATGTGCTTTGAACAAAAATAAAGAATGAACACACAATGATATTTCAGCTGCTGACAACGTAGAAGAAAAAAAAACCCAATAAAAATCTTAAATGCTTAAATCTGTGTGGAACGTAATAAAGACCGGCCTTGTGTGTTTAAAACGTCCCCGAGTCCCTAGACTCAACGACCTGGAGTATAAGGAAGCAAAAAAACTAGACATACTCATTAAGTAGGAGGGGCATACTCTCTTTAACCCGTCAGTCACAGGGACACCAGCCAATAGAGGGCGTCTGTGAGCTCATGTATGCGGAAGAGGGTGGACCGCTTTCTTCTGAACGTGTTACGCCGCACTGAGATGCGGGGTTAAAGGATTTAGGAGGAACCAAACCCCCCAAAAAAAAAAAAAAAAATGAATGCTTTAAATCTCAAAAGTGTATTTACTTAATAAATATATATTTAACGAAAAAAAAAAAAATATATATATATATATATATAAAATGTATTTTAGCCCGTTAAAATGCTTAACTCGCTCGATTTACGTCTCAAACGGACACGATGTTCATTTTATTCCGGAAGAATATTCCATCCGCTGAGCCGGGATGAGTTTTTATCCTAAAGCCCCAGGAAGAATCAGGTCCTCGATTGGCCTAGCGACTCGGGGATGATTTGTGTTCGGAACAGTGACAGCGGGGTCGTCCTAGGTTAACTCGCTCGACCGGCAGCTGCGTCATTCATCCGTGAGGAAGAGCAGAGTTCCGCTCTTAACGATTTATAGGCCGAGTTTTCCGTTCTCGGACGCGCCGTGGTATTCCTGTACGCGTGTTTATTCTGTCTGCGGCTGCAGAGTCATCTGTCACATCTCTCTCGGCTAATTTAGCCGAGGCTTTTTAAACACTCGGACGTGGTTCGCGCCATTCATCAGACTCGGGTAGAGGCGTGAAGGGGAAACGGTTTACTGAGTCCGATAACTGTGTTTACGTGCAGACTAATAATCTGTTCATAATCGGACGGATAGCTCAAGTGGAATAAAAACACATTCCTGAGGCCAATGTCTCGTGAGTTTGGTCGGAGAACTTTTTTCTTTTCTCTCCGCATGATGAACGAATGCAATAATACCACGAGTGTGTTCAATAGAATCTAGCAACAAACAGCTTGTTGAGTCGGCTCTTTGAATCAACTCTTTGAGTCAGTTGGTAGACTTTAACACAGCGATGAGTGCATGAGATCTGCGTGAGGACAGGCTGCGAGTTCTGAAAACGAACTGCTAAAACAGCTCCTTGAGTCAGCACTTTGAGTCTGACCTGAGTCAGTTCATTCGAGTCAGCTCTGAGTCAGGTTTTGGAGTCAGCTTGTTCAGTCAGCGCGTTGATTCGACTCCTTGAGGCATCTTTTTGCATCTGCTCTGAGTCAGTTCTTTCGGGCCATCTCTTTGAGTCAGCTCTGAGTCAGATTTTTGCCTCAGCTTGTTCAGTCAGCGCATTGAGTCGACTCCTTGAGGCATCTTTTTGCGTTTGCTCTGAGTCAGTTCTTTCGAGTCAGCTCTGAGTCAGGTTTTTAACTCAGCTTGTTCAGTCAGCGCGTTGAGTCGACTCCTTGAGTCATCTCTTTGAGTCTGCTCTGAGTCAGTTCTTTCGAGTCAACTCTGAGTCAGGTATTTGACTCAGCTTGTTCAGTCAGCGCTTTGAGTCGACTCCTTGAGGCATATATTTGCATCTGCTCTGAGTCAGTTCTTTCGAGTCATCTCTTTGAGTCAGCTCTGAGTCAGGTTTTTGACTCAGCTCGTCCCTTCGAATCGGCTTGTCGACTCGACTCTGAGTCAACTCTTTGAAACGACGCTTTGAAATCCGCTCTGAGCCGGAAGAAGGACCCTAAAACGAATCATCCACATCACGCAGAGAAGAAGACAGACAGAGAGAGAGAGAGAGCGAGCGAGAGAGACAGAGAGAGAAAGTTAAAAAAAACGGAGCTGTGCATTTTTTTTATTTACTTTACGACTGTACAAAATAAGTCCATATTTCAATTATGGCGCGTGTGAGGAATATTTCAAAGCATAGTTTCAAATGACGTTTACATTTCGTGTTGTTCACAATCCGAGAAAACGACAGAAGACAGAATGGATGCTTTGTGTATTAACAACGGTTCAGTTTCCGAGGCGCCTCACGTCTGCAACAGCCTGGCTGGTCTCAGGTAGAAAAAAAACAAAAAAACAAAAAAAAAACAACAACAACAACAACATAACAAAACAAAACGTAAACAAAAAAAAAAAAAAAAAAAACCCACTTGCACGATAATCATCCAGAACGTACTTACAGTACACAGTACATGAGGCAGAACCTGACACTACAAACACATTTGTTTTTCAGGGTCGAGCGAGCGAGCGAGCGGAGAGAGAGAGAGAGAGAGAGAGAGTGATGGATAGGTTTAATCCTTCAATTTCACACCGCTTCAATGTTCCTGCTGCACAAAAGAAACCGAACGTGACACTTTTCCGAAGCCGAGGAAAACCTGCAAGGACACAAATCTCATCCCGAGTAAGCAATATTGTACACGTAAACCCCCCTAAATCAGTGGTTTGGCGAAGTTTTCATCAACACCGATGCTTCATTTCATATGAAACTAAAGCCTCATGTCAGACCGAAAGATATTTTACACAGCGACAGTTGCATTATCTCACGAGGCAATATGTCTTTCGGCCGACTTAATTCATATCGATTTTTCTTTTTCTTTTCTGTGGCTGAAGAAGCTGTGAGTCATAGAAAGATGCGAGAGAGCAGAAACATCGGAGACCATCGGAGAACACGGGTTACGAGGCCGCAGAGCCAGCTCGCCAGGCAGGACTGTTCTGATTCATCGCCGCCTCTGAAAGTCTCTGCGAAAACAAAATTCCAGGACGGACTCTCTCGCGTAACGCCTCCGCCCACCGGTCTTCATCCCCGCTAGATCCTTTCTGTGTCTGAGCTTGGCGTCTTATTGTGGGGTTTAAATCCAAGTGCCACGATGTACGAATCCGCAATCTGTCCTCGGAGAGGATTATCGACGTTTCGGCGGGGAAATCGATGCCAGTATTTCTCCTCCTACGGACGAATGTTCCATATTTTTGTTTTTAAATTCTTCCTCCCACCTCTTTTGGGGATCGTGCCATTTCTGGCATTTGTCACTGGTTGTTCATTTAATGTTGTCTTTATTTTTAATTTTTTTTTCTCTCTCCGCCATCCATTTTTGTCCGAATAAAAAGTGTCCCTCCTGCCTTCCTTCGAGGAGCGGTGAGTCATTGGCACTCGGTGACTGTTCGCTTTCGTTGCTGTTGACGAATCGACCCCCCCCCAGCTAGGAGGAGAACACGTTGCTGGCTTCGCCGTGGCCGTAGAGATCGGCCAGCTTTTTGAAGCGCGGCCCCCAGTCGCTCAGGAAGTCGTAGTTGTGCTCCGAGTCGGTGCTGAGCGACTCCAGAGAGCTGAGCGACTGCGCCGCCGAGCCGCTGCCCTCGAAGGCGTACGTCTGGAGCGAGTCGTACGGCGGAGCCGAAGGGTCCACGTCCGCCTCCTTCAGCCGCTCCCATATGAACTCGCGGAAAACGCCGTTATCGGGAGCCATCTTGTACGGCGGCGGGCGTGTGTGGTACAGGGTGGGTACGGCGGGCATGTCGGGAGTCACGTCGCGTCGCGTTTTGCTCTCCCGCGTGGCGTTGAGGTGGCGCAGAGCCGCCATGTCGAACGCCTCGGTGTCTTCCTCTCCGCCGCCCTCGTCGTCGTAGCGCACGATGTTCTCGCGCACGTCTCGCTCGTCGTCCACGATCAGCGGCTCCTTCTTCCTCCGCCGTACCGTCACGATCAGCAGCACGAGCACTGCGCAGAAAAAGAACCGATATTAGAGATCAGACACCGAGCAGATGGAACGTTTCAGATCGCCGCTTATTCAGGACATCCATTTCGAAGCTGTTAAAGATTAGACACGTTAAAGTTAGACAACAGATCAGACAAAACAGATGCAAATGGAGACGAACCGACTATATCCGATTATAAAAAGGATAAAAAGGCGATATCGGACGCCAGGATCTAATTCTGAAGAAACGATTCGAAAGTGGAAATAGTTCTAAACAAACGACGCACGAGCTCATCGGTTATGAGATCAGACATAACTTGGAACGGCTATTATGACAGATCAGATATCAACCAGAAGAGCCATTCGAAACAAAACAAACGAAAACTGCTGCAGATTGGACTCGGAGCCACTTTCAGAGATTGGACACTATGCGTGTAAGTGATGTATTGTCGCTCAGGCTCAATTTAAAAAAAACAAAAGCAAACGTCTAAGAGATCAGACTCATCCGATCCGGTCGATTGAGTGTTATTCAAACGCAATCCGCACAACGTCACGCCGATTCATGCGCCGCAGAAAGGGTTTTTTTTTTTTTGCCAAGATCAGACAAAATACAAGCGAGCCATTAGAGACCCCATTCTCTAGAGATAAAGAGGAAATAAAAAAAAACAAAAACACGGACACCGTTCTGTGGGAAATGAATACCCGATAACGTCCTTATAGACAGCCAGTTAAATTTATAATCATAAAAACTATCAAACATTCGTGGCTTTTCACTAATGACTCCTTTCCAATTAGCGTTAAACTAGGAATAAACAGCCTTGTTAAAATCCCTACGTGAGCGTAATATCATTTAGAACACGGCGTTGTTTAAAAAAAACCCCAATCGGATATCATCAGAATGATCTCCTGCACCATCTGTCATGTGACAGAATGCAGATTAGGAGCCTTTTAGCCTCTGAACCTTCAGAAAAAAACAAAAACAAATCTGAGCTCGGAGACAGCGGTCTGTTTTACGGCTCGCGGATACGCCACGGCCTCGGCGAGTGCAGCGGCGATGCTATCGCCGGCGTATTTATGACGCCGCGCCGACACTTTCTTCTTGTTTAATGCACCGGAGAACATTTCTATTACTTCCAGGCTT
>CM022770.1:21880676-21993176 GCA_012411365.1 Ameiurus melas | reverse complement strand
ATCGGCTTGCCACGGAGAGTGTGAAAAATGGCGCAGTGGTCTTATATTTCATCGCAGTGCATAGTGTACATTCCCAAGGCTAGAAATGCTGAGAGAGTGGGAGAGTAGCCTGGGCAAGCAAACACACACACACACACACACACACACTCCAACACACTCTGACACACACTCCGACACACACTGGATGGCAGACAAGAGATCAAATGCCTGGCTCTATTTGAGAAGAACTTCTCTGTATCTGACCCAGTTAAATATCAGATTGCGATCTCCGGAGTCTCTTCCGGTTTTTTTTTTTTTGGCTTTGTTTTGGTTTATTATATTATTTAAACCGCAGAACCCATTCGTTTTCTAGAAGTCGCACGTTCTAATACGCTACGGTTTCTACGGCAGCAGCTGGTTCGTTGGGTACTTGTACAGCGGACGCTCCGAAATAAAGAAATTGAGACAACACGTGCACTCGTGAAAGGCGACGTTTATTTATTTCGCGCTTTTTTTTTTTTTTTTAAACATGGAAGGAGTCTCCAGTGTCGGCGGTAAAGCTGCGGCATCCTCAGGACTGAGGGGGTTTACGGTTTCTCTGTAGCGTATACCGTAGCTTCCCCCATCCATTCACTTCAAAATTGAGAAAGTGAGAACAGGAACGAACCTAGCTTTCCTAGCTTGAACTAGCTAGTTATGTTAGTCGTCATGGTTACAATTGCACATACTTACAGAGCAGGGGTCTGGATCTAAGAAAATAAAGCGCGGGTACTTTCCATGGCAGTGTATTTGTGCGTTCACGTTATAATGGAACGTACTGGAGACACACGCACGAACAAAAATGGCACGTGCGCTGAGAGAAACAAACTTTCGTCATTCAGATACGACGTAACTACGCTATAAGCCATATAAACGTCCCCGGACATCTTTATGTACAGCGCGCAATCGTTTCCGAGGTCTGAGATTTGAGTAAGCGTATCGGTAGCTTCCAAAGTCCCGTGTGTTAGGAAGCGAAGCAGATGGCGTAATTAGGTGATGCAGAAATGATAGCATCTACACCACGTTACTGTATTAGTCACATCACCTGCTAGAGGGCGAAGCATGTTGAAACGTCGTGCTGTTTTCGTGAATAAACAACCGAGTACGCTGTATAGACATGCACACGCGTGCTGTCGAGGACGGCTGGCTGCTTCTCCTTTCCATCTGAGAACACACGTTCGAAATAAACTGCCACTGTTATGTTGAGATCACAGGCTCAAAGTTTTCATGGTGTGGTGAAGACATCAGATCACACATCAGACATTCTGATGACGGAGACTCGCTGCTTCAACGCAGCTAGAAAGAAAGACTCAGTACAAGGAAAAGAAAAGGTGCGGAAGTCCTGAACCTGAACGTGCCTTATAGTATATATATATAACTATATATACACGTCAATTCCGACACATTATCTCATTTTTCCGACATCATGTTTAACACCCACAATAATCAGATAGTGTTGATAGTAGTTTATAATAAAATGATGTACATTTATGTCATTCTGTAACAGTGAGAGTGATGCATTGATAATGTGTCACGTGTCATTATAAATGAGAAAGAAACCACGGCATAGAATCTTGAAAACAAAAACGAGATACTGAAATGACATAATGAGATATTACTGAAATGAAGACATACTATCTTGTAATAACGAGTTATGGAATATGACCGTGAAATAGTATGTAAAAACGGCCGAGTATCTTGAAATAATAAGAAATTAAGTTGAAATAATGAGATGATTAGTTGAGATAATGAGATATTAGTTGAAATAATGAGATATTAGTTGAGATAAGATATTAGTTGAAATAATGAGATAATTAGTTCAGATAATGAGATATTAAGTTGAAATAATTAGATAATTAGTTGAGATAATAAGAAAATTAGTTGAGATAATGAGATGATTAGTTGAGATAATGCGATATTACATTGAAATAATGAGATATTAGTTGAGATAATGAGATATTAGTTGAGATAATGAGATATTAGTTGAGATAATGAGATATTAGTTGAGATAATGAGATATTAGTTGAGATAATGAGATGATTAGTTGAGATAATGAGATGATTAGTTGAGATAATGAGATGATTAGTTGAGGTAATGAGATAATTAGTTGAGGTAATGAGATAATTAGTTGAAATAATGAGATAATTAGTTGAGGTAATGAGATATTAAGTTGAGATACTGAGATATTACTTTGAAATAATGAGATATTAGTTGAGATAATGAGATAATTAGTTGAGATAATGAGATATTACATTGAAATAATGAGATAATTAGTTGAGATAATGAGATAATTAGTTGAAATAATGAGATAATTAGTTGAGATAATGAGATATTAAGTTGAGATAATGAGATATTAAATTGAAATAATGAGTTATTAAGTTGAAATAATGAGATATTAGTTGAGATAATGAGATATTATGTTGAGATAATGAGATATTAGTTGAGATAATGAGATAATTAGTTTAAATAATGAGATAATTAGTTGAGGTAATGAGATATTAAGTTGAGATAATGAGATATTACATTGAAATAATGAGATATTAGTTGAGATAATGAGATATTATGTTGAGATAATGAGATATTAGTTGAGATAATGAGATAATTAGTTTAAATAATGAGATAATTAGTTGAGGTAATGAGATATTAAGTTGAGATAATGAGATATTACATTGAAATAATGAGATATTAGTTGAGATAATGAGATGATTAGTTGAGGTAATGAGATAATTAGTTGAGATAATTAGTTGAAATAATGAGATAATTAGTTGAGATAATGAGATATTAAGTTGAGATAATGAGATATTAAATTGAAATAATGAGATATTAAGTTGAGATAATGAGATATTAGTTGAGATAATGAGATATTAAGTTGAGATAATGAGATGATCAGTTGAGATAATGAAATAATTAGTTGGAATAATGAAATAAGACAAATCAATTGAACAGTATTTTAAAATTAAGTCAAACCATAACATAGTATCTTGAAATAACGAGATATTAATTAGAAATTATCAAGCTATTGCGATATTAATGAGAAATAGTGAGATATTAATTAGAAAAAAAAGAGATATTAAATATAAATAATGAGATATTAATGAGATATTAATTATAGATGATGAGCTATTAATGAGATATTAATTAGAAAGAACAAAAACCTTTTTTCACAGCTTGCAGTTCAGAGCTTCTGTAAAAAAGCGCTTGAAAAACACAAATGTGAACAAGGATCAGTGGGCGTGGCCAAGGCCGAGACCTGGGGAAATCTGGAAGCAACATCTTTCACCTTCTACTCTGATTTACAAGCTGCGTTAAAAAAAAAAAAAAAAAAAAAGCAGTTTCTCGTTTCCGTCTTTGTGCTTCCTATCGCCGTTTTGTTCATGACACGTTTCCATGCAACAGGAAAAAAAAAAAAAAAAAAGCTAAAAAAGCTTCACTTAATTCATGCAACGTCAAGAACTGCAAGCATTTGAAAAATGCAACCTACGAGTTCTTCTACAGAGTTTCGGAGCCTTACAGGAAAAGCGCGAGTGTAAGAAAAACGAGGTTTGTTGAAACCCAACCCCGGCCTTTTCCGTCAGTCGTTAAAGTCCGCACCTCATCAATGTGCATTACTTCATTAAACAAGCTAGAAAAAAATAAATAAACAAATAAACCCCTCCCACTATTTATCAAAGAAGTGTTTTCCAGAATCGAGAGGCGAGCTCGGCGCTGCGCTCTTCACTGCCCCCGCTGCTGTGTGATCCGTGAGTGTTGTATAGACTGTACATTTACTGACCGCTTAAAGACTTGATTCGGCTTTGCCGCAGTTTTGACACAAGATGGATGATCAGCAGAGAGCCGCGGATCAATTTAACATTATCCCCAATTTACCGTAATTGAATTCAGAAAACAATCCATCACGCGGGATCAATTACACAACAATCGGGATTTTTTTGGGATGGGGGGGGCCGCGGACGATGTGGGGGTTGAAGGTTGGGGTGGTTTCGTGGATGAGACGGGGGGAGGGGACGGGACGGCTCTTTGGTATCGACCTCCTGAAGATGATGCAGTGCTGCTAGATTATGCACTGCCATTTCTCTGTCAGTCCCGGCTGCGCTATCACGCGGGCAGTGTCCGCTAATGGAGATGTACTGGAGTCTGCAGAGACGTTTATACGACCGCAGTGCTGTAGGTAGCTGTGGTTTACAGCACCGGCTCGGCAGCGCCGCGGCTAAATAAATCGAGAAGGACACGAGCACGTAGTAGATCTTCATAAGCATATATACGGGTGTAGACTTGGCTCTGGAGTTACAGCCATTAGGAGATTAGGCTGAAACAGAGACGCCGGCGACCCGGATGCAGGAGCGCCCGGGGCTCGTCTCAGCTCTCGGCTATGCTAGAGGGAACTCTGACGGGAAAACAACAACCGCTGCCATATCAGATGGAATCGTGTCCTTCCACTAGTGTGTACTGGTTATAGATTTACACGCCACGTCCACACACGATTTTGTAACGACGAAAGTCAGCAACAGCCCTATAGGATTATGATACGTTTATAAACGATAAACAAGTACACTTGGTTCATCCTATAAGCTACTGTCGCGTGAAATGTTCGAGTAACCCTGTAATCAGCAGTTGAGAGAGGACGACATACGTTGCCGTCCAGCGTACAGTCTTGCAGCTCGTTTTGACACGTACCTTTGTTCATCTGGTTTTAGAGATGAGATCATTAACAAGGGTTGCCAGATTTCATCAGATTTCCATCCCAACTACATCTCAAACCTAACCCCTAAATCCTAACCCAAACCCTAATCCTAACCCCTAATCCTAGCCCCTAAACCCTAATCCTAACCCCTAATCCTAGCCCAAACCCTAAACCCTAATCCTAACCCCTAATCCTAGCCCAAACCCTAAACCCTAATCCTAACCCCTAACCTAACCCCTAACCCAAACCCTAATCCTAAACCCTAATCCTAGCCCCTAAACCCTAATCCTAACCCCTAATCCTAGCCCCTAAACCCTAATCCTAACCCCTAATCCTAGCCCAAACCCTAAACCCTAATCCTAACCCCTAACCTAACCCCTAACCCAAACCCTAATCCTAAACCCTAATCCTAGCCCCTAAACCCTAATCCTAACCCCTAATCCTAGCCCAAACCCTAAACCCTAACCCTAACCCCTAACCCAAACCCTAATCCTAACCCCTAATCCTAGCCCCTAAACCCTAATCCTAACCCCTAACCCAAATCCTAACCTCTAATCCTAGCCCCTAAAGCCTAAACCCTAATCCTAACCCCTAACCCAAACCTTAATCCTAACCCTAATCCTAGCTCCTAAACCTAGCCCCTAAACCCTAATCCTAACCCCTAACCCAAATCCTAACCTCTAATCCTAGCCCCTAAAGCCTAAACCCTAATCCTAACCCCTAACCCAAACCCTAATCCTAACCCTAATCCTAGCTCCTAAACCCTAATCCTAACCTCTAACCCAAACCCTAATCCTAACCCCTAACCCCTAAACCTAATCCCTACTCCTAACCCCTAAACCCTAATTGCTAATCATAACCCCTAACTCTAACCCTCAAACAGCACACAAAAGACCGGAACCTAGCTCAATCGAAATCAGAGGATATTGTTCTTCTACAGTAAAAGAACATGGGGGAAAAAGTCATTTCTGATGTATAGACCTTATCCACGCCATGATCCCGCTATCCCTCTTCACGTCTTTGCAACATACAGTACAGTACCTGACAATCCAAACAGTTCTGCACATCGCAGACACACAAACACGTCTGCACTCACACGCTTACGTCTCACCAACACCTCGCCTTTCTCTACCGACCGTAAGCACCGCAACAGCGCGTTTCAGTGTTTCAAGGTATTTCATTTCCAGCCAAATTTAACCAACAAAACGTTTATTAAAAGGTCGCCCGAGCTCGGACGCAGCGAGCATGACGATGAAGCTGTTGCTATAGCAGCAGTGAAGTGAGGAAAACGTAACAGCAACAGCTAGCAGTCCTTAATGTTGGTTCTTTAACGGATTAAATGGACAGCGATTTCAATCCGGTTAATTCGGTTAAAGAAGAAGGAGCTCGTCTCCGAGGCGCGGAACCCCGCCGAGCGAATGTCACGCTTTAAACGTCTGCAAATGTTAAATATCAACTGGTTTCACCTCCTATAGCTTCGCAGATGCACTTTGCACAGCGGATGAAGGACTTACATCTGAAACATCCTGTTTCTCTGGAAACCACACACACACACACACACACACACACACACACATATACACACAGTTTAGACCGAAGTCCTTCATGAGCTGGGAAAGTGTTTTTCCTTTCTCTCGCTCTCTCTCTCTCTCTCTCGGTCGCTCTGAACAGTCCTTGTGTTTGCTGCATTGTGTAGTGAGGTTGCACAGGAACCCTACTGTTCAGATTATAACGCGACTGACAGCGGGGCACAGTGCCTGTTGATTTATTATTCAGAAACCCAGAGGGAAAAAAATCTGTTCCATCTCTATACCACATCTACCCCCCTCTACATATATCCACACACTCACTGTGTCCTCCCTCCTCCCCTATTCAATCACAAACATTTTATTTTTTTTTTAGCCGACCGAAAAATATACACGCAACTGAAAAAGATGTTGTTGTTTTTTTTTTCTTCTTCTCCGTACTAATGTTGTGAGCGAGAAGGATTCCTGGCAGGAATTGGACAGGGACACTGAAGGATTAATACCATAGTTAATTCTGAAAGCGATTGTAAAATACACTGACGCAATCCCTTTACGTTGCCAGATCGGACTGTTCAGAATCAACCACAAACAGATCGAACTGCATCTCCTTTTATACGACCATCAACACACGGTTATTCGCTTCCAGATGTAACTGAAGGATTAAAGAAAGTAGCTGAACGATTTTCCAACTTACTACACAATCTGGCAACCCTGTTACCACGTTAATGACTTTAAAAAGTCAGACTTTCTTTATAAGAATAGATGCTTCGTATTAAAAGGAGTACTTCAAACGGAACGGGGTGTGCCGTTATAGCGGTTGTTTCTCAACCCGGGGTCCCCTAGTGGTCCGTGGCGTAACTGCAGGGGGTCGGTGGG
Source organism: Ameiurus melas (assembly GCA_012411365.1). Classification (NCBI taxonomy): domain Eukaryota; kingdom Metazoa; phylum Chordata; class Actinopteri; order Siluriformes; family Ictaluridae; genus Ameiurus; species Ameiurus melas. The sequence continues at coordinate 21,986,075 of CM022770.1, read as the reverse complement.
AAAGTAAACAAAAGATCAGATAAAACAAACAAAAGATCATTCAGAGAGTCAAAATTAAATATCACACCGACAATAAAATGTAACAATTTATTTTTTTTTTAAATAAAACAATCTCGAAATGTTTTGATTCAATTTTAAATGTCCAATATGAATATCATTCATGTTAAATATGAATGAAATAAAGTAACCTATACAGAAATGACTGTTAAATATAGAGCCGATAATGATTGTGGAGTGAAGGGGTAGTAACGTTACAGCTGTTTAGCGTTAGAGTGTTACAAAGCGCTGACACTGGAGACTCCTTCCGTAAAATCTCTTTACAGAGAACTTATCAGGCCAAATCGACAACTTCATGGATATACACGGCGTCCAGAGAAACATTATTACTCCCATAAGGATCGGTTTGGTTTGAAATCAACGTTTCCGGGCACTAGTGACGGTATGTTATGATTGGCTCAAACAAAAACAAAAAAAGATTTATTTTGGCATAACTAAAAACATCCAAAGAACTTACGACGCTTATCTCAGAGCCATTTTGTTCGCTTGCAGAATGTTTAAAAGGTGTGTGAGTAACAAGACAATAGAGATGATTGATTTATTAAATCTATTTAAAAGACTGCAGCTGAATTGGACCTATTCAACATTTCATTATATTTATATATATATATATATATATTTTTGAATACATCACGATTACTCATTGTGAGCTTTTGAGCCAAAAAGTCCAAGCTAAAAGAGGTCCAGCAGCTCAATTGTTCCAGTTTTATTCTGTCTGATGGATGACCATCACACACACACACACACACACACACACACACACACAAACACCACGCACCGTCTGACCGATTCTGACTCATGGTTTGGACTTCCAAGGCTTGATGGCCTCTCAGTGGGGTGCAATCAGTCAACAGATTGCAGTGTGATTGCGTCCTTTTGTTTTGTTGTTGCGCTTGGACGGAGAGACGAGGGAGAAGAGCTGTCGTCTGTACGGTTTAATTAAGACTGACTGAAGCGAGCGAGAGGAGCGGCGTCCTCTCTAAAAACCCTCTCGCGTCGCGCTTTGAGGATTTCTCTCGGATTGAAGCCTTTTGTTGACATTTCGTGGTTCGTGATTTGCATACGGTAGAAAAATCAAATAAAACCGAGTGCTTCTCGCGTGCGCGACCGTAAGAAGCCGATCGGTCCGTGCGAAATCCTGAAGTCACAACTCACGTGTTGATTTCACGTTTTTAACGCGACACCACAAGCGCCGTTGAATTCTCAAATCTGATTGGTCGGAAGGCGGTGATTCATTTCTCGCAGTTATATAGTACGTTTCTATAGTAACAGCTCATTCACAGGGACTTGGACAGAGGACGTCTGAACAATCTAATAAACAATTGTTATTTAACAACAACAACAACAACAACAACAACAACAAGATTTTTAAAAAGTCGAATTGTCAATACGGCGACGTTTATTTCAATTCAGAGACGTTTATTTGAGATTTACGGAAGGACTAACGTAAATGAAAACAGGAAGTAACTTAACTAAGGAAGCGTCTCCCGGGTTCGACAACATCCAACGTAGCTGTAAACGGATAAAAATGCACACTGTGACGATCGTTAATCGATTCAAAAATTGTCGCAGGGGTCAAAAGACCTTCTCCCAAGACGACATGCAGGCAGCATGTTAGACCCGAACAGATATCTGTGGTCATAACGTCTCACCTTCTTGCGCAATAAAATGAAAGTCCCAACGACAAAGCTAAAGGATCAGGATGAAGGCGCGCGAGTGAAAAAGTTGCAATTAAAACGGGACGCGTCGGCGTTTAAGCAAGAAAAATCGAAGTAGTCCACGCGCCAACAAACAGGGAAGAAAACCACGAGTGCCTTCTGAGTAAAATACGTGGAACACAAAAGAAAAGCGTACCCGTCGACGCTAATCCGATCCGAGAGACACGCCAACAATACAATAATCACCGACTCATTTATCCATCAGTGCTATATTCACTCGCTCTCAAATCCTCGACTCAACAATCAGCCCGAGCTCGACCAATCAGGCTACGTGAATCGCACACACTGGAAACAGAGGCACTCGTCAGACAATCAGCTAACAAAGCGGCTAAACGCTAAACCCGCAAACCCAAACGAACCCTCGGGTACCCACCGAGCGTCCTTCACAGCTTCAGCCGTCGCTAATTCGGTTCAACCAGGCAATGGGCCGGTGTGACAAGCATCAGCGGCGTGACACGGAGCAGAATCAATCACATGTAATGGATCTAATGTAGTTTTGGGAATCAGCTATGTAATTAACAAATGTTATTCCATCGTACAGCACGGCATTTCTCCCACGAGCCAGTTTAGCCGTAATTAATTCTTTTTCTACACACAAAAACAAGTTCATTTTGAATCAGTTTAGGGTTTAATGAAGACAACGAGGAGAGGAGAAACAAACAAACAACCAAAATGATGAGACAACGTCCTTGCTGTGTAATTGACTTTCTGTTCGTTTCCTCTCAATTAGCCGATAGGGAGCTGAAACAACGCTGGAGCTGATATAAAAACAACCGGGAAAGAATTTCTATTAGACTGCAATCAGCCATGTGTACATCTGATATGGTGCCTGAGAAAAATAAACCTGTGTGGTGATGGTGGTTGTGATGGTTGTGGTGGTTGTGATGGTGATGACGATAACTGGTGATGACTGTGATCATGGTAGGTCATTGCAGTAGTGGTGATGATTACAGTGATGATGGTTGTAATGGTGGTGTTGATTGTGGTGATGACGATTGTGGTGGTGGTGATGGTTGTGATGTTAATGGGGATGAAAACGGTGATGATTGTGAAGGTGATGGTTGTAGTGGAGATGATGATTGTGGTGGTGGTGATGATTGTAATGGTGATGGTTGTGATGGAGATGATGATAGATGATTGCGATGGTGATGGTTGTAGTGGAGATGATTATGGTTGTGGTGGTGGTGGTAATGATTGTAATGTGATGGTTGTGATGGAGATGACGATTGTGGTGGTGGTGATGGTTGTGATGTTAATGGGGATAAAAACTGTGATGATTGCTATGGTGATGGTTGTAGTGGAGATGATGATTGTGGTGGTGGTGGTGATGATTGTAATGGTGATGGTTGTGATGGAGATGATGGTAGATGATTGCGACGGTTGAAGTGGAAATGATTATGGTTGTGGTGGTGGTGATGGTAGATGATTGCGATGGTGATAGTTGTAGTGGAGATGATCATGGTGGTGGTGATTGTAATGGTGATAGTGACGGTAGATGATTGCGATGGTGATGGTTGTAGTGGAGATGATCATGGTGGTGGTGGTGGTGGCGGTAATGATTGTAATGGTGATGGTGTGGTGGAGATGATGGTAGATGATGATGTTTATGTTTATAGTGGTGGTGATTGATGACATTGGCTGCAGTGATGATGATGATGTTGATGATGATGACGGATTCTTACCGAGCAGTGTCATGATGCAGGCCAGGATGGCTGTGAGCGCTCCGGTGCTGAGTCCGGCCGTCAGGAGGAAAGCCTCGGTGCCACAGGCCTGTGGAGCTCCATCAGAGTCACACTCACACACCCGGATGGACAGAGTGTTAGTGCTGCTGAGAGACGGACTCCCGCTGTCCACTATCAGCACAGGCAGACGGTACAGCGGCTGCTCTCGCCTGTGAAATCCTCCGCGCTTAGTCAGGATGGACGCCGTGTTATCTGGAGAGGAGACAGGAGACGAGAAGATAAGACGTGAAAGGGAAAGAAATTGTTGGTGAAAGGAAATGAGGTGAGAAAAGAAACTAGGCAGATCAGAGACACTAGGGTCAAGGTTATTACAAATATTTCTTTTTACAATGTAGATATTTATCTGGAAACTCTACATGTCGTGATGTAATATTATTACAAGATCCATGTTTAGCTCTCATAATAAACGCACATCGATCTGAATATCTTCTCAAACACTTTACCGAAGACCAGCGTTCATAACGCCACACAATGCCTACGTAAGCCGTCTGTGAGAAACGATATACGTTTCCTTTTATTAAAAAAGCCGTAAAACTTTCCTTATTGGCAGTGTTCATAAGGCTACAGTACCTAACAGCTACATAAGCCGTTAATGACAACTGACATAAAACGCTTAAACATTCATAACACTACAAGATGCCCACATACTCCACCGGTGACAACTGATATATCGCTCTAACAGAATAGCGGGTACACTTAAGTAAGTACAGTGCCTATAAGGCGACACGGCTTCTGTTATAAAAGCCCATCATGGCAACTAGCATAAAGATACTTCTTTAGATATTCATAACAACACATGATGCCTGCATAAGCCATCTGTGACAACTGAGGTTTGTGAAGAAATACCAGTAACGATTAAGAGAAGCGTTCGTAAGGCTACTTAAACATTCATAGCACTTCATGACTCCTGATACCTACGATGCCTGCATAAGCCGTCTATGACAACTGATATATGACTTCTTAAGCATTCATAACCCTACGTAAACTGTCCATGACAACTGATATACGGCTTCTTAAGCATTCATAACCCTATGTAAGCTGTCTATGACAACTGATATACGACTTCTTAAGCATTCATAACCCTACGTAAGCTGTCTATGACAACTGATATACGACTTCTTAAGCATTCATAACCCTACGTAAGCTGTCTATGACAACTGATATACGACTTCTTAAGCATTCATAACCCTACATAAGCTGTCTATGACAACTGATATACGACTTCTTAAGCATTCATAACCCTACGTAAGCTGTCTATGACAACTGATATACGGCTTCTTAAGCATTCATAACCCTACGTAAGCTGTCTATGACAACTGATATACGGCTTCTTAAGCATTCATAACCCTACGTAAACTGTCCATGACAACTGATATACGGCTTCTTAAGCATTCATAACCCTACGTAAGCTGTCTATGACAACTGATATACGACTTCTTAAGCATTCATAACCCTACGTAAGCTGTCTATGACAACTGATATACGACTTCTTAAGCATTCATAACCCTACGTAAGGTCTATGACAACTGATATACCGGCTTCTAAGCATTCATAACCTACGTAAGCTGTCTATGACAACTGATATACGACTTAAGCATTCATAACCCTACGTAAGCTGTCCATGACAACTGATATACGGTTCTTAAGCATTCATAACCCTACGTAAGCTGTCTATGACAACTGATATAACGACTCTTAAGCATTCATAACCCTACGTAAAGCTGTCCATGACAACTGATATACGACTTCTTAAGCATTCATAACCCCACGTAAGTCCGCTCATGACAACTGATATACGGTTTCTAGCATTCATAACCCTACGTAAGCTGTCTATGACAACTGATATACGACTTCTTAAGCATTCATAACCCCTACGTAAGCTGTCTATGACAACTGATATACGGCTTCTTAAGCATTCATAACCCTACGTAAGCTGTCTATGACAACTGATATACGACTTAAGCATTCATAACCCTACGTAAGCTGTCTATGACAACTGATATACGGGTTACATTCATAACCCTACGTAAGCTGTCTATGACAACTGATATACGACTTCTTAAGCATTCATAACCCTACGTAAGCTGTCTATGACAACTGATATACGACTTCTTAAGCATTCATAACCCTACGTAAGCTGTCTATGACAACTGATATACGACTTCTTAAGCATTCATAACCCTACGTAAGCTGTCTATGACAACTGATATACGACTTCTTAAGCATTCATAACCCTACGTAAGCTGTCTATGACAACTGATATACGGCTTCTTAAGCATTCATAACCCTACGTAAGCTGTCCATGACAACTGATATACGACTTCTTAAGCATTCATAACCCTACGTAAGCTGTCCATGACAACTGATATAACGACTTAAGCATTCATAACCCTACGTAAGCTGTCTATGACAACTGATATACGGCTTCTTAAGCATTCATAACCCTACATAAGCTGTCCATGACAACTGATATACGACTTTAAGCATTCATAACCCTACGTAAGCTGTCCATGACAACTGATATAAACTCTTAAGCATTCATAACCCTAACGTGAAGCTGGTACAACAACTGATATACCGACTTAAGCATTCATAACCCTACGTAAACTGTCCATGACAACTGATATACGACTTCTTAAGGCATTCATAACCCTACGTAGCGTCTATGACAACTGATATACGGTTTCTTAAGCATTCATAACCCTACGTAAGCTGTCTATGACAACTGATATAACACTTAAGCATTCATAACCCTACGTAAGCTGTCTATGACAACTGATATACGGCTTCTTAAGCATTCATAACCCTACGTAAGCTGTCTATGACAACTGATATACGACTTCTTAAGCATTCATAACCCTACGTAAGCTGTCTATGACAACTGATATACGACTTCTTAAGCATTCATAACCCTACGTAAGCTGTCTATGACAACTGATATACGACTTCTTAAGCATTCATAACCCTACTAAACGTCCATGACAACTGATATACGACTTCTAAGCATTCATAACCCTACAGTAAGCTGTCTATGACAACTGATATACGACTTCTTAAGCATTCATAACCCTACGTAAGCTGTCTATGACAACTGATATACGGCTTCTTAAGCATTCATAACCCTACGTAAGCTGTCCATGACAACTGATATACGACTTCTTAAGCATTCATAACCCTACGTAAGCTGTCTATGACAACTGATATACGACTTCTTAAGCATTCATAACCCTACGTAAGCTGTCCATGACAACTGATATACGACTTCTTAAGCATTCATAACCCTACGTAAGCTGTCCATGACAACTGATATACGACTTCTTAAGCATTCATAACCCTACGTAAGCTGTCTATGACAACTGATATAAACCTGATTCTAAAAAAAAAAAAAAAGTGCAACGCTCATAAGGCTACATGAGAACAGAAATGATCCTACGTCATTTCAACATTCATGACGCTATAACGATACCTCTATAAGTTCTCTATGACAACTGATATAAACGTTTTTATTTTAAAAACAAAAACAAAACCTTTAACTCATGCGAAGTCCTTATAAAGTTATACGCACACCTATTACATAGAGTAAGTGCTTCACTTAAACATTTATAAAACGTCAATGACCTGACATAGGGTTGTATTATGGCACTCTCCGGAATGTTATAACCACTGTCTTTGTAACTGAGAGTATATCCAGGATGTAAGATTATCATGAGATACGACATAACTGATGATGTGACGCACTGTTCCATGTAAGTTTCAACCTTATAAATGTCCATGTAGGCTTATGACAGTTGTCATAAAGGGCTTATGAGCAGTAGATGTCACGTAGTTAGTTCACTGCTAAAATGACAGCTACAGCGAATGTTTCTTGATGTTTGAACAGTACCACGTTTGACGAAGTCGTTTTATTTATTTTTTATTAAAAGAGATCAAATGAGAACGGTTGTTGTTATCGTGCTCGGCGTTGCGGAAAGCGGTATATACATCAGTGCAATGCTGCTCCACGTACTGAAGATATTGTAATATGTCTTCCAGGTGTGTTTAAGCAGATAAGGCACTAAACAGTGCTGTGTAAGCTACCTTTGTTATCCCGCAGGGTGAAGTTGTGGTTCCCAGCAGCCTCTGCAGTCAGGGAGAAGAAGAAGCGATGGCCGCTGGGAGGCTCGTCTTTATCCACCGCGCTCACCGTCTCGATCACCTGCGGAGAACACGACTCTTAATCGTCTTCGACCTCGACTTACGCCTGCGAGACGGTGAAACCCGGGTTCCGCTCAAGCTAAGAATTTCACTCTACGGATAAAAAAAAACAACAAAAAAAAACGCGCGCACAAACGTCAACGACGCTCTTGAATCATGACTTAAGCGCTTCGAGACAGCTGACGTCAGCGTAGACGTTCGTAACACTACATGATGCCTACATAAGCCGATGGCGAGCGATATGTACCTTTTAAACTGTTGTAACACCTTTCTTAATGATAGTGTTCATAATGTGACATGACATTGAATACGCCAGACAACCGACATACTGTAAACACACTTAAACATTCGTAACACTACATAGCGCCTATATAACCATTTCATAACCGCCTGACATCAACCTACTTACACATGGCACTATATGATGCCTGTATAAGCCATTTACGGCAACTGATATATATATTTAAAAAAAAATAAAAAGCTATAACACCTTACTTAGTACAAGCATAGAAGTGTTCATAAGGCTACATAAGACCTCTCCAATGACAGCTGACATAAACTGACCCTAAACCTCTACATGATGCTGTCGTGAGCCATTTACGACAACCTATTTCTAACAAAAAGAAAACTTCACTTAAGTATAGCGTTCATAAGGCTGCATGACACGTCCTAAATATATATATATATATATAATACGAAACACCTGACGTAAACCTACTTAAACGTTCATAACACTACGTAACATAAATGAATCACATGCATAAATATGAATCACATGGAAATGGAAATGAGTCACATGAATATGAATCACATGGAAATGAATTACATGTAAATGAATCACATGCATGAATATAAATTACATGAAAATGAATCCTATGTAAATGAATCACATGAATATGAATCACATGAATATGAATCACATGGAAATGAATTACATGCAAATGAATCACATGCATGAATATGAATTACATGAAAATGAATCCTATGTAAATGAATCACATGAATATGAATCACATGAACATGAATCACATGGAAATGAATTACATGCAAATGAATCACATGCATGAATATGAATTACATGAAAATGAATCATATGTAAATGAATCACATGAAAATGAATCTGAATCACATGAAAATGAATCATATGTAAATGAATCACATATAAATTAATCATATGAAAATGAATAAATAAACAAAGGCAAAAAAACACTACGTAACACATTTCCCTTTCTTTAAACGGACTCGTTTATTTTTTCTTACTCGTCGTTTTATAGGCTTTACCTTTTAAGGGCAGTGCACGACGCTCCATACATACAGGAAGTGCTTCATGTCACCTGACATAAACCTACGTAAACCTCCGTAACATTACAGGATTCGGAAATTAAGCCGTCTATGGCAGCTGATACACACAATAGCAGTAACGTACGTAAGAACATTTGGACACATCTTACATTAGGCAATTTATAACCTACTGTACAGTATAGGCATGCGCTACGCTATATAAATGAAACACGTTGTTATTATTATTATTATTATTAATATTTGGCTCGAGCACTAGCGACTAGCAGGGAAAAAGAAACTATAACACGCTCTCGGCGTTAAATGATGGTGTTGTGGTTATACCGGGCACGCATGCCTGAATTGCATCTTGAAGTGCGCGTATCGCAATAGCGTACGAATCCAATTCCGCGTGGCCGTATCAGTACGGCTGTCTGGCCGTCTGAAACGAAGTCCAAGATTCGAATCGAAAAAATCTCGGCACTAAGGGGTTGCGAGTCAATACGCTATCAGTGATTAGCGATGCTTATACAGTGCGCTCGGGGATTTGGAGAAAAGTGCTGTGTTTTAGAGATGATTATCAGACCTGTCTGTCAGGTGGAGCATTAAGGAGATTCCCTTGATACGCTGCTGGGGCTTAAATCTGCGGGCCGGGGCTGAGTTTAATACCGAGCAGCGGCCGCGTGTCAAGCTGCGGTCAGCGCAAAGTCAATCCGCTCGGAAAGCTTCTACTCTCCGAGGCACGGTCCGACCGAGAAGAAATAAACGCGCCCCCAGACTTCTTCACATCGCAGAAATAAAGACGTTATGTACAGTGATTAATAAGAAACGGATAAGCGGCAGCTTTATTTCAACTCCGAGCGCGAGGGTGGTTGCCGTAAAAACCCTGTATGTGTGTTCGAAATCCACTTTCTACCACGATGGGACGCAAACGGCTTTTGAAATCGCTTTCTAATCATCGTCAGCATTACATTTAAAAACGAACAAATGAATAAACCTGAAGATTTGGCACGTTGTTTTATTAATTAGTCTTCCCCCGTCAAGAGCATCGTCCAATAGAACGCTAATGTGAGATGGAGGAAGGGGGCGGAGCTTCCAGGATGTCGGTTGATATCGTTCACGCGACCGTCAATCAGCTTGTTTTGACTAAGGACAAACGAAGGCACTATAGTGTATTGAAACGTGGAGCTTCTACGGAAATATACGTCAACGGTGGCAATTTTTCTGAAATGCACTTAAATGAGGGATGATTTATTGCTGGTTTAGACTTTATCGAAACAGCTCTTAAAAACGCTTCCGCGTACTGCGTCTTTCTCAGAAAGGACCGTTTCTGAATCCATGAAGAAGAAAGTGCAGTGATCTGGGACGCTCATCAAGCCGCGCTCGCTCACCGAGCCTCCTGGAAAACATTCCCGACATCGGCTGTCATAAATCGATTACGCCACGCTGCTTAAAAAACGGCACGGCGCGCTTATGAGAAAGTACGGACGATTTGGTTTCCTCCAGCCCGCGGGTCGCACAGGGACGTCTACGGCACCCGCTGAGCGATGGCGACACAGAGGAACCGAGAGCGACTCCGGCGCTCAGGCATCCTTAAGGAGATAACATTAACGACCTCCGTGCTCATTACCGATCATTTCAGCTGCAAAATTACCTGGAACCATCATAATCCTCCAACAAATCATTCGCAGATCATCGCCTCCGTTCGTACCGAGGCTCTATTAAATGTTAAAATAGGGATATTGGGAACAACAAAGGGCAGTTCAAGGAGACTGGTGAAGTGCCGTGAGCTGGAAGGAGAAGAAGGTGTAGAAAAGCACCTGGATTGACCCCATTAGAAGAACTTTTAGAATGGCATCTGGGGACATTTTTTTTTTTTTTCACGCTTGGCCATCTGTTTTAGTTGTAGTCCGTAATGATCGGGGGTGGTGCTGGGGACGGGGGTGTGACGACGCCGGGGGTCGGGGGGGTTTCTGCGTGTCACCGTTTTCGCCGGAGTTCAGCGGAGCGGAAACATCGCTCCAGTTTTGGAACACCGCGCCACTATTGCGCTCCACGTTTAATCGATTACCCCACACGGAAAAAAAAAAAAATCAACAAATAAAATCCTCCGGAGTTGCTGGCCGATTTCTCAAAAAAACGGCCGGTTCGAAAAACACCGCTCTACGTCACATCACCGCCGAGTTCTCCGCTCTGACCGGTTCGAAAGGTCCGTTCGTTTTCCTCGGACCGAAGCTAGCGACGGTAGCTCCGACTGTCACGCGAGTCAAACCTTTACAGCTACGGTATGCACGGATTCTAATACGACACCGTTTCTATAGTAACCACTCGCTCGCGGCAATGCTTACAGTATAGCAGACACGTTACGTACTGTGACGCTAATAATAAACGGATTAAAAACGACAACAACAACAACAACGAGGCTTCGCTGATATCGTTATCAGTATGCAGATGTTTTTTTAACGTTGATGGAAGGAGTCTCCAGCGTCAGAGCTTTGTAAAGCTGTAAAATGGCCAGTTTTATATCATGGAAATCATTTTGTTTGCTTGTCATTAACTTTAAGAAGAGTGAGGCTGGTCAGGGAAACGTACAGTACGGTAAACGTGTACGGTACTGTATACAGGTAGCTGATATAGCGTAAGTGAATAGATGTAACTGTAAACGGCTAAAAATGACAACATGCCATTCTGCTGTGGTAAAAGATGAAGAAATGCTTCAGGGTGCGCTGCTGTTGGAAACATCACGGTGGTAATATATATATATATATATATCTTTGTCTCGAAAGGCTGCTTTTCCATGACGGTAAATGTAACTGCAAATGGATAAAAATTGCAACAAGAAATAAAAACGGATAGAATTTGCAAATCGCTGTGAAACTTGCGTTAGAATAGAATTTTTACCTGAAAGCCTCCACAACAGCACGGCTGCAGCTCCGCACACAAAAGCAAGCCGGTGAGCCCCTGAGCAGACGTGAAGGTGTGGACGTCAATCCGGCGGCCATAGTGAACCGTCAGACCGTCCGGCAGCGGCGGCTTTTTAGGGCCGTGTTAAGGACGCGGCCACTGGGCCGAAACTCTAACGAGACCCGAGATATCCACACTGCCGTCTCCGCGCCCCGTCAAGCTCCGGCGCGTCGAGAATGACCCCGGAACGAGCGTGGACCGCGAGGGAAGTCGAGCGCTTATGAACGGCGCGGTATTCGAGGGTTCGCCGGGGGCCAAGAGATACGGCCACGGTCATTTGGCTTTCGATATCTGGGGAAGTTAAAAGAGATGGGGCGTCTGAGAACGACCGAAACACACAGACAGGGATCCGGAGGGGATTATTTATTTATTTATTTTTTTTTTTTATCCCGACAGAAATTTTTCATCAGCGTTTGCCGAGATGAGCGCTACCTCCGGGGGCAAACATGATTTCCCGTGACACCGAGCGTTAGCCGTAATTGCCAGGCTGCCAACAATGATCTTTCCAACAGGGGAGTTTCCGAAAGTCGTCTCATGGCCCCTAGTGAGGCTTGTTTTTATGATTTAAGAGTTCTAACGGGAGCGAGGAGAATCCCTCTATAAAGATATTCGGCCGTTTCCCGACGCACGCTTCCGTTCGAGTCCAGATGATTGATTTCTTTCTTTCCTATCGCACTGGTTTTTAATGCGCCGTCACGTATGAACCGTTCCAGCTGTGAAAAGCCCTAGGGTGTTACAGGAATGAAAATGTCACCTGATCGAAAGTTATGGCGCCCCTGAAGCAACACCGGCGTTGCTCATATTATGGATGAGCCTCATGTTTATCATGTCCTTTCGAAGCTCTTATGGAGGACATTTTTATTATCAAGACACTCGCGTTTCTAGTGACAATGCCACGACCCAGACCGAACGCGATCCCAGCCGTGAACTCGTACAAACGCAGACTCGGTGTGGAAGAAGAACCGAGGCAGGGTGTGTGCTCTGTCGTTCGCTTCGGTTCGCCTCTTTTGGACTAATTCATTTCAGACCAGCGTTCCCTCTGGGTGTATGTGTATACAGTAGGTGTAATGCTCGTTCCCCACCGGCGTGCAGCGATCTGATCCGCTGATTAGACTCACACGCTGCAGGAGAAGCCTTTTTTCTCCCCTCAATATTCCGACTCAGATGCCTTCCCTACGCCCTCGGGTGGCGGTGGGATCGAGATATTAAAAATCACAGACTGTGCGTTTTAGCATCTGAAATTTACGTTCCTGGAAGGAGTCTCCGGTGTCGGAGGCAAAGCTGTAACTTTTGAGTTCGGGGGTGTTTTCTCCGTAACGAATAAACGTTATCAAACGTGCCGTCGCGCCACGACGTCGTCGATTCATCCGTTCCTCACTCGTAAGCTGGAGTCAGTGTCGTTCCGTTCCTCCGTGCACGCCGTCTCCGATCGGTACGTGCTGATTTATTTATTTATTTACTCATTTATTTTAAATTATGTATGCGTGTGAAATGTTCTAGCAGTGAAATGACTGTGTTCTAATTACAGTAAACGAAATAAAAACAGCGCTAGTTCTGCGCCAGTGAATCGGTTTATTCGCTCTCGTAGCTGTTCTTTATTTATAATAACATTATTCCGTAATAATACAAGGCCACTTTAATGTTTCGGGAAATGGCACGGCTGGAACGCGGCTTCATTAAAAATGTATTGGATTATGTTAGCGTGTGAATATTACGGTATATATATCTGCACGATAACGGCACTCGGCCATTTTGGATTTAGTGCGGGAGGGGCGGCTCTCGGCGCCGTACGGGTCTCGTTTCGCAGCGGTTTTCGGAGCTGATATTGGGGCTGGATCGTCACGGAGAAGATAGACGGTGAGCTAGTTTTCGAACAGTGTCGAAACCTGCGGAAAAATAAAATATTCCTCTGGTTTCTTTACTCTCCCAAACTCCCTCAAGGCCTCAAACTGTCAATCAGACAAAATCGCTAATTACATTCGGAGCGTCGGCTTGGGCTCTCCGCGCATCCCGCTTCCCGTCTTATCAAACTAATTTGTTTAATTCATCAACCGTGAACTTTTGAAAGCAGAGTCTCTGGTGTTCTCGGTTCCTTTAGGTCAGCGCAGGCGTACGCAGACGAGAAGGCGAGTAGCGGCTGCGACTGAAAATGTCACCGCTATATGAGAGATTTTGTCAGAACCCGGAGGGACGTGCTAATCGTATGAGTAGCTAGTTTCCTTTTCCTCGGCTCAAGTCGGAGTAGGGAGAGAAAACAATCCCACACATCATAAAAGCATGATAACAAGCAGGGCACTGTCGTACCTGGCCTGGTCCGGCGGTCTCGCACAGGAACGTCTCGTATTCGATTGCGAAGACGGGAGCGTTATCGTTGACGTCCATCACCGTGATGAGGGTGATTCCTTTCCCCACCTGCGACGGGTCCACTGGAACAGACAAGACATGTTTTAGAACGTCATGTTCTCTGTGTATGTTTGCACGGGAAGCTACTAGAACCCCGTGACCTCCTTGTAGCGCGTGGAAAATGTCTGAAAATGAAACAAGAGAAAAGCTAACACATCAAATAAAACCTTTTGGGGGTTTTTCCCCACTCAATGTTCTTTGTAGAACCCTACAGAACTATCATAAAGGATCGTCTTTTCCGAATCAGGAAGCTTCAGGAATCCATAATGTTTGCATTAGCAAAGACACAAGATACGGAACCATGCATCAGAGAGGGTTCCACGTCAAACTAAGAACCAGAAATGTTTCAAAGAACATGAGCGGAAACGTGAAGGACAAATGCTTTTTTTCTTATAAAACTGAATCAGAGAAGCTTTTAAGTAGAAGCTTTTTTTTTAAGGGAAGGAAGAACATTTAAATAGCAAAAGAACCAGTGAGAAATCCTATTTTATATGAGTGTATTAAAACGGGCGTCTAGTAGAAGGCATCTGGGAAGCTTAAGTACCCTCAACTATCTAAAGAACCTTTGAGGATTAAAAACAAAACGAGTATGTTCCAAGTAGAACTATTTGAGTTAGCTAATATCCCAGAACTATACAAAGAACCCTTGAGGAATTGTCTTAATAAGAGTGTATCACGGAGGTTTTTAAAGGGTTTAAATACCCTTTTAAATCAGAGTTTCTAAGTGAGAATAATGGTTACTAGTATCCCAAAAGGAACCTCCTGGAACCTGGAACCCTCCTAATACATTCATATGAAACATGGTTCCTTAATGGTTCCTTTGATATGGTTAAGAATTATTTGCTTCCTACAATGGTTTTACTTGTGGGGAACTCCTTGATACACTCTAATAAGCAAAAGTGTTCCTCGAATGTTCTTTGAAGAGCCCTTGAGGAACCCTTTTTAATAAGAGCTTCTTAAGAGAGGGTAAATGCTAACCCCTTTAGGAAGCGAAGAACCCCCTCACTATCCAGTGTTTCCTTGAGGAACACCTTTTATTAGAGCTTCTCAGAGACAGTAATCCATTAAGGATGTGAAGAACCTCCTCAGTATCCAGTGTTTCCTTGAGGAACACCTTTTATTAGAGCTTCTCAGAGACAGTGATCCATTTACGAAGTGAAGAACCCCCTTACTCTAAAAAACATTAACATGTTTATCAGAGATAAAGTAGAACTTCTTGGGAAATCTAAAAACTCTTAAACTATCCAAAGATCCCATAAGGAACCCTTTCTGATAAAGGTTTCTCAGACCAGGTAACCCCTTTAGGAAGTGAAGAACCACTTCACTATCAAAAGAACCATTTTGAGAACATATTTATCAGACATGGTTCTAAGTAGAACCTCCTCTAACCAGGAACTCTTTTACTATCCAAAGAACCTTTAAGGAGCTCGTTTTAATCAGAATTTCTCAGAGAAGGTAAATTATTTAGAAGGTTTAAAGAAAAGAAAAAAAAAACCCTCTCACTATCCGAAGAAGCACCGAGGAACCGTATTTCTGAAACAATTCCTTTTCTCGTGTTACAAAGAAGCAGTTTACAACCCTTGGTGCACTTAGGGTTCAAATAGGGTTCCTCAGTGCTTCTTTGGATGGTGAGGGGTTTCTTCATCAACTTTTCTGAAAATACTCTCCTTAAAACAGGTTCCTTAAATCCAGGTTCCGTGGATAGTTCAAGAACTCTGTTTGTGAAAGTGTCTGAAGTTTACGGTTCTTCTTTTCTGACATGAGAAACTTCCAGAAGCCGCCTCATCTTTTTGGATGATGTTCTTGAGACAGGGGTAAATATTCAGGCGGAGGTTCAGTGTGACTGACTGGCAACCTTGCATTATTTATAGAGTAAGAACCAGTCATGTTTTTTGTTTTTTTTCTTCCCTTTTCATGCCCAGTGATCTTTGGGAATTGGAATAAATATGAAAGTGGTCGACCTGCAAGAAGGTTCACCAGCACCAGGGAATATCTACAAGACTTTTACATTGTAACAAACGGAATAAAAGTCCAAATAAACGTTGTAGCATAATAACCGTTGTGCAGATTAGCTTCCAGCGAAGAGAAGTGGATATGTTTATATTTTTAAAAGTATTTCGACATCAATCTTTCAGCACTTCAAGGTCACCCGATACGCTGCCAACATTTACCGATGTGTTGCTGCATGTCGTTATTTATGCTACACTTTTGGCGAATGGCGAATTAACAAGCCATATGGGTCTTCACAACGGTCCTGTTCTGTAAGCATATACCGTAGCTGAGAGGTTTTTTTTTTCTCTCTCTCTCTCTTTTTTTTTTTGTGGTTCTCTTCATAGCACGAGCCAAACCCGAACACGTGTGCAGGGCAAACAGCATGCAGTCGAGGAGAAGAGACACAGCTGGGAAAAATCGCTGACTACATCGAACAGCCCCCGAGCCACAAACGCACGCATCAACAACAATTAATAAGACTCGTCACTTTTTTCGTTCTTTCTTTCTTTCTTTCTTTTTTCATACGTGCGAGCTAAAAAAAAACGTATTCACGTCGTTTAATTTAGCCCATCACACATGAGAAGAATTTGGGCAGGAACCATGCTTCGACAGTTTTGCACTGGAGCGACAACGCAATGTCGCTAACGAGTAACCAAAGCTTCCAGCCAGCGGTTTAGCAGAAACGAATGATATTTCCATATCGTCCCTAACACCGCGAACTCTCAGACTAGTAGTCCATGTCATGTACCCGAGTACTGTAGTTTCGAGAAGGTGAACAAAACAAAACAAACTATGATTGTTTTTAGCTCCACAAATCCTTTTGGCTCAACGTAGCGGAGGTAATTTCGTAATCCTTTCCGTCTGCACGACGCTAAATGAGCTGTTCGCTACATCGCTGTTCATAGGTCGAGATCAAAACTAGAGTACGGAAGCAATTTGAGATTCATAGGTGCTGACCTATGTGACTGCTAGCATGTTACGCTACAGTAGGAACGCCAGGTTGTCCTTCACTGTTAGCACAATTAGCTTCTCTGAGGTAAGGCGACAAGTCAGTTTTGGTTATTAGCAGCTAGGTGTTTGTTGTAGTGAAAGATGAATACCTTACTAATAACCAGCTAATGACTATTTACCATTTCAATTCAGCTAACAATGGAGGAAATCTAGCATTCTTATTAGCCAGGCCGAATCCACACCAGATGTTCCTCTTACGCCATTAGCCAAGACATGTTCACTGCCTGAATTTTCCTTCCTCGCTTTAGCGTTCGAAGGTAAACAACAATAGACCCACTGTAATCAGATCGATCTTAACGAAATTCGCGGGCTCTGAAGCTACGACAAACATCCGGATGAGTCGGTGAAAACAGCTGACTCACTGGAGCGGCGCAGACCGGTGTGATTTATCGCACGGTCAGATTTAGCAAACATGCCGTAAAAAAAAAAACAGAAAACAAAACAAAACAAAACAAAAAAAACCCCAGCACTAAGAGCATTCCCTGACTTAAATAGATGAGGAACATCTGCCTCTGAGTCTCCACACCTGCAGGAAGGTGAAAACAGTGCGTGTTTGGTCACAGCTCCTCGTTCATCTCCAGATCTGACTCGATAACGGATCGCTTTACCTACACTGGATGAAACGGAGTCGGGCTGCGTCGGCTGCCTCGGTGTCACGGCTTTATTAAACGTGCTGTCAGCGGTGACAAAAGTGAAAAAGTGGCGCATTTTACAGAACATAAGAAGCTTCCCCCCCCCCCACCTCTATCAGGTGCTGCACTGCGACCCTGACCAGGATAAAGTGTCTCCTGAAGCTGAATGAAGGAATGAAGCCATTTTACAGTAAAATCCCTTTAAGCCTTTAAACTCCCAGTGTTTAAAATTCAGTCATTCATCTAAGCGTATACGATTCACGAAGAAGATGCAACATCCATCCATCCATCCATCCATCTGTCCATCTTCTACCGCTTACTGCTTCTTCAGGGTCACGGGGGAACCTGGAGCCAATCCCAGGCAGCATCGTGCACATGGCGGGTTACACCCTGGACAGGGTTCCAGTCCATCGCAGGTCACATGAAGAAGATGCAACAGATATTCGTTCTTTCTTTCTTTCTTTCTTTTTTCTTTCTTTCTTTCTTTCTTTCTTTCTTTCTTTCTTTCTTTCTTTCTAAATGGCTAATTTTAGCGTTAGTAATGCTGACACCCATCATATTCATTCATCTACAAACAAGAACAAAAAACGTTCTATTCATATACGATATTTACATAGCTAATCAGAGCAATTCGGGAGTAGCTAACGTTTCTTCCCTGCGCATAAATTAGCATATCATTAAATTCTCCACTCTGACTGGTCAGAAGGCGTTGATTCATTTGATTCTTTTTTGTTTTGTTTTTGTTTCGCTTCGTTACCTCTACGTCTCCTACGGCACGACAAGCTGCGTTGTATTGTCTCTCGCGTACAGCAGTCGGTCGAAGGAACTAGCATTTGAACGTTTCGCGAACGTTCAGCAACTTTAAACGCGACTCTAAACGGATAAAAACAGAAGACTCGTCGTTTGTTAAGTAACAAAAAGAAAACCGGAATCCCTGGCAAAGAGGAAGCGCGCATTGATTTTCCTAGAAAAACATATTCAAGTTTATTTCATTTATTTTTACATCAACACTAAATTAGATTTATGTATTTAATTATTTTTAAAGTCCGATATTTCCACCGATATAAAACGGACTCGGTTCGCGGTCGCGTTGACGTTTCGTATCACTCGCCTTATTCTCCGTCTATAAAAAGGGATCGTTTTGAATAACTTTATTAAATATCTTATTTGTTTGTTTGTTTGTTTTATTGTTTTTTAAGCGTCTATACCGTTATCTTGCCTTGCCTCCGCGTGAGCTGTGACTTGATTATCATTATTTACTAATATGCCCTGATTAAATTCATGCAAATTCATGCGGGCGTATTTGTGTTCGTGGGTGGAATAAACCTTGGTCAATACAGGTGTTAATCACTTTGTTTACATTAATTAGAGATCCTTGGTGTTAACTAATGCGTTCGCTCGGGGAGCCTTCGTTTCTTAAACGGAAGCGGTAATCAATGTTGGTTATCGTGGACGTATTTGGACGTATTTTGGACGTATCGTGTCTGGAATGAAAGGCAATTATTGCAGGTGTTTGGTGTTGTTTAGCCGGCGTTCAAACACACGTCGATGGAAGCGTTAATTGCTTTTGCAGTTACGGCACGGAAAGTTCCAGCGGCGTGGAATCTGTTAAAGGGACAAAAATGTTGAAGGATTGACACTTCATTGTGTGTGTGTGTGTGTGTGTGTGTGTGGACATCTGGGAGCGTTTCTGCCGTCTCCGAGTGTTCGCCTTGAGCTGTTTTACGGTGCTACTGTCATTCTGTGATACCTTTGTGTCACTGATGTGAACGCTGGATGTTCTACAGACTCACTCCTTGACCATGAGCCGCCGAGCGATTGTCAGAGCTTTGTGTCGTAAAGAAACAAAATGCACGAAGCCGAAAGCATATAAAGCTGTTTCAGAAACATTCTAGTCTTTACAATATCAAAATTCCAGCATCGAAAATGGAAAATCTGCTCCTCGTCCCTCGTGCGTCTCGATGACATTAACGCGCCGAGGCAAGACGGAGACAAAACAGAGAATTTTAAGTGAGTTTTCAGACAGATTTTCCGTCTCCCTCACGCCAACAGATAAAGGAGGACATTTCAATCTTCCGTGTCGAGACCCGTTTCAGAGACCTTGAGTGTATTTGGCAAAGACGGATAGTCCGGGCGGGCGGACCTGACAAATTTAAGCCGGGTACGTCGACGTTCGTGGATGCTGGAGCGGCAGAATGAAGGCCATTATGGATCACGGTCATTCAGATCAACACTATTAAAGCTATGTATGCTACGTGTATGTGCGTGAGGAACGTGAGGAATGTGAAGATGACAGAACGCTCGAGTGAAGACCGTACGTAGGAAGACGTCTCCGGTTTAACCGAGTAACAGATCCGTGGTATTACTGTATCGTAGTTATATATTATCGAAACAAACTGCAGGCGAAACTCTAAGGCAGATCTCCGGTCCTTCTGTCCTGTATATTGTTCACCTGGGAAAACGTGTACCTCTGAAGTACCTCCATAAGTCACAACTTGACCTTGAAGGCTAATGTTCACTCGTTTATTCACTCATACATCATAAAGGTCCCGGAAATGTAGCCTTGAGGGATACCATCCTAGTGACAAGCAGTGATACAGTTTAGTATGTACTTGTCTCAAAATGGCCGATGCTTCTCGAGGTAAAACAGGCGGAAACAAAGAAGAAGAGAAATCGGAGAGCGTTTAAAATCAACTCTACTGTTTTAGATGGTAATAATTATTATAATTATTATTGTTGTTGTTATAGTATTAGTAGTAGTAGTGGTGCTGATGGTAGTAGTAATAGGAATATTATTATTATTAGTAGTAGAGTAAAACAAATATAGTAGATAGTAATATAATAGTAGTAGTAGTAGAATAGTAGTAGTAAGATAATATATAGTAGTATAAACATAGAGTAATAGTAATAATAGTAATAGTAGTAGTAGTAATAGTAATATACTAGTAGTAGTAGTAACAGTAGTAGTAAGATTAATAACAGTAGTAGTAGTAATAGTAATAGTAATAGTAGTAGTAGTAATAGTAATATAATAGTAGTAGCAGTAACAGTAGTAGTAAGATTAATAACAGTAGTAGTAGTAATAGTAGTAGTAGTAGTAGTAAGATTAACAGTAGTAGTAGTAGTAGTAGTAATAGTAGTAGTAATAGTAGTAGTAAGATTAATAATAGCAGTAGTAGTAGTAGTAGTAATATTAGCAGTAGTAGTAATAGTAATATAATAGTAGTAGTAGTAGTAAAAATAGTAGTAATAGTAGTAGTAGCAGTATTGTGTTAGTAGTAATAGAGAGTATAAGGTAATTAATACATAGTAGGATAGGTTGATCAGTAGTAGTAATAGTAGCAGTAACAGTAGTAGTAGTAGTAATATTATATAGTAGTAGTAGATAGTAGTAGTAGAAAAAAATAGTAGTAGATAAAGTAAATAAAAACAGAGAACTAGTAGCAAACAGTAATAGTAGTAGTGTTAGTAGATAAGTTGAGTATATATATAGTAGTTTATAGATAGTAACAGTAATAGTAGTAGAGTTAGTAGTACAGTAATAGTAGTAGTGTTAGTAGAGGTGGTAGCAGTAGTTTAATAGTAGTAGTGTTAGTAGTAACAGTAATAGTAGTAGTGTTATTAGTAGTAGTAATAGTAGTAGTGTTAGTAGAGGTGGTAGCAGTAGTTTAATAGTAGTAGTGTTAGTAGAGGTGGTAGCAGTAGTTTAATAGTAGTAGTGTTAGTAGTAACAGTAATAGTAGTAGTGTTAGTAGAGGTGGTAGCAGTAGTTTAATAGTAGTAGTGTTAGTAGTAACAGTAATAGTAGTAGTGTTAGTAGTAACAGTAATAGTAGTAGTGTTAGTAGTAACAGTAATAGTAGTAGTGTTATTAGTAGTAGTAATAGTAGTAGTGTTAGTAGAGGTGGTAGCAGTAGTTTAATAGTAGTAGTGTTAGTAGTAACAGTAATAGTAGTAGTGTTATTAGTAGTAGTAATAGTAGTAGTGTTAGTAGAGGTGGTAGTAGTAGTAGTAGCTTCCCGTGTAGTCTTATAGCAAACGCCTGCGTTATACACATGGCCATCATACACATGAAACTGTTCCCAAATGATTTGTAACACACTTTATCAGGCATAAGAATGTCAAAATGTGTTTTATGTATAATATAAAAATGATTAGACAAGCCAAGCACATACTGGCCCACATTTCATGTGCAAATATATTTATCACTGTTAGACCTTCAGGAAAATGAAAACTGGGTCACTCGGACCTGAACGGGGCATACGGTTTAAGGAAGCGGATTGCAACATCTGTTCAAAAACAGCTTTACAACGCTTGTCCACAGTGAAAATAGCATATGTGCGTTTGATTTCCAGCAGCGGGACCACAAAACGAAGCTTTTTTACATTTTGAAATGTAGATTACTTGGGACTCTGAGGCAGCTGTTAGGTCAGTGACAGCCTGTTAGCCTCGGGGTAATGATATTCATGGGGAAATTGCTGGAGAGGCTTAAATTTTTATCTCTTATTACAGTACGGCGGATTTCATTCTAATAGAATTTGGGATTGTGGCGAGCGAAACCCAGCTGCTCAGAGCTCCACGCCACGATAGGAAGCGTCCGTCTGTCAGGAAACCAAAATATCATTCCCACCTTTTGGAAGTCTCAATTATGAACGCTGTAGGAGAGGGAAAAGAAGAAAAGCGTACAAGACGGACATTTGCATCGACCGGGGCCTCTTTGTACTCGGCAGCGGATTCGTTTGGTTCGAGTGTGAAAAACGGACAAAAAAAAAGAAAAAAAAGAACGTGACTCACTGCTTTCAATGGCGAGGATGGTGATGTTGTGCACCGCATTCATCTCTCGATCTAAAGGCTTGGCCGTGCTGATGACTCCAGTCGCAGCTTCGATGTTGAAGAAACGCTCCAGATCGGTGTTCCGGTCTATCGAGTACCTGGAGTTTCCAAACGGAAAATCGGATTCACGATCTCGGCTTGAGCGATAATCAGGGTCACGTTTAATCACGATCGGAAACGGCGTGCTTGCACAGAACAGGCCTAGCAGTCCAAATCAAAAAAAAGTATTGGCACCCTTTGGACAGGTGTTAAAAATAAAATAAAATAAATAAATAATAATTTGTATTGTATTCATTAAAGCGAGAATTATTTCGTAAGTTGCAAATAATAAAATAATAAATAAAATAACACTCAAAAAATAAACATACAGTGCTGTGAGAAAGTATTTCCCCCCCCCCCCCATCCTGATTTCTTCAAACGATATACAACATAAAACAAAGGCAACCTGAGTATAACACAGTTCATACAATGAACACAGTGTTATGAGAAAAATAAATAACTGAGAATAACTTACATCGGTGTAATAAATTCGAGTGAAATAAAAAAAACACAAACTAAACTGCGAACAACGTCGAACAGTTAGCTAAATTGAGCTCGGCGTCTAATTCGCTGAAGAAGCCGCGAATTCTGATTGAAATTCGGCTCGTCGTGAGGCATTTCCTCGAGGTGTTTTGAAAAATTCATTCCAAATGGGATGTTTTGTTGTTTTTACCACCGTGTTGCATCAACATCAAAATTGTAATCAGAATAATTTCACGCCTGCTTGTGTGACCCACACACGCTTAGCGGTGAACATTAATCTTGGGAGCGCCGGCGTCAAGCGTGGAGCTCATTGAGCAAGACCGATCTCTACAATTAACACGCTGGTGCACTTCTGGAGGAGCTCGGCATGACAGAAATAATAACCCCGCCGAGCCATCCTCTTTGTGCTCTCTCGGCGTGCGCCGTCAAAGTTAATCAGCGTAATTCAGCAACGGTGATGGTAATAAGGAAGAGGGGGGAAGAAATAAAAAATGGGGTGTTTATGCTGCAATTAAGCTTCTGAGGCACAAGGAAAGAGTGATGCAGATTTCCCCTGATGACGGAGCGCCAGTGCGAGGTCGCGTTCCAAACCTGATGGGGCTGTTGGTGGAGTCCGGGTCCATGGCGGAGACCGTGCCGATAATGGTGCCCACTTTAGCCGCCTCGGAGACGACCATCCTGCCGACGGGCGTGGTGAATACCGGCGGCTCGTCCACGTTCTCCACCATCAGCCTGACCATCGCCGTGTCGCTGAACGGCCCCTGCGCCCGGAAGCGCGGATCCGTGTGTTTGTTGGACGCTTCGATTTTTAGAGTGTAGCTCGACTTTGTTTCAAAGTCAAGACTCTGGAGAGAGAGAGGAGAGGACAAAACAGACAGAGAGAGAGAGAGAGAGAGAGAGAGAGAGAGAGAGAGAGAGGTGAAAAAAAAACAAAGGAGAGATTCCAATCTTCATCCGAACTGGCGAACGCAGAGGCCCGAGCCAATCACTGCGTTAACGTAAAGAGCTGATAAACAGCTCGTATTTCACCGGAGCGTCGGTACAGGACGCGACGCAGCGCTGTCAAAGCCAAATATTGATTTTAAAGACAGCGATGCACTAAAAGTCTTCTGGAATAGCTTCTCACGCAGCACATTCATCACACCTGTCCACGTGGACGACCACGTCACCTGCTCTGACTTTCAATATAAAAACTTTTTTAGGACAAAACCGGTCCCACCCAAGCTTCTCAAACTTGCGAAATAAATTCCACAGACTCCGTCAGATTATTAGATATTATTATATATTAAATTCCGTAATAAATTAATATACACTATTTACACCAGGAAAAGGATCTGCTATATGCTTTTACACATCCATCCATCCATCTTCTCCCGCTTACTCCTTTTCAGGGTCACGGGGAACCTGGAGTCTATCCCAGGGAGCATCGGGCACAAGGCGGGGTTACACCCTGGACAGGGTTCCAGTCCATCACAGGGCACAATCACATACACACTCACACACCCATTCATACACTACGGACACTTTAGACACGCCCATCAGCCTACCATGTATGTGTTTGGACTGGGGGAGGAAACCGGAGTACCCGGAGGAAACCCCCGCAGCATGGGGAGAACATGCAAACTCCGCACATACACACAGGGCCACGGTGGGAATCGAACCCCGGACCCTGGAGGTGTGAGGCGAACGGGCTAACCACTAACCACTAATAAAAAAGTTTTTTCAAACAAGAAAGATTAGTGGATTTTAAAGAAGACGGTATCAGCTGATACTCAAGGTCGCAGTACCGGTGTCGGAAACCACTGGAATCGTAAGTTGCGGAAACAACTGGTGAAATATAATCCGAATAAAGGTCCGGTCTTCTGCGACAGTGAGTCGGTGGA
Organism: Ameiurus melas; assembly: GCA_012411365.1. NCBI lineage: Eukaryota > Metazoa > Chordata > Actinopteri > Siluriformes > Ictaluridae > Ameiurus > Ameiurus melas. Next base: position 21,960,847 of record CM022770.1, on the reverse strand, counting down.
AAAGAGCACATTTTATACGCCTAATTATTCATTTTCCAAGACAAGAGTAAGAATAAATAAAAATAAATAAATAAATAAATAAATAAATAAAAGAACAAGGCGCTCTGCAACAGATGGCGCGTCCTCCGCCGAGGTCTGATCTCAGTACCGATAATCCGCTCTGCGAATTTACCTTCAGAAACATGAAGCAAGTCCGAGCCGAAGCGTGCAGACGAACCTACGATGTTTTAAGCGCTGGGGTTTGTCCAGATGTCTCAGAGCGTCACAAATACCTCCACCACGTTACACTTCCTTTAACCAAACTCATCTGCTACCACATCTGATATCCATTTACTTACATTTAACACTGTGGAACATCTGCGAAACTCGCTCTCACTTACAGTGCGTTATAGCAGCTATAAACATCGTTCCCTCGGCAACCTCTCGTGTATTGTTTCGCTTGACGATACTAAGACCTCTGAAACTGGAGACTCCTTCCGTGAAAGTCTCCTTACACAAAATCTCACCATATCAACAATTAAAAAAAAAAAAAAAAGAAGAATAATAAACAAACGTTTGGGAACGTAATCCGGATCGATTCCCTCCACGTCAATTTCGGTCTCCGTGTGAGCGGGTCATATGAAACGTTTTTCGCGTTGTTCTTATATAAAACGAGCTACTCGTCCTGGATGAAAACTAGCCTACGCTGTTGTACCATTACGTCCAAACCTCCACAAAACCTAGCTTGCTAATTCACCCGATTTCTCATTTTCACACAATTAAACAACATCGCTCTTGCTCAGACAGTTAGCGATCGCGGCCGCTTTAGCGACGACGTGGAATTTCGTCTCGCGAGCTTAACCGAGGTTCCAGACCAGCACACAGCTGGTGACTTGATCGGCTTTTTTATTAAAGCTGCTTATTTCACCACAGATCCTCATAAGTACTCTGCGGCGGCGGCAGCGGCATCGGATTAACCTTCGGACTTCATCTGCGGATACGATTTGCTTTAATTCTGCTAATTCCACCATTACCACTCCCTCTCTCTGATCCTGCGAAAACTGCAACTCTTATTTACACGATTCTCATTCGAGCCAGATATTCGCCTGTAATTCCTCAAGCACACCGGTATCAGGCATCGCTCGGACACCAGGCCCGTTTCCTCGTCCTCGTACGTGCTTCCGGCGTGACGTTATCCCGATGTGCGTCGATCGGTGCGCTTTGAAAATTTCACCAGGAACTACAGCGTCTTCCTACTATACAAGTCACCTGCTAAACCATCACCTTATCTTTAATCGAGAGCGTCAGGACGGCGACCGGAGCGTTCGGAGCAGTATAAACGAGCGTGGGCATTACGATTGAGCGCTAGGTCACGTGAAGGGCGTTTTCGTAGAGTTATTGGCGAGCACGGAGCGCTGTGAAAAACCAATTCCCTCCGGCGAGCACCGAGTACTGAGACGTATTTTTAACGCCGGCGATATCGACGAAACAAGTGACATAGACCAAGCTACGTACAAGGTTCTGTAACGTTTTTTACGCGGCTCATTTTCATCTCAGTATCGACGGATTCTCGTACACGGTGTGAAAAACTGCTTCATTTTCCGTGTGCGACGAGCCGCGCGATCACGTGGCCGGCGTGCGTCTTACCTTCAGCAGAGTTATGACTCCTTCCTGAGTGTCTTTGTCTGGCTCGACTCGGAACACCCCGAGGCCGTCTCCTTCGATAATTCTGTACTCCATCTCAGCATTGGGGCCAACGTCTGCATCCAAGGCCTTTATCTTGGCCACCACGGAAGCCATGGGCAGCGACTCGGGCACACTGAACTGATAGGATTCTGCAATCACACACACACACACACACACACACACGCACACAAAATTATTGATGATGCTATTTCTGTTTTCTCTTATCATCTGGCTGCTGTGCTCCCCTCTGCTCCCTGCCACATTAGCCGAGCTAACAGCACTGGGAAAAATCGAATCATTTGACGTGTTAGATCTGACACTGCAGCTCAGATGAGAATTTATTACATGATTTTTCAGACGAAAAACAAAACCCACACACACACACACACACACATTAGAATTTCAGTTCAATTTCATGTTCGATTCATACCAGAGATTTATGGTTATTGCCTGGAATTGGTCTTAAGTGCTTCCTTTTCATAAGCGCAAACACAAGAGCATCATGGGAACATCACGAATGTCCTCAGGCAATGGAAAAAAAAAAAGGTCCCGACCAAAGCTGCGGATTTTGTTTTCAGTTAAAGCGAGATTATTTTCTAATGAAACAAAAACGTTGCACAGATTTTCTGTAGTGCGTCTCATCCGGCTGATACGACGCTAGCTAGCTAAACGCTAACTAGCTAAACGCTAACTAGCTAAACGCTAACTAGCTAAACGCTAACTAGCTAAACGCTAACTAGCACAGCCGATGGCACCTCGTGATCAGACGGCGACTGATATCACGTTTAGTTAAAGTGCATGAAGCGTAAGAAACGTGAATTTATAAAAACGATCTGGTGTTCCGTTGGAGAAGCGATTAAAACATGAAAAACGGTCACGCTGGAATTCTGGAAACCGAAACACAACATTCCGAGAACGTTCAACTTGTACAACTGAGCTTCAGTCGGCGTCGGTGCTGTCGTCTTTCCATCCAGACCAAACCGAACGACCAGAAAACGACCCGATGGGTCGATATCCATGATGCATTTGTCGAAACATTAACATTGATATAGGACTTTAACACGATTTCGGTGAAATCGATGCGTTCACGCCACGTATCTACGGTACTTTAAACGCATCGTGGTGTTTTGCGATTGGAAACACATCGCGGGCAGTGTTAGATGGATTAGATGTGTGAACGCGAGGGCCGTACTTCGTGAAAAGCGTGGAGGATTGTCGTTCACGTCGGTTAAGGTGACGGTGACGGACGTGGTTCCCGAAAGGCCACCCATTTGACCTCCCATGTCCTTAGCCTGGATGACGAGCAGGTACTGGTCCCTCGCCTCGCGGTCCATGTTCGGAAGCGCCGTCCTCACGATACCTGCAACATCGTATTACGATCTTAACGTTGTCACCGCTATAAAATGGACAGAATAGATAGGCGTTAAGAGCAGTCTGGACCAAAAGGCAGGGTCAAGTTTAAAGTCTTGCTCCAATATATAATAATAATAATAATAATAATAATAATAATCAGCCATCAGGGCCGAACCCAGTGCATGCTGGATGCTGGACTGCTAAAGGGATAACAGTCTGTAAATCTCCACCGAGATGAAGGCTTGTCATAATTAAAACAGGATTATCTTCTTTTAAAAGTCGTGCTTCATCCTTCACGAAAAGCATATCATAATAATAGCTCTCGGTGATCTTTACTAATGTCTTTGCCGGACCCAGAATTAATTTTCTCTCCTGATCTTTGTTGGTTTTGGCATTTCCGCCTGATGACTAATTCCCCTGCCATTAAGCGTCGTCCTTACCGACTGAGACCGCTCAGTTAAACCTAATAAAAAAAGAATATTTTTTTTTTTTTTCTTCTTAAAAAAAAAAAAAAAAAAAAAAAAAAAAAAAAAAAAAAAAAAAAAAAAAAAAAAAAAAAAAACCAAAAAAGCACCTATACTGTTGAAAAAAAAAGAAAAAAATGAATGATAAAATAAAATATTTTTTTAAAAATTTTTTTTTTTTAAAAAAAAAAAAAAAAAACTAAAACAAAAAAAAAAAAAAAAAAAAAAAAAAAAAATATAAATCAGGTGTTTATCCTACACAGGGTCGCGGGGAGCCTGGAGCCTACCCCAGGGACACGTGGACACCACGGACAGGGTGCCAAATGATCGCAGGGCACACACTATAGACAATCTGGAAATGCCTTTAGACTGGGGGAGGAAACCGAAGAACCTGGAGGAAACCCCACACACACAGGGCAGAGGCGGGATTCAAACCCCCAACCCTGGAGGTGTGACGCAAACACGCTAACCACTAAACAACCGTGCTCCCCAATCTAGTGCTCGAGAGTCAGGGCCTATGTTCAAAATCCCAAAGCCATCACAACTACCCTTGGTTCCTTGGCTAAGAGTTTCCGAGAGCTTGGGATGATAATTAGCCCTCGTGGCTCGCTAGCTGTTTCACAATAAGGCAGATCTAAGTATGGGTAGAAATTGGCCAGGACTAATTTGGGAGAAAATCGGTTAAACGAAAAGGACGAGGTCAGGACGAGAGGCGAGGCGAGGCGACTAGGCTATGAGAAACTCGCATGACAGATATTTGAGAAACGGTGTCCAAACCCTGGAGACGACTGTCAGGTTCAGACAGCCGTCTCTGGAAGTGTGAATCGAAGCAGCAGCCTCAATGCCACGGTCTTAATCACTTCAGACACTTCACTGTTTTCTCTTCTCTTGCGCTTTTTTGCGTCGGATGCAGGTGGGTTTTTTTTGCAGAAGTGAAGGACCTGTCAATAATCATTAATACACCTCATTCTCACTGGTTAATCAACCTGAGGTCTGCTGCTCTGTTGGAAGGGACTTCCCCGACTTTCTGCATTGCTATTGACTTTGGAGTTTACAGTTCATCATTTTTGGCATCTGTTTTTTTTTACTTGCAGCATGAAACCCAAACAGAATTCCCAATGGTTTTAATGGTTATAATAGGAATTGTATTGGTTTTAATGGAAACTGTAATAGTCCCTGTGGAGTCTCTACTGATAATTTGTCGCCTTCTGTTGGTGGCATGTTATGTCTAGTGGATACCATTAAGGGACAATAATGCTAATGGTTTAAACGGTTAACAGCTGTTGGTTTGTAATGGTATTTGTAATGGAAACCACTGTCTCGTGAACATTCCGTTAACATTAAATGCACTTATAAGAGGTTCATTATAACAGTGTCTGTGCTTTCTTGTCACACTGCTGCAGTATAAGAGGAGTAGACCACGTCAGTTATTGGAGAGCAATCAGCTTTGTGGTAACTCCCGTGTTGGCGTCCCGTGTCTAGTTTCTCGGCGTTCGATGCGACAGTGAAGAATTCCGCCTTGTTATTACGCGGCCAGCTCCCCACCTCACACTCCTCCACATATTTACACTTCTGTTTCCCTCCCTGCTGTGTCCAGCGAGACCTCCGTCCAGAGACGTGGGAGAGTGTGTGTGAGATTTCGCTGTGGGAGTGTACGAGCTGTCACCGTTGCTCAAACTGCATTATTTCCTCGCACGATCCGGCTCCTGTGAGACAGACGCCTTGCGACCCCGAGTAAAAATCTATCATGAGATTCCCGCTCGGATGCACGAGACGCGTCGGGTCACGTCACTGTTCACGGCTGAGGATTGCAGACAACAACAGATGCTCGGAAAACATTTCTCGCAGGCTGCGCTCCAAATCGAGGGTCTATTTTATTTCGGTGACTGAATACAGCCACACTGTATTTTCTCTACCTATACTCTTTATTTTTAAAAATTATTATTATTATTATTTTTTATCGATCATATATCAGAGCCGAAGAACTTAAAGTCTGTTTTTCCCCAACAGACGATCGCCATTATTTATCCTAAGGGCGTGCAAACTTTTGCACAGCATCATAGCTATTTAATCGTTGTTGGGGTGTTTTTTTTTTTTTTTTAAAGTTTAGTGCATGTGATGAGCTTTCAGGTTGAAAGACAGCAATAATAATGTATTCATCGCATTTATTTCACTTATCGAGCCTACAATTCTCGTCTACGCGTCGCGGCGGCGTTTACGTAACGCGCTGTACACATCCCTCGCCTGTGCTCTAGAGACAGCGTACATTTTATCCCATTATCCCACACCTCTCAGTCCTCTGTACTCACGAGACGGTGTTGTGAAGAGGCGAGGCGTGGAACCCTGTCAGCACATTAGTATTCCCAAACCCAGAGTACTCTTTACCGGCGTGCTGTTGTTGTTGCTGCTGTTTGTACCTGTCTTGGGCTCCACTGAGAAATACGGCTGGCCTTCCAGGATGCTGTAGACGACTCTGGCGCTGTTGCCGTACGTGGGATCGTCTGCGTCCGTCGCCTTCACCTCCACCACCGACGTACCTGCGGGGGACGATAAACAACGCCCGCCTTTAGATTTAGTCTGGTCCATTTACCGCGTCATTAGGTCTCGATGAGTTTTGTATAACTTCAGCGCTGACAGTAGCGCAGCTGTGAATCGCAGGTTTATCACTGTTTATTAATGCGCTAGGTCTAATATGTTCTCGTTTCCATAGCAACGGCTCGTGCACAGGGAGATTTGTTCCACGGATTAGAAATGTGCGGAATTATCGGTATGGGACGTTTTTATTCAACAATTATGGAAGGAGTCTCCGGTGTCGGGGCTTTGTAGCAGTCCGAGGTAAAGCTCTGTGATTACGCCCTGTGGTTCCTCTGTAACATGACAAGCTGCGTTATTGTCTAATTGACATCAAGATCCATAACATCGCATCGCATCACGCCAAGCGGTGACAGGACCTCGTTTCATGGACGTCCCATGACGTTGTAACCGTAACTATAAACGGATAAAAAGTATAACGTGTCATTCGTTACGAAGTAAAACTTGTAATCGTTGGCAAATTGTTGACTGTGGTATATATAAGAGGATCGGGGCTTCGGGGCTTCAGGGCTCAACACCATCCTGTCATTGCTTACTTTCCAATAACTGCATGTGTCTCACACGGTGTTTTCATCCTCACTTATCCGAATGTTTCCGCCCATCGAATTCCAAACGAGCTTATCGTATTCCCTAAAACGCTACGTTTGCTCGGTTTAAACATTCGACACGTTATCCGCGTTCTATAGTGAATGACGTACGGGTTTAGGAGATTCGCAGAACCAACGCATTCTGCTCTTATTGACATTCCACACAGCGTCCCAACTGTTTTGGAACCGCGGTCGTGGATACAAAAACCCAAGGTATCAAACAGGAAACAGATCCGAATGGAATCGAAGCATCTTTGTCCAAGCCCCGTAACGTACCGTATGATGTTCAGCTACACGATGAGGTGTGGTTCTGGGTAAGGTATAGATTACCCAGCGTGTCCTAAACCTCAGATATTTACGCTAAAGGTGTGACGTGAGATACGATTTCTTGTAGTCCCATGGAGCAAACATCAGCCACCGTCAGTTTCGGGGTCAACTACGTGTCTATTAAAGCGACCGTTTTGTCCTTTTCTTTGCTGCAGAATTCGCCCTTTGAAACGGCTAGACACAGTTCCAAAGTCAAAGACAGACACGACGCTACAGGGTGAAGGACGAGCGAAAAGAAATCCTCATCGAATCCTAATACATCTAATATATACATGCAGGTTTGAGTGAGGTGCTATAATCTCCGCTGAGCCCTGAAACGACATGAATGTGAAAGAATCTGGGCCTGTAGGCGACATGCCTGTGTGTCGTGCATCTGATCCTGCCTCCGCCCCCTTCGCACACCCCTCCTCAGATCGTTTCCACATGTTCGGTTCGAGACAGAGTCACAACGCTCCCAAGGACACGAATAATTAAAACCAGAACGGAAGTTCTTCAATTCGCCTTATCGTCTGTGCTCTGTGCGCGTACGACTGGTGTAGTCCGGTGCTGTGTTCACAATTCGGAACGTTTTCCGAAAGTTTACCAGACAATCGTTTTCATTTCCGAGCGCGGGGTCCAAGTCGCGTCCTAATGCCCCGAAGGTTGTGACTTCAAAACCTGTCGACTCTCCGGCGTTAACCTTCTACTTCTCGACTGTGTGCTTTCTTCGCGTGACTGTGAATGTCCCATGTGCAGAACTCGTCCTTTATAACCCGAGCCAGACGTCTCGGGTGTGAGACCGCAAAAGGCAAGTTTAATATCGCCTGGCTGCCTGGATAATAATTCCCAGATAGGTTTTATTTAAGCTGTAAAGCGTCTTAATGGAAAGTGCCGAGCCTTCATTTGAGCACGATTTATGGGCCGGCGTTGGCTGCGGTGCTCCTCGGGAGAAGCACAGATTACCCTTTAGCGTGCCTGCTCGTAAAAAAAGGACTGAATAAGACCTTTGGGGACAGGCCCGGTTTGTGTCATATCTGCACCCGCAAACATCTGGAGAGCGCCGCCGGGAATGAACCCGCAAGAAAAGAAAAAAATCCAAATCAAATAAAAATGGGACTGGAGTTGAAAATCCTGTGCGACGTGCTGGACCGGACTCATCTGCTCACAGACCTCTCGGATCTCGGTTCTCTCGTGAAGAACGTTCCGGAAGCTCCTTCGTCGTTATTAACTAATGCACAGCAGTAAACAATGGCGTTACGCTCTGTTTATATAGAGTGGGCAGGACAAAAGGCCATAAAAGCTCATAATGTGAGGAAAGACCTCTGTAGATAATGAGGAAGTTCATACTGCAGCTATTGCTAAAATCATCCCAATGCCAAAGAGCTGCCTTAAGTCCAACTTTTAACGAGGTTTCACGCCTGTAAAAAAAAAAAAAACCCAAAACAAACAAACAAACAAACATTACTAGCGAGGTTAGTGTTTGTATTTTCTTATCACAAAAAGGTATCACGAACATTAATCATGAATAATATGATAATAACGATGAGCGTATTGTATAGTAATGCTTATTCGCTAAATACCGTCGTCGTTACTTCAAACACGGGTTCGACAACAAAATAAAACCCCAGATACAGAAAGCGACCGAGAGGCGAAAGCAGGAAACCAGAACACGCAAACAAACTCCGACTTCCACATACAAACGCGCGGAACAGACTCTACGACGTATATATGAGCAAACAAATACGATGTATACAGGTGAACACAGTCAGGTAGCGAGTAAACGATGATGAAGCAGGGGGCGGGGACAGTCACCATAGGAACAACGATACGACCCGGCATCTTTTTGCTCTTCTCTTCTGTTGTTTCGATTGAAATCACGTTATACGAAAAGAAAAGAAAAAACCCAAAAACGTGCGTTGTCTTTTCGAGAACGTTTTATTTTCACACCCTTCGATCTCAAACATAGTCATCTGTGTTCCACAGAACTTTAAAAATGGAAAACATCTTTCCCACTCCTGAAAGCGATTCGGGGCTTTGGGGAGATTTCGAAATCACCGCAAACGAGCACGATTCTCATGTTGCGCTTCAAATCCTGCATAAGCCACACATGGCATTTTTATTCGAGCCTGTAAAAGGCGCGTGCTGAAGAAATCGCCGACGCCGTTCGGGTCGCGGCTTCGAGGAATGTTGGGGAGTCTGGCTTTAATTCAACGATGCTGGATCTTCCACAAGGTTCCTCAAATCCACCGCTGCGGACGCAGTGTCCTGCAGACTCGCGCCAGAATTCGTCTGATCCAGTTGACAAGCCAAAGCCCTTTCTGAGCTGGATCAAATTTTTTTTTTTAAAATAAATAAATAAATAAAACGGTTGATATTCAGGAGTGGAGTGGAGAGCCAGCTGTATGAGTAGATTATAAAGAACTGATGGTGTAATTTATAAAGACGCTGATTTTAACAGGATTAAAAGATTAAGCAAGCTTGTCGTTTTTCTTTCATAACAGATCTTTCCGCAGGTTTCCACTTAAAGTAGTGTGGATTTATGCTCTAAATTAATTATACCCCTTCATTGTGAAAAATGCTGGAATACTCCAGGGGTTTTAAGCTAATACTTATCCATCGCACGTGCCGAGTATGTACAATTATGGTAAATATATATTTGGGGGTGCACGGTGTAAGTATCCGCCTCACACCCCCAGGGTCGGGGGTTCGAATCCCACCGTGACCCTGTGTGTGCGGAGTCTGCATGTTCTCCCCGTGCTGCGGGGGTTTCCTCCGGGTTCTCCGGTTTCCTCCCCCAGTCCAAAGACATGCATGGTAGTCTGATTGGCGTGTCGAAAGTGTCCGTAGTGTATGAACGGGTGTGTGAGTGTGTGTGTGATTGTGCCCTGTGATGGACTGGAACCCTGTCCAGGGTGTAACCCCGCCTCGTACCCCATGCTCCCTGGGATAGACTCCAGGTTCCCCCGTGACCTTGAAAAGGAGTAAGCGGTATAGAAGATGGATGGATGGATGGAATAATACGCTTTCGGGCCACTACACGCTCCGAGAACAGCTTCAGTTCTCCCTGGTATGGATTGTAGAAGTCTCTGGACCTCTGGGGGTGGAGTTTTCTGTACAAATACAAACCTTTAGTGAAGCGAATCACAAATTACCACTTTTTTTTTTTGGTAATGAATCAACGCTTACGTGGCGTTATATCAGTAGTCATGAAGGGCTTGTGTAGATGTTAATGGCCTTATGTAACGTGTTAATAATAAGGGTTTTGTGCGCACGATTTCCGAGCTGTAGTCGCATCGTTCTCTCACAAACCAACCGGAACGACTGGAGCTAGCGCTTATCATCTTTTCTTCTGACTTCACCGGATCAGTCGTCGATTTTCCTACAGATCTGACCCGAGATCGGAACGGCATCCGACCTTCCGGCTGTTGTGCAGCTTGTCTGCATGATTAGCTAATCAGTACAAATCTAACGTGAGCTCTATAATGCTATTTCTCCTCCGCGCGCACGCTGACGCTCCCACGGCTCGATTTCATCCGAGCGCAGCTCAATTCCAGCTGCTAATGGAACTCGATAACAGCAAGACGGAAAACACCGGGCGCGCAGCAGCTACCGACAATGATGTTTTAAGCATCTTAATAACACCGTTGCGTGTGAAAAATGACCGGGCACGAGGGATTGCTCTCATAAGCATCTGTTATGAATCTCCAATCTGGGAGTCGGAGTGATGTGTCGAGGTGCCACGGAAAGGTCTGCAGTCATAAACAATCTCCTGTTCTTTAATTACCAAATTAAATGAATCATTCTCCCTTTAATCAGAGCCATTCATCAGTGCTCGGGCGTAATGATTTTAAATTGATCTGCGGGAGCAGCGGGTGAGAGCGAGGTCACCTGCTTCAACAGAGGCTAATGGCTTTGCTCCCAGGTCTGGACGGCTGCTGGTGGGCAGCATGTTAATTACGTTTATAAAACAGCGTGTCGACTCGCGCTCCCAACTGTCAGCTTTTATTCACACCGCATGGTAAAGCTGTGCCAAACAAACGGGGACGAGAGTGTAAATATCATCTGCTCTTTGACTGTTTAGGACTAAGGTTTCGTCGGCGGTTAATTCCTTCGTGCTTTACATTCTTTACCTGTTTTAAATCAAGAATCATGAATCATGAATCATGAATCATGAGTCATGAATCACGAATCGTGAATCGTGAATCGGAATCGTGAATCAGGAGCGGAATCAAGCGCACCGAACAATCGACCAGAGTCAAGGATTCAAAGGCAGGTCTAGATCTAAAGAAGAAAGTGATCCAAAACGAGACGAAAAAAGTCAAGACGGGGTACAAAGTAATGGCACCCTCTATGGTAAATTATTGGCGGTTAAGGCTCTGTGGTTACGGATCAGAAGGTCGGGGGGTTCAAGCCCCGGCACTGCCAAGCTGCCACTGCTGGTGCGATTGAGCCTGGGCCCTTAACCCTCTCTGCTCCAGGGGGCGCTGTATCATGGCTGACCCTGCGCTCTGACCCCAACCGTCTAACATGCTGGGTTATGCGAAGGAAAGAATTTCACTGGGCTGTGATGTATACGTGACCAATAGAGACTCGTTATCATTACATAGTGTGGGCGATATTACAAAAAAATGATCACGTTTGGCGAAGGTAACGACAGAAAACAGAAATCTGCTTCCAGAGTTGATAACTGTCGTTTAAAAGAACAAAAACATACAAACAAAAAAGCATGAAACATATATATAACTATAAAGCACTCATAACAATAACTATAACTATATAACAACAGAGCACAATACCCTCGAAAAAAGAGTATCGTGACATAATTAATCATGATATTGATATTGTATCCTCCGGCCCTAGTGCTGTATTAATTAACTCCTATTATGGAGTTTTATGGGCGTGGCTAAATTGAAATCATCTGTAGCAGGAATACTATTTGGGGTGTTTATCGATATACGGACGTGAGTATAAAGTATAAATCGTATAAATCCGTGTTAGCGTACGTTAGCGAATTTTTAGTTCGGTTTTGTGAACGAAAACGATTAAAAGATATAAAAGATATCTGGGAGGAATTTTTTTCCCACACGTTTTTATTTTTTTTAAAACAACCCTTTAATCGATCAGTCTGTTGCTTTATCTTCACTTCAGCTGCGCTGTTCCTCCTGCCCAGGGCCTGAAACCTCTCCATGTGCTTCGAGTGGCCACTTCTGAGCCACGAGCGAACGTCTCTGAGTGTGCGTTAAAGAGAGTACTGTTCGACAGAGACGGAGCGTACGGACAACGCACATCCGCGTTTAAGCGTAATCACAGGAGCGCTCAAACGCCGCGAGCTGAAAAGAAATGTAATAAAGCTCACGTTCCTGAATGGAACCCGTCGCAGAGCGAATAAAAAAACTCCAGAAAATTCGGCGAATACGAGTTTGCGCTTTACCTGCGTATTGGAACAGGAAGTCAATACCAAAGTCAAAGTCATCAAGATTTAAGAGGCACATCACAGGAAGGTATTAGACGCTCAGCAGAGATGAGTCACGGCTCATCTTCAGCACTCTTCTCTCAGTGTGTGTGTGTGTGTGTGTGTGTGTGTGTGTGTGTGTGTGTGTGTGTGTGTGTTTCACCTGCGCTCATGTAGGTGATGTTGACCCTGACTGCGTGCTCTATTACTCTATCGCAGTCCATTGCAAGTTAATCGTCTTCTGCTTCTAAAATTAGATTATTCTGTTTATTTTGTTTCGACGTTTGACTGCGTGTGCGTGCGTGTGCGTGTGTGTGTGTGCGTGTGCGTGTGTGTATGTGTGTGTGTGTGTGTGTGTGTGTGTGTATGTAGCACTGTTCATTCTTGTCAGTTGGTGCAAACCTGGAGCCTGATGTGTTAAAATGTGTGCGTGTAAAATCACATGGAAACTTCCCAACCTCATAATAGATGAGTGACTAAGTAAGTAAACAAACAAACAAACAAACAAACAAACAAATCATTAAAACAAGCAATAAATGCTCGAGCTGATGTATTAGCATATTTTTTGAAACTTTCAGGTAAATATCACATATACTTCTCACATTCGCTTTATTGAATACGCAATTCGGGGGCGTTTTCTCGTTGAATATGCAAAACAGAAGGCGGAGCCTATACAGACGTATTCGGTTAGAACCATCACTGTGACGATGAACGTCACAGGAATTCAGGAAGAGAGAAGCTGAGAAGGACTCTAGTCTCTACAAACTCACCCACTGGAGACATTTCGGGCACTTGCGCTTGGTACGGTCCATCTGGAAACCGAGGCTCGTTGTCGTTGATGTCCTGCACCTTGATGACGAATTCGGACTCGGGTTCGACGGGCAGGTTGGTGGCGCGGTCGCGGGCCTGAGCACGTAGCGTGTAGTAGGCTTGCTCCTCTCGGTCCAGGCGTTTGGTGGCGTGGATGTCGCCCGTGTTCTCGTCGATTGTGAAAATGGTGGTGGCTCCTTCACCTGTGAGGACGTACTTTACCCGGCCTTCGCCTTTATCCACATCAGAGTGCAACTGCACAGAGAGGAGAGAAGGAGAGAGAGAGAAAGAATGAGCCTATTAGTGCTGCTGAAAAGGAAGCTCGTGGATGTAGGTTCTGTTGGTTTCTATCGCTACCTCAGGTGACATCCTGCAGCTTGTACAATTAGCTGGCTCTACAAAATAAGACTTTTTGCTCTGTAGAGGTTTGTCTGTGAACGAGTCAGTCTTTCTGAACGAGTCAGTATGGTGAACGGATCAGTAGATCTCACGACTGCTGACAGGCTTCGCAACTATACATACATCCACTTCTTTAATATGTTTAGCAGTTTGTGTTTTTTAAACATGATTATGTAAGTCTTGAATCTGATTCATTTCTTTTTTGTTCAGCGGATCAATGTTTGAGACAGTGAATCACTTTGCTCTGAATTGTGATTCGCTCCTCTCTGGTTCAGCGGATCAATGTTTGAGTCAGTGAATCATTTTGCTCTGAATTGTGATTCGCTCCTATCTGGTTCAGCGGATCAATGTTTGAGTCAGTGAATCACTTTTCTCAATTGTGATTCGCTCCTATCTGGTTCAGCGGATCAATGTTTGAGTCAGTGAATCACTTTGCTCTGAATTGTGATTCGCTCCTATCTGGTTCAGCGGATCAATGTTTGAGTCAGTGAATACACTTTGCTCTGAATGAATGTGATTCGCTCCTATCTGGTTCAGCGGATCAATGTTTGAGTCAGTGAATCATTTTGCTCTGAATTGTGATTCGCTCCTATCTGGTTCAGCGGATCAATGTTTGAGTCAGTGAATCATTTTGCTCTGAATTGTGATTCGCTCCTATCTGGTTCAGCGGATCAATGTTTGAGTCAGTGAATCATTTTGCTCTGAATTGTGATTCGCTCCTATCTGGTTCAGCGGATCAATGTTTGAGTCAGTGAATCATTTTGCTCTGAATTGTGATTCGCTCCTATCTGGTTCAGCGGATCAATGTTTGAGTCAGTGAATCACTTTGCTCTGAATTGTGATTCGCTCCTCTCTGGTTCAGCGGATCAGTGTTTGAGTCAGTGAATCATTTTTCCCAAGATTGCGATTCGCTCCTCTCTTGTTCAGCGGATCAGTGTTTGAATCGGCGAATCTTTCAGCCATGACTGAGATTCCCTCCTGCCTCATTCAGCGAGTAAGTGTGCTTGAGTCAGTGAACCTTTTTGGTCAAGATGGAGATTTGTTCCTCTCTCATCAGTGAATCCTTTCGATCATGAGCAAGATTCACTCCTCTCTACTCTGAGTATTTGACTCAGTGAACTCCATGAATCAATCTGTGAGATCCGGAGGGTTTCCAGAGTCTGTTGATCTGTGTGCGAAAATAACTCGGACATACAAGCATATTATAGAAATACAAAATGCCACCGATTATCGCCTTTTTTTTTTTTTTTTACATGACTTAATTCGATTTGTTGCCAGTCTTAAACGACGAAATGATTTGTTCGCGCTGAACTGAACAAATATGAATGAATCGCTTAAGTGAACATAATCAAATGATTCGAGTCACATCACATATATCTTCTCTACATATTATTATTATTATTATTATTATTATTATTATTATTATTCATTGTTGGCCTTGTTTTTGACCTCTCGATAGGAACCCTTTAGAGTTGTGCGCTTTTCGTACAAACTCTTTATTATACACATAATAAAGTCCTCAGTATTCATTCCATAATTCTGGAACCACAAAAACCTATTTCGAAACTTCCTTTGTGTGTGAGTGAATAAATAAGTTAAAAAAAAAAAAAAAACGCTGCCTTCAAGTCCCATTTGTTTTCTGCTGAATTGTACAGAAATCCTTTAATGACCATTACTCACACTTTACAGACTCGACCGTTGACTAATAAGGAACTGCTGCAGCTCGGTTTCTTTTCGCTCCTCTCTGTTAAACGCACAAGTTTTATTGACTTGTTTATCCCTCCATATGCTTTTTTTTTTTTTTTTTAAACGAGCGCTCTCATGGAGAAACCAAGCCACAAATATCGAGCTCGTGGAAATGATCTCGGCAGATTTAGAATTGGTATGCCGAGGTCTCGATCCAAGAACGGACATTTTCGCACGAGACGACGTGAAGTCAGTCTCTACTTAACACTAATAGAACAACCCTTTTCTAGACGCGTGCGTATACAGGTCTGTGCCGCATAAACCTACCCGATATTACATTTCTCTCTAATTTGAATCGTTTTGAAATAATTCGTCATATTCATTAACAATAAAGAAATAAAAACGAACCAAGCACACTCGAGACCTGTTTGGACGAGATCCGTTTTTGCACCAGGATCTGGACTCGTTCCAGCGTTTGGAATTTTTTTTTTTTGAAACAACTCTACAGTTTTATTATTTTAATCCCATCCCAATACACACACACGTCTACGATTTTATCAGGTTTATTATTATTATTATTATTATTATTATTTTCCTCTGTAGAATTTAGTTGCCAATCACGCGTGTTCACCTCCCAGATCACGAAAGAGGAACGTTCTGGAGAAGTTTCTCAACATCTTACTTGGTTTTACTTCTCAAAATCGCCATGCTGCCTACACTGAGCTCACTAGCAGGAGAAAGAGCAGAAAATCAGCTGTTCGTTCCATTTTCGTCCGTAAGTGAGAGTTGTATCGTCGAGGAGCCGTTTAAAAAGTCATTACGGGAGTCATGCAGAAAAACGAATCCGATACGAATTCGGTCTAAATCAGAGCACAGGGGTTCAACATAGACCTAGCTCTGTCAACTCTCAGGAATTATGCCTCTGAGCATATTTTTATGTGCTTTTGTTTGGGTCTTGGTCCGACTCCGCCCCCTGCCCTGTCATTGGTCTGTTACTCATTGTATTCACCTGTTTCCTGTTCATTAGTTTGTCAATATACATTTTGTGACATGGAAGCATAATAAGACTTTGCGAGGAAACTCGGAAGGTTCAATTGGCAACCTAATTAAAGGACTAACAAGAAACAGGTGAACACAATGAGGAACAGACCAATGACAGGACAGGGGGCGGAGACAGCACCAATACCAAAACACAGGCACAGGCAATTGTTTCGCAAAAAAAAAAAAAAACCTCAAAAGAAACATTTTCTACAAATCATCCTAATGGTGTAAAAAAAAAAATAAAAATAAAAAAGATAACCTAGACTGTTACTTGAACATATTGATCATAATATTTAAAACAGTCTGGCAGCTGGATCGAAAGTGCTGCGTTGAGCGAGGACGGGCTTCTTCGTGACAGCTGAGTCTAATTAGCGTAAAGCGAGTATGGCTTAGCCACGAGCTTCAGTGATTTAGTACGTCTAATAACACGTGAGAAAGAGTTCTTTAGTTAAACTCCGAGTTCCACATGCTGTCTTATGTGAAATTTTAATTCGGTGAAATGATTACTGCATGTCAGTACAGCCGGAGCTGCTTTACGACTCTAATCAGCGAACTGGTGTGCGTAGCAGCTACGGCAAGGATCGGAATGACGTGCGTGTGCGTGTGTGTGTGTGTGTGTGTGTGTGTGTGTGTAAAAAGGATATTAATGCCTGCTTCTGTTAGCAAGAGCATGAAAGAAATCAATGAACAACCATCGATTTGGCCGTCCCATGTTGTTACGGTGTTATGACATCACGACTATGCGCTATACACTATGCGCTTTGCATGCTGTCGTTATTTTTGTCCGTTTGCGGGTGTAAGTACAACGTTACTGTAAGATCCGGGGAGATGGGTTCACTTCCTGTATGCTGAATTTAAGATCTTTTTACTTTCGTTCTGCTAATTATAATCTACAGTGGGGTCATGACCGTGCAGCATGTTTTTACACAGTGTACGATAATGACACTCAGTGATAAACAGGGGAGGGGGGGACAGAAACTCTGTCTCCTGTCATGTTTTTATGGAGCGCTGTTGTAATTCCAGCTGGCCCCAACGACGGCCGGTTTCCATCCTTCATGTTTCATGATGGCTGATAATGAAAGGAAGACGGAGCAAGCGGTACTGACCGCGAGCACATGTGATGTGGGACGGATTGTAGATATGACGCTAATACAAGAGGTACCGACATTGCTAACAAGAATATATATATGTATATATATATATATAGCATGAATAAAATCCCCCCCAGCAGAAAAGCCAACTCACCGAAGGGGAAAGGACGACGGTGGTGACGGAAAGTGTGCGAGAACTTTCGATAGATCTGCATAAATATCTGCAGTTTGCTAAAGATCACTCGGACAAGTCAGAAGGCTGTTGGGTAAGTGTTTGGAGAACATAGCGTAAGCCCCTTATCCTATCTGTGAAACATGGTGGTGGTAGCGTCATGGTTTGAGCTTGTTTTGCGGCATCTGGGACAGGACGACATGCCATCACTGACGGAGCAATGAATTCTGAATTATTCCAGCGAATTCTAAAGGAAAATGTCAGGACATCTGTTCATGATCTGAATCTGAAGAGAAAGTGGGTCATGCAGCTTTCCTCCACTCACAGATCTGCAACACTGGATCATTTCAACATAAAATTGTTGTCTCGTTTCTTGAATCGGGTTCTCGTCGTCTACGTTTAGGACCTGTGTGAAAATCTGATGAGGTTTTAGGCCAGATTTACGCAGAAACCTTTAGGGAAATCTCTAAAGGGTTCACAAACTTCCGAGCGCCACTGTAGGTAAACTTGATCGCTACGTGAACGTCCGTCTTCCCCGATGGAAAGTGAATAAACGCCAGAGGGAGAAATTTCCGCAAGGTTGTTCTGTCTACAAACCCAGATGTTCGCGTCACACATGGTCATGTGATCACGCCAGGCGAGACAAGCCGTGTCTTCTGTCGAGCGGAAAACCAGGAACCGTCATGTCCAGAAAGGTTCTGGTGGCAAAATTCAGCTCTATCTCTCTATCTATAAGGAGCGCCACGTTAGCCGCTGTCTACAGAAGATGAATCCTAGGCTGATCTTCTGACGTGAAACTGAATTAACCACACTTGCAAACTGTTGCTTGCGGTATACAGCGGGATGAGGATGGGAGGACGACAAGGAGGCCACGGCAAGAGCGTCTCCAGAGTTCCATGAAAACAACGCTCTGGAACAGAACCACTTCTTAGTGCTCGGAGTGTTGCGTAAATAACGGCGCTTACACCGCGAGGTGAATAATATTCACCAGGATGGCCGTGAGGGCAGGTGGTGACACCGCCGGCTCTCGCGTCCGCGTGATTAAACCTTCATGTTTGGTCAAGCTCCGTTAAGAGAGTTATTGACTCGAACCCTCTTCTCTCAGTCAGACAAACAATCGGCGGATAAAAAGAGCCCGCAAAGAGGAAGAATTAGTGAGCGTATGGAGATTCCGGGCAGCGCATTACACCGCAATAAAGAAAGACAAATGAAGAAGCAGCACCGTCATCTGTCTTTAAGACAAAAAAAAAATAATAAAACCCAAAACACACACACACACACACACACACAGCGAGGCCAATTATAGCCTGAGATTACAAACGCCTCCTGTTTTACATGCACCTAATTTACCGTTCATCTGTCTCCTTGCCGTATAGCCTAGAAACGTCCGGAATAACCGCGTCCTCCTCTCGCTCCGGCTCCGACTGCTGATTAGAAACGCAGAAACGCGACGCTTTCCCGCCTGCCAGCTCGTATCAATTACTTTTCCCTCTCATCCGCATTTAATGAGTGAGACGCTCACGAGGCCGTACATCTTCTCGTGATCGGCTCATCGCAAAGTTGGCGAGGCGTCACGTCTGATTCGCCGTAATTTGTTCATTGAGATTCAGAAAGTGTGACTGGGCTCATCCAGCTTAGCTACGTTACAGATGGAGGCACCTCTTTTAATTAGCTATATCTACTCAATCAAGCCGCTGAACATGCTTCTTGTTAAAGAAACGAGCGCTGGATAAGAAGGGGGGGAGGGGGGATACAAACTTGGCTCCGTTCCAAGCGTTTTTTATTCCTCTCGTACCACATCAGCTCGGGATTCGGGATGTTGCGGAAAGGTCCGCTTCGTGTAGACTCCTGCGTCCTGGAGATGTCGGGGGAAATAAAAAAAGCGCCCGGCACTGGAGACTCCTTCCGTAAACGTCGAATGAACGTCCTCCTTACGGAAAAACCGCATCGCGCGTATTTTTAATCCAGTTATGACGCACGTCCGCCGTACGCGTCCTCGTTGCTATAGAAACGTTAACTGTACACTAAGATACTATCCTTTACGCGATATATCTTTCTATCAGACTTCTTTTATGTTAAACTCCAACTAAAAGTACCATGTGACCAACTCGAGTGTAACGCTGCACGCGTCACGATTTGCGCCGTAGGTTCGGGATTCAACTTTTTCAGTGATCGTTAGCGGACGGGAAACGGAGTCGCGGGCGTAACGAACGTGAACGAGGCGGATTATTTACTCCGTCTGCTTTTTTTTTTTTTTTATCCCCCGAAACAGAAGAGAAACGATCGTCCGATCGAAGCGGAAATTACACCGAAAGGGCCGACGAGAGAATTGTTAAGTGGTTTGTTCGTTTGTCCGGTCTGTGCTATATATTATTTAAGCGGTAACGGTGGAACTAATAGTGAAGGTGTGCGAGTGAGGAGTGTGTGCACCGAGACAGCGACAGCTCCTGGGAGTTTAAGTGCTACACCTACTGTAAGATTCTGAGTAAGAAATAAGTTCAGCCATTACAGGCTGGCCAACTATCATTATCCGCAATAACCCTGCCAGCACGGTTTCATCACTCCTCCCGAGGCATGTAAGCCGTTTTTCCGTCAGTGTAGACGGGTGATAAAGATCGAGCCTGGCATTCAGGCGCCTCAATCGTGGCGGTGTCTTTTGTTTGTGACATTTACCATCAGAGCGACAGATCCGGGACGAGGAACGCTCGAGCTCGGTCTTTTTTAGGTCGCGGAAAGAAAAAAAAAAAAGGGGGGAGAGAGTAATAAATAAATAAATAAATAAATAAATAAATAAATAAATAAATAAATAAATAAATAAATACGCTTCCTTTCCAAAACCGTCCCTAATCGAGCGTATAACAATGCGGCCGCCTGGATATCGGCGATAAGTTCATCATTCGGACTGGATAGCTTTCGCGCGTGGGACTGATCCGGCTGTGAATTTTTTATATTTTTTTTGAATACGGTCTCAAGGTGATGGATCCGCTCGCCATTGTAATATTTCACCTGAATCAACGCCTTAAAAGCGCTATAAAAATGCAAATGGTACTGTATTGTATTTCGGCGCGGTCCTGAGCTCGGGGACCGCGAGTCTCATTCGGAGGGGTATTGTCAGGGAATCCTTTTCTTATTTCCTGTCATTAGATTCAGAGGCGTCAGCTCATATCCTCCCGCAGAAGACGACGAGCGGCGCTAGTCTATATTCTGTCTCGTGCAAGCGAGCGAGGTGCACCGTACGTGGCTGACCTTAATTATCCGAGTCAACCTTAGAGCCGCGGGAGTTCGCGCGACGGAGGTACCCGGATACGGAACGGATCTGTTTAAACAAAATCTAAATACGGATACGAATAGCAGGAGCGTTATTGTGGTGTGCGTGGCGTCTGTACAACAGGTCAGATCGGAAGCTTACGGGACAAAGGACTAGCACGTTCGCTAACGCGTCACGCGTTTACAGCGTCGGTGAATTCATCCTTAGTAACTGCCCGGTCAGGGTTAGACAGGTTTCAATTAGGAATTGAAATTGGGAGAAATAAAACCAAATAAACGTGTTTAAAATGACAAATTGAAAACGACAGGGAAAATACAATCCGACGTTTTCTAGCGTGTCTCTCAGATTTAGGCCGCAGCTACTTCGGGTTCAAATTCGAATATCTGGAACGCTAAATCTACAACCGCAGATCCAGATGGTGTCATTGTGTTACAGTGCTAGTTCAGATGTATTCGTTCCATATGTGCCTGCTCGGTTTATATGTTTCTTTTGCAGAATATGCCAAGACGTGATTGGAAACTCGATGGCTTTCATGTGTGGTGAGCTCCACCAGATGAAAAGGCTCCTTCTAATTACCAAACACATGTTAGAAACCACTCCAAAAAGGATTTGGCTAGCGTGTGCCGTGTCACGACATCAAAAAGTTCTCCTTTTTTTTCTCCACGTGATTCAGTTTTAATGCTAAATCACCGATGTGGGAGAGACGAGACGAATTCGCTTAATTACAGCCAGCCCAAGAGATCATTGCCAGCGGCAAGAGTGGAAACTTTTTTTTGGAAATATCTGGCAACCTTGCGACAAGTTTAAGCTGCGACTACCGAGCTGTTCTCTCGGTTAAAGCCCCACATTTATGTTCGATACAGTGGCACGGACTGTGAAGATTCCCTCTGTGTTACTGCGCACGCTCGAATCCAATCGTCTTCTCCAATTAACGCAGGACTCGAGACGTTTCTCCGGCAGAACACGAGAACCAGCTCAGGGATATTTCCTGACAGGCCCAGTCCATCACACGCAGCTCAGGAACAGGCAGGAAACATAAAAAAACGCCAACATTATGCTCCGTTCGCTCTTTTACCTGATCTCATCCGGCTAGGAAAGCGGAGGAGTGGTTTAGGAGTGCATCAAGGTTCTGGTCTAGAACCCGAAATGTTTCCACATCCATGCTTCATTTTGTTCATTATTTATTCACATTTCCAAATCGAAGTGTTGGCATTTGTGATGGAGATGGAGAAGCTGCCACGTCGATATGGGATGTAGGTCAGGTGTGGGTGGTCACGTGACCGTGATGCAGAGGTGCGGTGGCTGCTGGGAATTGAAGTCCAGAGTCCGTTCCGGGAACTCGTGCTAACAGCGCTGTTAAATCCTCGACTCTGATTGGTCACGAAGGTGCCGATGTAGTTTTCTAAAACAGCAGCTCTGTCAGCGGCGCAGCTACAAATCACAGGTTTACATTAACGAAATACGTTATCGTTTCTATAGCAACAGCTCGTTCACAGGGACTCATACGGGTCACAATCGACATAATTAAATAGTGTACGTGACAACAGGAATGAATAGTAAATTTTACTACCAAAGTAAAATTTATTTTTACTTTATTTATTTTACTTTACTTTATTTATTTTTAATTTATTTTACTAAATTTATATCAAAGTAAAAGTGATTTTTTCAATTTAAAAAAATAAATAAACAAAAACATGCTGTTATTAAGTAACGAAAACATTCTCGTCATGGACGCGGTGAGGTTTTCTCTAGCAGTAAGGGAAGGAGTCTCCAGTTCGAACATTTTCTAACAGGAATGAGAATTTTCTAGAGGAATGAGAAGCACCTCGCGGTCTCAGAGCGAGGCGAGGTAGATTTCGAACATGACACGGTGTGAGGCAGCTGTTAATAACACCGAACGTCAGGCCCGGTGTTCAGACGGAACGGACACGACGGCGTCTGGAAGGTAATGAAAGAGTATTTTCGGCAGAGGCACTGGGGTCATTGCTAATAATTGTTGATATTACAGAACACACCCCAGAGACAGTGATATGTATTATTCATGTTGCCCTCGGTGACATCACTTCATTTGAGTTCTTTATTCGAGCTGGAGCAGTCCTATCAATATTCATCAGGGTCATCGGCAATAATCCCAGCTAATAGTGTTACAATATCGAGATGACAAAAGAATATTCATTAAAAGCACTCTGGTATAATTATGCGAATAATTTGGGGGCGGGTTCTTTCTGTGTGAACGGCGTTGGCACGAACCGCCGCAGCCTCATTAAAAATCAGCATTTGAAAATCTATTCACTTGTGCACTGCGCACTATTTACTTCTGCCTTCATCTGTTTATTCGTCTCTCTCTCTCTCTTACTTTGTAGCCTATTCCTGTGTTTCCTGTATTTTCATCAGTCGGTGTTCTAACAGTGACAGCAGGGTGAGAGAGAGAACGTTCCTGCCATAATCATTAGCGGGAGCTCATTAATGGACATGTTACTGGGGGTTTTTTTGTTGTGTGGTTTTATTTATTTATTTTTTACATTTGCTTCGCTTAGTGCACTCTCCTTTTGTTTCTTGAAAAAGAAAAACAGGAGGCTGGTGAATTTGCATAGCACGTAAGGCAGGAGGAACTGATCCATGGAGGAGGGTGTGTGCTTTGTGCTTTTTTAGATTTAAAGCAAAGCCACCTTTACAGAGACTGACAGGTACAGAGGCCACACCTACTTTACTGTGACTGACAGGAAGAAGGCTACGCCTCCTTTGCTGTAAGTAATCGGCACACCGGCCTCACCTCCTTCACTGGACATAACAGGCACACAGGCCACACCCTTATTTACTGTGACAGACAGATACAGAGGTCACACCTTCTTCACAGGGACTGACAGGAAAAAGACCAGCCCTCTTTAGCAGTAAGTAACAGGCACACAGGCCACGCCTCTTTCACTGGAGGTAACAGGCACACAGGCCACGCCTAATTCACTGGAAGTAACATTCACACAGGCCACGCCTAATTCACTGGAAGTAACATTCACACAGGCCACGCCTCCTTCACTGGAAGTAACAGGCACACAGGCCACGCCTCCTTCACTGGAAGTAGCATTCACACAAGCCACGCCTCCTTCGCTGGAAGTAACAGGCACACAAGCCACGTCTCCTTCACTGGACATAACAGGCACACAGGCCACACCCTTATTTACCCTTATATGACAGACAGATACAGAGGTCACACCTTCTTCACAGGGACTGACAGGAAAAAGGTCAGCCCTCTTTAGCAGTAAGTAAGAGGCACACAGGCCACACCTCCTTCACTGGAGGTAACAGGCACACAGGCCACGCCCAATTCACTGGAAGTAACATTCACACAGGCCACGCCTCCTTCACTGGAAGTAACAGGCACACAGGTCACACCTCCTTCATTGGAAGTAACAGGCACACAGGCCACGCCTCCTTCACTGGAAGTAGCATTCACACAAGCCACGCCTCCTTCACTGGAAGTAACAGGCACACAGGCCACGCCTCCTTCGCTGGAAGTAACAGGCACACAAGCCACGTCTCCTTCACTGGAAGTAACAGACACACAGGTCACGCCTCCTTCACTTGAAGCGACAGGCATGCAGGCCACGCCTCTTTCACAGGAAATGTTTCTTCCTGTTCGAAATGTTTACATCAAAGTAGTTAATAAAAACTTGTGTTCACCAGCAGATTCTTTTCAAAGGCATATCTGCTCTCACACATGCATAAGATTATCTCGTACTTGCTTTTCCCAGTGCACCGTTTCTCCTTCAGTACGCACTGTAACACACCCGAGACCCATCAAAACATTCCAAACAAGGATCTGTCAGCAAGATGAAATACGACAAAACGCTTCTTCTAAAGGTTCTACTTGTCCAAAGCTGTCAGTCAATCAGCGCCTAGACCTCAGATATAAATCCTCTGTACTGTGTCTGCTCTCGTCTACCCGTGTGCTCGCCGGCGCCCGTCCCTGAGCACGCTCGGAGACAAAAGCCCCGGCTGTTTTCATCAGGGATTTTCGCTTCATTGAACGGATAACGACAGGAAGTGAAAAAAAAGGAGAAGACTTCCGAATGATCTCAGGAACCGCGGGAACCACCGCTGTTTGTTATTAACAGCACCGTAGACATAAAAAGCTCTATTTAGTTCCCTAAAGGGTCCGTCACTTCATTGGAACCCAATAATGAACCCTTTCAGAATAGGTTTCAAGTAGAACACATGCGTTTAGGAAGCTAGAACCTTTAAATACTGAAATAAAACCCCTTTCACGATTGTCAATCTATTGTTCTACACGTTCCACATCAAACACCTTTACACACAAAAATCTATTGAACATTTTCAATTATTATTATTATTATTTTTTGACTAAAGATGCTAATTAGAACACGTTCATGAAGCTAGAACCCTTAAATACTTAAAGAACCTTGGGATTCGTTTCCTACGAGTGTATTATAGGTAACAACAAATGTTCTGTTTTTATTTAACTGTTTATTTATTTAACGGAACTTTTTATTTTAATCTATGGCAGTTATTCCGATTTTAAGATGGAGATGTTGGCATTACATATAGAAGATTTATGAAGCGTAAAAAAATAAATTTCAGGTCAAAATGATCATTGTTAAGAAATGAAGAATAATACGAATAAATATAGCATGTGCCCCTAAAACATTTCCAGTCTAATTGAACAAATTAATCATTCAAGGGATTCTTCTAAAATGTCAAGACTTCACACAGGAACAGAGACTATTTTTAGTTGAACTCTGAATCTGCTATGAACCATTTTAAACATAGTTTCACACAGAACAGCAGAGAGAGAACACGAGCGAGAACACAGCGGGTGGTGCCGCCTATATTTGGCCTGTTTTCATAAACTCTTTTTTTTTCCTGATGCATGGCCTGTTTGGTCTGCGAGGTTCTTTGTGGGTGTGTAAATAAAGAACACGAGAAATTCTGCGAACATAGTGATGCTTTTTATAAAGTTTGATAATTAAGGGGCCAAGCACTAAATGTTAAGGGCTCCAACCACGAAATCATTACTGTAAATTGTTCAGGGTCCAAGCACTAAATTATTCAGGGACAAAGCACTGAATTGTTCAGGGTCCAAGCACTGAATTGTTAGGGGTCCAAGCACTAAATTGTTAGGGGGTCCAAGCACTAAATTGTTAGGGGTCCAAGCACTGAATTGTTAGGGGTCCAAGCACTGAATTGTTAGGGGTCCAAGCACTAAACTGTTAGGGGTCCAAGCACTAAACTGTTCAGGGTCCAAGCACTAAATTGTTAGGGGTCCAAGCACTAAATTGTTAGGGGTCCAAGCACTGAATTGTTCAGGGTCCAAGCACTGAATTGTTAGGGGTCCAAGCACTAAATTGTTAGGGGTCCAAGCACTAAATTGTTAGGGGTCCAAGCACTGAATTGTTCAGGGTCCAAGCACTGAATTGTTAGGGGGTCCAAGCACTAAATTGTTAGGGGGTCCAAGCACTAAATTGTTAGGGGTCCAAGCACTGAATTGTTAGGGGTCCAAGCACTGAATTGTTAGGGGTCCAAGCACTAAATTGTTAGGGGTCCAAGCACTAAATTGTTAGGGGTCCAAGCACTGAATTGTTAGGGGTCCAAGCACTAAATTGTTAGGGGTCCAAGCACTAAATTGTTAGGGGGTCCAAGCACTAAATTGTTAGGGGGTCCAAGCACTAAATTGTTAGGTGTCCAAGCACTAAATTGTTAGGGGGACCAAGCACTAAATTGTTAGGGGTCCAAGCACTAAATTGTTAGGGGTCCAAGCACTGAATTGTTCAGGGTCCAAGCACTAAATTGTTAGGGGTCCAAGCACTGAATTGTTCAGGGTCCAAGCACTAAATTGTTAGGGGTCCAAGCACTAAATTGTTAGGGGGTCCAAGCACTAAATTGTTAGGGGTCCAAGCACTAAATTGTTCAGAGACTAAGTACTAAATTGTTCAGGGTACAAGCACCAAACTGTTAGGGGACCAAGCACTAAACTGTTAGGGGACCAAGCACTAAACTGTTAGGGGACCAAGCACTAAATCGTTAGGGGTCCAAGCACTAAATCGTTAGGGGTCCAAGCACTAAATTGTTCAGAGACTAAGCACTAAATTATTCAGGGACTAAGCACTGAATTGTTCAGGGTCCAAGCACTGAATTGTTAGGGGTCCAAGCACTAAATCGTTAGGGGTCCAAGCACTAAATTGTTCAGAGACTAAGCACTAAATTATTCAGGGACTAAGCACTGAATTGTTCAGGGTCCAAGCACTGAATTGTTCAGGGTCCAAGCACTAAATTGTTAGGGGGTCCAAGCACTAAATTGTTAGGGGGTCCAAGCACTAAATTGTTAGGGGTCCAAGCACTAAATTGTTCAGAGACTAAGTACTAAATTGTTCAGGGTACAAGCACCAAACTGTTAGGGGACCAAGCACTAAACTGTTAGGGGACCAAGCACTAAACTGTTAGGGGACCAAGCACTAAACTGTTAGGGGACCAAGCACTAAATCGTTAGGGGTCCAAGCACTAAATCGTTAGGGGTCCAAGCACTAAATTGTTCAGAGACTAAGCACTAAATTATTCAGGGACTAAGCACTGAATTGTTCAGGGTCCAAGCACTAAATTGTTAGGGGTCCAAGCACTAAATTGTTCAGAGACTAAGCACTAAATTATTCAGGGACTAAGCACTGAATTGTTCAGGGTCCAAGCACTGAATTGTTAGGGGTCCAAGCACTAAATCGTTAGGGGTCCAAGCACTAAATTGTTCAGAGACTAAGCACTAAATTATTCAGGGACTAAGCACTGAATTGTTCAGGGTCCAAGCACTGAATTGTTCAGGGTCCAAGCACTAAATTGTTAGGGGGTCCAAGCACTAAATTGTTAGGGGGTCCAAGCACTAAATTGTTAGGGGTCCAAGCACTAAATTGTTCAGAGACTAAGTACTAAATTGTTCAGGGTACAAGCACCAAACTGTTAGGGGACCAAGCACTAAACTGTTAGGGGACCAAGCACTAAACTGTTAGGGGACCAAGCACTAAACTGTTAGGGGACCAAGCACTAAATCGTTAGGGGTCCAAGCACTAAATCGTTAGGGGTCCAAGCACTAAATTGTTCAGAGACTAAGCACTAAATTATTCAGGGACTAAGCACTGAATTGTTCAGGGTCCAAGCACTAAATTGTTAGGGGGTCCAAGCACTAAATTGTTAGGGGTCCAAGCACTAAATTGTTCAGAGACTAAGTAATAAATTGTTCAGGGTTCAAGCACTAAATTGGTCAGGGTCCAATCACTAAATTATTAGAAGTCAAAGCACAATAGTTTTTTTTCTTCTTCTTAAAAGTATTACAGAATTTGACATTTAATAATAACAGTCTCTGTGCTTGTGCACAACAGTAAATTTCTTGATTTTTTTTTTTTTGCTGTGTTCGCTCTTTGTTACATTGCTCTTCTTCATTGCTTAATATATTTATGTTAACTGACACTGGAAAAGCTATATTATATTAAATCATACGTAAATGACAAAATCGAGTCATGCTGCTGACATCTGGGCTTAAAATATCTGCACCGTCCTCCCCCTCTGTGTTCCGGCACCAGCGGTACGATCCATCAGTAATGAAGTCGTTTTGGCAGTAATGTATTAGCCCTGGTTAAGACAGATTTCCTGAATGATCTGCAGGAGATATAAATGATTTCCATATTTCCTGCTCTATAATTAAACACAGTCAAGGAACCAAATGAGAGAACTTTCATCTTTTTGTGACTTTTTTAAAAAACTTTTTTCATTCGCCTCAAGTGAAAGACAGACGTGAAATAAATGAAATTAGACTGACAAGTGAGTGAAAGATTTGAAGCGTGTGTAGAAAATAGAAAGACACAGTATGTGTGTGTGTTGTGTGTATGACCGAGAGACAGAGAATAAACAATAGACCATGTGTGAATGAGAGAACTACCGAAACCAAGCGACAGATTGGTGTGTGTGTGTTTGTGTGTATTTGTGTGTGTGTGTGTGAGAGAGAGAGACAGACAGAGATGCAGTACAGAGCATGCACATGACTCTGCTCATTATCATTCCATGCTGACACACACTTGTGTTCAGTCTTTCCTGGTTTCGAGTCAACTGGTGATGAGTCAGATCCGAATAAAATTCAGTCTGGTGGTGTGTGCTGCTAAAGAGCTGTGCGTGTGTGTGTGTGTGAGAGAGAGAGGAGGTGAGCAGAGCTGTAAGACAGGTGCCTGATGTATTCAGATCATCTCTCACGGTCGTTGTGTTTTAATTCAGTTCTAATGTGACACCCGCCGGCAGTCTACCGGAAATGATTAGTCGACGCTGTTGAAATTTGATAACTTTAACTTCAAATGTTCATGCGCTGAACTTTCTACACGTCTAATGCACATTTAAAACTAAAAGCGGTAATTAATTAGTAACGCTGGGTAAGCTAGTGTACAAAATGCGGTACTGCGACGTTCACTAGCTACACTAGAAGCTCGTTCGCGTGACTAAACTAGAGCAGCGTCGTTGATTGCGTGTGTATTGCGGGCGTACGTTACATGGATAATAAAACTGATACTGATTCTGAAACTGTCCAAGACATGACGTCCAAGTACTACAATTGTTAAAGGTCTAATCACAAAATCATTAGGAGTTCAAGCACTTGTTAGGGGTCCAAGTGAAATCTTGTTAGGGGTCTAATCACACAAAATGTTGTTCATGTTCATGCACTAAAATGTTAGGTGTACAAGCACCAAAATGTTAGGAGATTCTGCATTATGTTTTTTTTAAGGGGTCCAAGCACTTAATCGTTAGAGGTCCAAGCATTAACATTGATTATTTATGTGTTGAGTGTAAGGCCATGAGAGGTACTGTGAATCTGGAGTTCACGCAATAAAACTGATTCTGTTTTCAAAATTGATAGGTGGCGCAATAAGCACACAGATTGTCTGTCCAAGCATGAAAATAGTTTGGGGTCCATGGTGTAAATGATCAGGGGTCCAAGCACAAAATCATTGGGGATACAAGCACTAAATTGTTAGGGGTCCATGCACGAAAATTGTTAGGGGTCCAAGCACTAAATTCTTAGGGGTCCATGCACGAAAATTGTTAGTGGTCCAAGCACTCAATTGTTAGGGGTCCAAGCACTAAATTTTTGGGGTCCAAGCACAAAAATAGTTAGGGGTCCAAGCACTAACTTGTTAGGGGTCCATGCATGAAAATTGTTAGGGGTCCATGCACTAAATTGTTAGGGGTCCATGCAAGAAAATTGTTAGGGGTCCAAGCACTAAATAGTTAGGGGTCCAAGCAAGAAAATTGTTAGGGGTCCAAGCACAAAATTTTTAGGGGTCCAAGCACTAAATTTTTTGGGGTCCAAGCACAAAAATAGTTAGGGGTCCAAGCACTAAATTGTTAGGAGTCCATGCACGAAAATTGTTAGGGGTCCATGTAGTAATTTATCAGGGGTCAAAGCACAAAATCATTGGGGATACAAGCACTAAATTGTTAGGGGTCCAAGCAAGAAAATACTTAGGGGTCCAAGCACTAAATAATTAGGGGTCCAAGCACGAAAAATATTTAGGTGTCCAAACACGAAAATTGTTACGGGTCCAAGTACAAAATCATTGGGGATACAAGCACGAAAATTGTTAGGGGTCTGAGCACGAAAATAGTTAGGGGTCCAAGCACTAAATTGTTAGGGGTCCATGCATGAAAATTGTTAGGGGTCCATGCACTAAATTGTTAGGGGTCCATGCATGAAAATTGTTAGGGGTCCATGCACTAAATTGTTAGGGGTCCATGCAAGAAAATTGTTAGGGGTCCAAGCACTAAATAGTTAGGGGTCCAAGCACAAAATTTTTAGGGGTCCAAGCACTAAATTTTTTGGGGTCCAAGCACAAAAATAGTTAGGGGTCCAAGCACTAAATTGTTAGGGGTCCATGCACGAAAATTGTTAGGGGTCCATGTAGTAATTTATCAGGGGTCAAAGCACAAAATCATTGGGGATACAAGTACTAAATTGTTAGGGGTCCAAGCAAGAAAATACTTAGGGGTCCAAGCACTAAATAATTAGGGGTCCAAACACGAAAAATAGTTAGGTGTCCAAACACGAAAATTGTTACGGGTCCAAGTACAAAATCATTGGGGATACAAGCACTAAATTGTTAGGGGTCCAAGCACGAACATTGTTAGGGGTCCATGCAAGAAAATAGTTAGGGGTCCAAGCACTAAATTGTTAGGGGTCCAAGCAAGAAAATTGTTAGGGGTCCAAGCACTAAATTTTTTGGGGTCCAAGCACAAAAATAGTTAGGGGTCCAAGCACTAAATTGTTAGGAGTCCATGCACGAAAATTGTTAGGGGTCCATGTAGTAATTTATCAGGGGTCAAAGCACAAAATCATTGGGGATACAAGCACTAAATTGTTAGGGGTCCAAGCAAGAAAATACTTAGGGGTCCAAGCACTAAATAATTAGGGGTCCAAGCACGAAAAATATTTAGGTGTCCAAACACGAAAATTGTTACGGGTCCAAGTACAAAATCATTGGGGATACAAGCACGAAAATTGTTAGGGGTCTGAGCACGAAAATAGTTAGGGGTCCAAGCACTAAATTGTTAGGGGTCCATGCATGAAAATTGTTAGGGGTCCATGCACTAAATTGTTAGGGGTCCAAGCATGAAAATTGTTAGGGGTCCATGCACTAAATTGTTAGGGGTCCATGCAAGAAAATTGTTAGGGGTCCAAGCACTAAATAGTTAGGGGTCCAAGCACAAAATTTTTAGGGGTCCAAGCACTAAATTTTTTGGGGTCCAAGCACAAAAATAGTTAGGGGTCCAAGCACTAAATTGTTAGGGGTCCATGCACGAAAATTGTTAGGGGTCCATGTAGTAATTTATCAGGGGTCAAAGCACAAAATCATTGGGGATACAAGTACTAAATTGTTTAGGGGTCCAAGCAAGAAAATACTTAGGGTCCAAGCACTAAATAATTAGGGGTCCAAACGAAAATAGTTAGGTGTCCAAACACGAAAATTGTTACGGGTCCAAGTACAAAATCATTGGGGATACAAGCACTAAATTGTTAGGGGTCCAAGCACGAACATTGTTAGGGGTCCATGCAAGAAAATAGTTAGGGGTCCAAGCACTAAATTGTTAGGGGTCCAAGCAAGAAAATTGTTAGGGGTCCATGCACTAAATTTTTTGGGGTCCAAGCACAAAAATAGTTAGGGGTCCAAGCACTAAATTGTTAGGGGTCCATGCACGAAAATTGTTAGGGGTCCATGTAGTAATTTATCAGGGGTCAAAGCACAAAATCATTGGGGATACAAGCACTAAATAATTAGGGGTCCAAGCAAGAAAATACGTAGGGGTCCAAGCACTAAATAATTGAGGGTCCAAGCACAAAAAATAGTTAGGTGTCCAAACACGAAAATTGTTACGGGTCCAAGTACAAAATCATTGGGGATACAAGCAGTAAATTGTTAGGGGTCTGAGCACGAAAATTGTTAGGGGTCCAAGCACTAAACTGTTAGGGGTCCAAGCACTAAATCACTGGGGAATCAAGCACTAAACTGTTAGGGGTCCAAGCACTAAATCACTGGGGAATCAAGGACTAAATTGTTAGGGGTGCTAGCACAAAAATTGTTTCAGTCTCCAGGCACCAAATTATCAGGAGTCCATAAAATTTGTTCAGGGTCCAAGTACAAAAAATTGTAGCGGTCCAAGCACTTAATTGTCACGGCATTTTCTGAAAATGACAGATTATACATTTCGATACGGTGATAATGTAACACGCCATTTAACAGAGTCACAGAGTTTTTTATTCCTTATTTCATCCCTTAACTAGTTCTCCAAACAGGTTTGAAAGCACTATTGTTAGCTGTGAGCAATAACTAGGATTAGAACGCATTAGCCAGTCGAGTTAGCCACAATGCCTAGCTATATAGAGTAAGGTAGCTTGTATTAGCTACAGTAGACGACTAGCTAGAGAGCAAACCCTCTGATCAAGCAGAAAAAAAAAAACTATGGTTCAGCTTGTGTTGTAAACAACAACCTAGCGATGACGATCGCGCTCAGAAACGCTGTATATTACACAAATACAACACAATATGACCGCTTTTTGCCATCATCCAGAATCTTTCAACTCCTCCTGTGTGACAAATCCTTACTAATCCCCTTTAATCTGAGCGAGCAGGACTTTAAATCCGCCCGCTATCAAAGAGCCGTGATCAAACAACGTGTCAGATATTCATTAAACACACAGCCGGTCATTAGCAAAGAGCCAGCAAGTGTCAGTGAGACCCACTTTCTACAATAGTTTGTCTGTAACAAACTAGAACTCGATGTATATGTAGTACACGAGGAAACTGTCGTTTAGTAACGTGCTAGTGCGTCAAATACCTGTCGGTTGGATTTACAGGAACCTTGTGTAAGTTTATTACCTCGGAAATCCAAACATGGTGGAATCATCTCATAAAGAGTCAGCGCTACCAGAACGTACTGTTCTCCGCTGCTAATCGCAGGTTTACGGTATATTAACGTTAATATCCTAATATTCGAATACGCTATTGTTTCTATACCGACGACTTCTACACGGCATTGTACGGCTTAGGTTTTCTGACTGACTGTTTTGCTTTTATGGGAGGAGTCTACCGTGTCGGCGCTTTGTAACAATCAGAGGCGAAGCTGTAACTTTGCACGAGAAATAACACGATGATTCACGTCAACATGGAGAAAACAAGCGAGACTAGTGAGGGATCTACAAGTATAAATGCATTCAAAAATATTATCGTTGAGGTCATAAGTTTGTGGACGCCTTGCGTAATAGTTTTTTTTAACGTGCGATGATAAAAAAAAAATATATATATATATAAGCATTTAGTTGTGTTTTTTTGTTTTGTTTTGTTTTTTAGTTCTGCCCTGAACATGCGATTTCACACAACAGATGTTTACATATAGTCCAGAAGAAACAAACGGACCAGTTCAAAAGTTTACACACCCTTGATTCTTTATACTGTGTGGTCACCTGGAAGATCGACGGCATGATGTTTTTACGTTTTGTGATAGTTCTTCACGAGTCCCTTGTTTGTCCTGCCAACTGTTCTTCAGAAAAATCCATCAGGTCCGGCACATTCTTTGCTTTTCCAGCATCTTCTGCATAGTTGACCCCTTTCCAACGGCGGCTATATGACGTCAAGATCCATCTTTTCACACCGAGGACGACTGAGGGATTCGTGCACGACTATCACAAAAGGTGCAAACCTTCACTGATGCTCAACGAGGCAACTTATTATTATTATTATTATTATTATTATTATTATTATTATTATTATTAT
Source organism: Ameiurus melas (assembly GCA_012411365.1). Taxonomy (NCBI): domain Eukaryota; kingdom Metazoa; phylum Chordata; class Actinopteri; order Siluriformes; family Ictaluridae; genus Ameiurus; species Ameiurus melas. The sequence continues at coordinate 21,926,654 of CM022770.1, read as the reverse complement.
TATTAACATTTTGCAGATTCTGCACTGCGTATGTAAACTTACGACCTCAACTGTATATGTCATTCGTTATTAGAAATCCTGCTGTGGAATAAAACACTTTTCAGGACTTGCTGTTATTGGAAAACTTTCATTCAAAGCCCCACCCCTTTCTCCCGGCTCACCAACCTCCATTTGCATACCGCGACACCACTGGCTGTTATACTTTATGATGCAATAACACTGATTCAATTGTAACTCAGGTTTTCTAAAGAATTTCTCAACACCGCTGCAGTGACAACTTCGCACTTTGATCAGACTGCTGACTAAAATCAATTCTCACAAAAGGATTTAATCCCAAAAACACATTTTTTTTTTAAAGGTTGTCTTTAAAAGTCAGCGCAAGGCTTTGAAGGGAAAACACACACACACACACACACACACACACACACACACACACACGCCAGCATACATCCTGTCACACTCTGCTGTCAAACAGAAGGCTCCCGAAAAGCAAATATTAGACGAGTCTTCGGTAATAGCAGGAGAGAAGTAATGGGTGTTATTACTAATTCACATCACATATGGAAAGCATGCGGCAGAGTCACGCATGAGCTCCTCGGAGGACGATCGTTATCGGAGGTACTCGTAACGCATATTTAACACCTAGATCTGTGTCGTGTCAGTCATCGTGTGGGAAAAGGGGGAAATGCATTGAATCTGAGATCAAGCCCAAATTTTATTCCATTAGTAGTCTGATAACGAAATGCAGCACTGGATTATTGAAGCCGACCCTGTGGTTGCAAAAATAATCCAACATTCCTGCAGGCGGTGTTCAAGGGGTCTCTGCTTTAATGAGGGCAAAATGAAGAAGTAATAAGAGACGGACTCAATTTATTCGTAGTTCAAACATCAAAGTACAATGAGCACCTCTTATTTCTCAAATGAAATATTTGAAGAAAAATATATATATAAATAAATATATATATATATATATAAAATGGAAGACATAATATGTCACCATCAAAAGAAGACCAAATACAATAGCTATATCTTACCAAACGAGTTTTTACATACAAGCCTACTGCATTAGTACATAATAGTAGTGCAGCTGTGCTGAATTCTCGATTCTGATTGGTCAGAAGGTGTAATTTCCTATAACAGCAGCTCCGATAGGAGTGCAGAGGCTTTCTAATAACATCTTTTCTTTACCAGGAGTGTAACACGATAGTTGTGTCCCAAATGACCTACTATACGCTATGCACTATGGAGAAGCCGTCCAGTCGATGGCGTCAAAAACACACATAACATGACACCGCTAGCAGAGTCAACTTCATTCATTGTTTATGTCAGTGTTACCTTTATTACCCAACATGACCTCAGTCGCCATCAGACTCGGGCGTAATCATCTCCGCAGGCGAATTTAATGACTTTGAATTACGTACGCGGTTTGAGACGCAGCCCACGGATTCAAGCAGTCGTCTATTCGCACGTATAGCATGGCAAATAATTACCTGCACTTCAGGCTTTCGTAAAAATTGTAAATAAACAGACACAAAACCGCATACGGATCCATAACGTATGTCGACACGTGAAATTCTGGAGGGAACGTCGGACGGCGTGGCGCGGGGACGTAGTGACGTGTGCCGTTAATCGATCTATGTTCTATAACACGTAAAACGGGAACCTGAAAGGAGTGTTCTACAAGCGACTCATGTAAACACCTTAATCAGAATATTATATGTCTTATTCAGAATAAGGTCAATAATTAGATTACTGCTGTCCACGTAAACGAAGTCAATGTTTACTCCACCTAAACAAAAGTCTACAAGCATTTCCATAAATTTTAAACGTTTTTTTCTTTGTGTTGTTTTTTTTGTGTTGTTTTTACGCAGGTTAGACAATGCACAAATGTAAAATGAGCCTAGCGACGTGTAATCGGAAAGCACGCCGATATCCCCTATTTTGCGTTTAGTGAAAAAATCGAATCTAATATTCTAAAAATTCAGCAGCAGGAGACACAAACTGTCTGAATAAACTTGCCTTTTTTTCCCTTTCTTATTTAAAAAAAAAAAAACTAAACGAAAAAAATCTTTTTTTTCCACCGGGCACCTTCACTGACTTCAGATTTGAGAACCGGCTCTGATAGAGGGCCTGAGGCGTGAGTCAAAACAGCAAATGTAGATGTCAGAAACAATAACTTCGACTTTGACTCATACCTGAGCTATAAAACTCTTCTTTCTTTCTTTTTTTTCCCCCGACACTCGTAGGAGTGTAAACGCACCGAGCTTCCGCTAGGCCGTGATGGATGGGGTGAGAAATGTGTCAGACATCGGAGTAAAAAAAAAAAACAACAAAAAAAACTAAACGAAAGAATTCGGTTTTTTGGTAATCTTTGACACAGAGCCGTTGCCGTACCACAGGATTTATTTCTGTGGAGTTCTAGTCTCGTGTTAAACAATTTCTACCCTTTGGTTCAACATCAGAACGCGTTCTAAACAAAGTTCTTTCCGGAAGTGTCTTTTCCAGACAACACTTCCTGTCTGTTTAAGACATGCGATTAGCATGATTTACAAAATCTCTCCCTGCACATTCAATACAACGGTTGCTTAATTAGAATTATTCGCTTCTGAATCTAAATCGAATACATCTTTATTTCTAACGTAGGGTTAGCTTCGCCGAGAAGAGCTAACTAACCAACACTAGCTCACTTTTAAACATTGTTTATTTAAGCTAACACTCGTACAAAACTGTACAGAGAACAGATGCTAGGTCATATTTTTTTCTACGTTTACCTTATCAGAGAGCACGCTTTCTGGCGGACTAACACAGATCGCTAGCGATCGCTTAATATTCTTGTTTATCTCGCGTAACAAAGTTAACACGGTTACGTTATGTTACACGGCTCATTTCAAGTAGAGGACCAACTTTAGTATCGGAAATGTCAATATCATATAGTGTTTCGGTATCTCTCGAGTTCATTAAAGAGCAAACTGACTAGCATAAGAGCTTCTTGCTAGCGAGCGCAGTATTCTTCCTTGACAGTGCTACTTCGGCTATAGTCGGCCGTGGGGGAAAATCATTTGCAAATTTGCAATCGTAAATCAGACTGTTAAACAAAACAGTGACGGAAATGTTAGTGACTAGACTAGGTATGTTGCAATAAGTTGAACTAATCACAGATGAGCATAGTGACTGAGAGCTAGAAAGATCACTACTGACTGACAGCTAGTTCCATACTTTGCCTAGATAATGCGACATTACCTAACTAAAAAGGAACATGCTTCGAAAAATCTGTAATGACTCTGTAATAACCAGACAGTAGCTGATATTTATGACATGTTTTTCCCATTCAAGGGCAGTCTGACTAGCATCATTACCTCTTGCTCGCTGGCTCCATTCCTTGCTAGCTAAGTAATCAAATAGCACTGTAGGGGGGGGAATCATTTCTAATTTTAATTAGCAAAACGACTGTTAAACATAATTCATAAAAAAAATGTTACAGATGAAGCGATGGTGTTTTGTAATCGGTCTGGCTGAATAAAAAGCACACTGACTAGCATAATTACTGCCTGCTGATTTGTTCCATGTTCTGCACTAACGATGTTATTCCAGCTACGTTTGCCATCAGAAACACGACTGAAACAAAACAGCACCGAAAAAAGTGAGCTAGGCGACATTTTTAGATTTAACTCTACACAAAAGAGTACGTATGACAAGCAGTTAACTAGCTAACCGCTAGCTAGCGTAATAGCTCGCTGCATACTTTCCCCATGCAGCCGTCGCTAAGCTGTCTCGCGACATCGATCGATGGGAACAATTCCTGTCGTTAATAGTAATCGCGGATAAGAATGATAAGCCAAATAAAACGTAAACGATTTGACAGGAAGTTCATTCACACATACAAAATGGATAGTTAAAGGTTCTTGGATTTTATTCAGAAGCTTCCGAAATGAGGAAAAGTTTATTGCAGGATCCTACATGGAACTTTTACGGGTTTGAAGAACTGTTAATGGTTCTAGATTTAACATTTGTTTGTTGGGCCGATGTTCTCGTGCGGAATTTATGGAGATACTGGAGATCCAGGTCCTTTCTGCCTCTGGATGGAGCTCAAGTCTTCTCTAATTCCAGACTGCTGGGACTACGGCTGCTCCTAAGACCTTACAGACTTCTTATAAATCCATAATGAACTTTTTCACACTGTCTGTTGTTACCCAGATGAGGATGGGTTTCCCTTCTGAGTCGGGTTCCTCTCAAGGTTTCTTCCTCTTAAAACATCTTAGGGAGTTTTTCCTCGCCACCGTCGCCACTCAGTGGCTCGCTCAGTTGGGATAAATTCACACCTTCATTATCTGTATACGGGTGTTTCTATTTCTGTAAAGCTGCTTTGAGACAATGTCTATTGTAAAAAGCGCTGTACAAATAAAATTGAATTGAATTGAAAATTGAATAGATCTGTCGAGAATTATATATATAACAATACAGCGTTAAATATGGTTAAGTATATTATAAAAATGATTATTTACACATTCAGCTATTTCGATTTATAGAGCTGACTTACCTTGCCGACGTAGAGAGGGTCGTCCCCCGTGTATTCCTCCAGAACAAAGAACTGGTTCCACACCCAGTTCCTCTTGTGCCTGTGGAGTACCGGGCCCTCATCCTCGACTCTGAGCGGTGCGTCTGTTACTGGACGTAGCGGAACCGAGTTCAGCGTCATGGCCCAGCAGCTGCCCCCCCACTGGATCAGCACCAAAATGCTAAGCGCTGTCAGTCCACTCCAGACCCCACTGCTCCTCCTGCTCATGGTGCGGGCCGGAGGAGAAAATCGAAGGGCGAGAAAAAGTCGATGTGGGGTGACAAAGAGGCACGAGATATCCAGCAGTGGACGCTTGGCTCCGGAGTTTGTTCTCTGCGTGGAAAGGCAGTGGAGACGAGGAGTAGCGGTGATTGATGAGACGGACCACAGGAGAAGTGGATGTTGATCACGGCTGAATCAGGAATGCCGATCCTGAATAGACAGAGAAGAAAAGTGCGAGTGAGGGAGAGGGGAAAAAAAAGAAAGAAAGAAAGATTTCAAATGGGCCGAGGCACTTAGTTAGGAGTCAGATCCCAGGAAGACATGGCATCATCTATGACACGCTAATGAACGCAGTAAAGTGTTGAAACGTGTTAGCGGTACAGCAAATTCAACAAGCGATTCGACTCTGAATTGACTCGCTTTCAGGAAGTGACTCAAACATGCCATGTGCTTTGGTTGGCAGTATTGTTCTGTAGATATGAGCCGCAGAAATCCCTCGAAATACCAGCCGAAATCATGGCGTCCCAGCTCTGTGTTCATACGTGCAGCGTTTCGCATTTTGTTGATGGTACCCTGGTGTGTTCTCCGCTCGGTGCAGTTTTTCAGGCAAGTGAGAACACAGAAATGACTCGCGCAGGTGCGGACCAAAAACAACAGAGAACATCTGAGCGAGGTGGTCTTCCGCATCCAAGTGAAGTCTAGTGAGAAAGTGATTCGACTCTGAATCGACTCACTTACAGGAAGTGAATCAAACATGTAGAAACGCCAAATTCTGGATTTTTGTCAAATAAACTCTGGATGCGATACATAAATAAACTTTCAGTAGTCTTTAGATAGTTATTTATATAACTATCTAATCATCTATTCAGTGTCGACTACCTGTTCTCTGTGCTCGAGTGATTTGTTTGATTTCCACCGACACTTGAGGAAAGTTTGTTCCTCAGAAATCCATCACCGTATTTCTGACCAATAAATGAAAAACAATCACGAGAACGTTTACAGTCCTCAACGCCCCTCAGACAATGCTGTTGCTTTTTTTCGGTTCGTTTAACTACCTTAGCAGTTTAAACCCGAACCAAAACAAACGATTCGAACGAATCAATTGTGCTCTGATTCAGACTCAGCAAACCGACTAAAATCACAACAACCACATGAGCACTGAGTAAATGATAGATAAATGATTAGACCATTATACCAATACCTCGTTTTAATCATTTTGTGTATCACATGACATTTCTGACATGTTTGATTCACGTCCTGCAAGTGAGTCGATTCAGTCGATTCACGTCACTCAGAAGCTCACAGTTGCTCTGGTCTGCACTGGTGTGTGACTGCTGTGTTCTCACCTGCATATCTAAAGGACTGCCACGAGAAGGAGAACACAACAACGATAAAATGCGGCACAAATTGAACGCACCCTTCGTATATGACTTGTTCATGTGTTGAAGCACACGATAATGACATTTTCGTCTTTTGACCTTGTTCCTTTTTCTATCGAGGTTTATTTGTATATAACGTATTTAATGCTGCTACACACTCGACCACAAGATTAAAAAGCGGAAGATCTTTTTGAAAAGTCAAAGGAAGCCATGAGAAGTGTGTGAAGTTCTGCGGGTGGACCAACAGGCCCGCAGAAAATGGAGCACTTTTGTCTTAAGGGCAATGACCAAGAGACAGAGAGAGAGAGAGACAGAGAGACACGGTGTGTGTGTGTGTGTGTGTGTGTGTGAGAGAGAGAGAGAGAGAGAGAGAGAGAGAGAAAGACAGAGTGGGAGGGAGACAGAGTGAGAGAGATACAGACATAGTGTGAGAGAGAGAGAGACAGAGTAAGAGAGAGAAAGACAGAGTGGGAGGGAGACACAGAGTGAGAGAGACAGACATAGTGTGAGAGAGAGAGAGACAGAGTAAGAGAGAGAAAGAAAGAGTGAGAGAGAGAGAGAGGCAGACAGTGTGAGAGAGAAAGACAGCGTGAGAGAGAGAGATAGACATAGTGAGAGACAGACAGAGTGAGAGAGAAAGATAGAGTGAGCGAGAGACAGACAGATATAGTGTGAGAGAGACAAGAGTGAGAGAGATACAAAGTGAGAGATAGAGAGACAGAATGAGAGAGAGACAGACCACATGAGAGAGACAGAGAGAGAGACAGAGTGAGAGAGAGAGAGACAGACAGTGTGAGAGCGAGAGATACAAAGTGAGAGAGAGAGAGAGACAGACAGCGTGAGTGAGAAAGATAAAGTGAGAGAAAGACAGACAGATATAGTGTGAGAGACAGACAGCATGAGAGAGAGCGAGAGATACAAACTGAGAGATGGAGAGACAGACAGAATGAGAGAGAGACAGATGAAGTGAGAGAGACAGAGAGAGAGACAGAGTGAGAGAGAACGAGAGACAGAGAGAGTTTGAGAGAGACAGAGTGTGTGTGAGAGAGAGAGACAGAGAGAGACCGAGTGAGAGAGATAGAGAGAGACAGAGAGAGACAAAGAGAGAGAGAGAGAGAGAGAGAGAGAGACAGAGAGAGACCGAGTGAGAGAGATAGAGAGAGAGACAGAGAGAGAGACAAAGAGAGAGAGATAGAGAGAACGAGAGACAGCAAGAGTTTGAAAGAGAGAGAGACAGACAGAGTGTGTGTGAGAGAGAGAGACAGAGAGAGACCGAGTGAGAGACATAGAGAGAGACAGAGAGAGAGAGACAAAGAGAGAGATAGAGAGAGAGAGAGAGAGTGAGAGAGAACGAGAGACAGCGAGAGTTGAGAGAGAGAGACAGAGAGAGACAGAGAGGGAGAGACAAAGAGAGACAAAGAGAGAGATAGAGAGACACAGAGAGAGAGAGAGATAGAGAGAGACAGAGAGAGAGACAAAGAGAGAGAGAGAGAGAGAGAGAGATAGAGAGAGACAGAGAGAGAGACAAAGAGCGAGAGATAGAGAGACACAGAGCGAGAGAGATAGAGAGACAGAGAGAGAGACAAAGAGAGAGAGATAGAGAGACACAGAGAGAGAGAGATAGAGAGAGACAAAAAGAGAGAGAGAGAGAGAGAGAGAGAGAGAGAGAGAGATCAATTGCTGACAGCAGTAAAACAAATGTATGCCACTCCGAGTGCCCATATAGGAGGTGTCAGCTAAATGAAAATGCCTAATAGCAGAACAGCGGTACACCATTTCCGTGCAGGACATTCAACGTCCCGGGAGATTTATATTTCTTTTAGCAGTAGCTGATGAGATCAGACAGGGGAAGAAAAAAAAAAAAAAAAACAACCGCAGCACTGTTGCTCCTACGCCGAGGTCTGGCTTTTACCTTGCTAATGAAGAAACCCCAGCGAGCTCAGACTGACCAGAGGCGTCTGCGGACGTCCATTATCAAGCCAGCACAATTCCACAAGTCCAATTTGAACTTGAACGCTGCACTTTTCGCACAATGACTGTATTTTGTGGTGCACTGCGTAGCGCTTTGACTCAAATGGTCCCATAAACGCTCGCGATATTCAGGAAAAAGATTGAGCTCGGGTCTACTTAGACCTGAGCGCTGTAATGTGAAATGTAACATAATGAGAAATGTCCATCATACGATAAATAAGAGCTTGCTGGCGCTGTGGGAGATGGTCCTGAAATCACAATTTCTGTCTTATATAATACTGAACATCAGACCGATGGTGAATTAGATTTTTAATACACGTACTGTTGTTTAAAGATATCAAATAATAATAATAATAATATACAAAAAAAAAATACAATCCTTGTTCTTAAATGTCCTTATCTTTAAAGATCTAAAAGTATAATAGTTTAAAATATCATCCTTTTTAAGAAAAAAGTCCTTATAGTTTAAAGATATAAAACTGTAAATCGATAATAAATATTATCGACGATAATAAATAAATAATAGTTTACATATAACATAATCTCCAAATATTTTTGGAAGATCTTTATCTTTAAAGATCTAAAAGAAATTAAATAAATAAACAATAATAATTCATTAAAATAATCATCCTTATATTTTTTAATATCCTTTATTTTTTAAAGATGGAAAACGAATGAGCATCCCTTTTTTAATCATATTTTTTTATATATATATATAATTTGTAAACCCCAGAATGTAAACCCCTTAATAATTCATAATCTCATTCTAATATTTAAACTGTGTATTCTAAAGTTTTAAATCTCAAACAATTTCAGATATAATCATGTGACGGTTATTTCGATATTTTTTATTTCTAAAAGCGTTTAATGGCAACCTGATCGGTATTAACATCGACCCTTAACCCCTTATACTCCCAGCATTCTTCAGCAGGTCCTGCCGTACACTCGTCCGTCACATACCTCCGCACATTTCCTGTGTCGTTTCGCTGTATTTCCTGTCAAATGAATAAATACCCGATCATCCCGGATTTCACGAAGTTACCGGTCGACCACAACGCTTCTTTTAAACGTCTTTGCGCTCGCTGCGACAGAACAAAGCAGCCGTGACTCACGACACGCCGTCGCGCTCCATTAGCAATGCAAATCTGCAGTTCAGAAGCACGTAACCTTGGCTAAAATGACAAAAAAAAATTCCAGTCACATAGCTCCTCCGGCCCTCGGGGTTCTCGGCAGAGCTTACTCATGCTTCAAACAGCCTTTTAAACTCCCAATCAAAGGAGTTCAAACAGAAATTGGGTCGAATCCGTCCTTGAAGCAGAATGCCTCACGCCTTCAGAATTGATTCTGATGCCATGAGGGATGTCAAGGCCTGGACAGAAATACAACGTCTCTGGAAAACAGAAGACTTCACACGTCGCCAAGAGGAGATCTGAACTCGAACGCCGGTCGGCTATCAGCTAACGTTCTGCCCTAGCGAGCGAGAGGTCGGATCAAAGTGTCGGATACGTAAGGGGTAACACTCTGCGCGCTGTGCAGTTCGGGGGAAATAATCAGCGATGGAGTGGGGACATGAAGCAGGGTTAGTCTTACCACGCTGGCGTCGAGGACGTGTTTTAATCCTCTTTCGCCACCGCAATTTTCAAATTATGAAGTGTTTATTTTCAAAGAATGAAATAGAGTTCCTCTAACAGCGATAAACTTTTTTTTTTAAAGTCCTCATGTTTTAAATCCATTCTTAATGTAACCCTTACGTAAAACCAATCCTTATTTTTAAAGATTTTTTTTGAATCCTTTAAAAAAAAAAAAATCCTTATTTTTGAAGAGCTAAAACTATAATAATTCAAATGATAATTCTTGTAATTAAAGGGACTTTTAAAGACGATAATAAATAAATAATACTTTACATATAACATAATGTCTATTTTTGGAAGATCCTTATCTTTAAAGATCTAAAAAAAAAAAAAAATCAAAAACTCACTAAAATGTTAATCCTTATTTTTTTTTAATATATCCTTTATTTTTAAAGATTGAAAACGAATAAATTTAAATCATCGCTTTTTTAATCATAATTTCTTTTTAAATATCTCAGATTATTTGTAAAAAAAAAAAAAATAATGTACAAATTGAGAAAAATGTAAAGAATTGAGTCGAATATTATAATATAATATAATTTCAAATATAATCCTGTAACCCTTTTATTTTTAAAAGCGATATTTAATAGCAACCTAATCGGTATTAGCATCCTTTTACAGTTACATGGCTTCTTATAGGAACAAGTTAGTTCCTGTATGCGCTTACGTTATAGCAGCGATAAGCCCTGATCTCTTAATCAGACACAGCTTGTCGAGTTACTGCGAAGAGTCGTCCATCTGGAAAAACTGGCCGACTGACACCGGAGACTCCTTCCGTAAATGTTAAATAAACGTCTCCTCACAGAAACCTCTCCCACATCAGTGATCAAGTAACAACACATTGGAATTCATTATTAGTCTAAGGTCGCGCACGAGTACATGCGAGTGGGCCGTTACTATAGAAACGGTACTACATTCATACTGTATGAACCCGGGGTTGGCAGCTGCACTACTGTCAGAGCTGTTCTTCTTGAGAATGAATCAACACCTGCTGTCTGACCAATCGGATTTGAGATTTCGACAGCGCTGTGGTGTGGGTGTGTGTAATGGATGTGCTTGTGGAGGGCTTATCAGGACGCGACAAATCATCGCATCAATCACCGAGCGCTTCCGCCTTCTGCCGAGCGTATTTTTACTTCGCCTCCATCTAATACAATTTAGAGAATATTACAACAACCGGAGTCTGATTCCTAAAATATTGTCAAACTATTGCTCAAGTCACAACATACCATCAATCAGAGATGTAAAAAATTCAAAAAATAAATAAATAAATAATAAACAAACTGTCGTAAAAGTGTCGTAAAAATAGATTTAGATTTCTAAACGTGAACCAGCTCAGCATCTGTCGCATCAGCGTCACTTCACAGTTTGCGTACACTCGATCGATTAGGCCTCCACGTCCTGGATTAGCGTCGATCCTCGGGTTTGTTTCCACTCGCTGGTTTCCATTCACTCAGTCGGTCCGATTTCTCACTCGAATTAGCTTTCACTCACTTCCACGATTGTGATCAGCTTTCACTCTCTAGCTAGGCTTCGCTAAGTAGATTCGCTTCCTTTCACTGACCAGGTTTCGATCACTCGGTCGGTTACATTTCTCTTCGCTGGTTAGCTTTTGCTCACCAGATTAGCTTTCCTTCACTCACAGGATTGTCTTCACTCTCACTTCCCTTTTCTTGCTTGTACTCACTAGTGTGCTGTTGTTCACGTCGTTCGTTTTTGCTTGGCTAGCTTTTTCACGTGCTACTTTGCTTTTATTACATTTCTCACTCTAGCTTCTCGCTCGTTTCTTTTGCCCACAGCTTTGCTTTCGTTCAGTGGGTTTGAGTTTTCTCTCTCCGACTCGCTACATCGCCTTCACTCGCTAGACCAGCTTTCTTTCACTCATAACATTGCGTTTACTTTTTAGGTTGGATTTTAGTTCGCTTTTACAAGTTTGACTAGTTTGCTCGTCATTTTAGCGTTGGCTAGCTTAGCGTTCACGTGCTAGTTTGCCCTTTCTCACGCGCTTGTACTGGTTCGCTAGTTTCTTTTCACTCCGTACGCTAGGTTTCTCTTGCTAGTTAGCTTTTGCTCATTAGTTTGCCTTAGCTCACTAGATTATCTTTCTCTTCCTCACAGGCTTGCTTTCGCTTTCGCTCTCACTTTGATTTACTTGCTAGTTAGTTTTTGCTAGGTTAGCTTTCACTCATTCGTTTGCGTTTATTCGGTAGGCTAACTAGCTTTTATGACCTAGTTTGCTTTTCCCTCATTATATTAGCTTTTGCTCGGCGCGCTTTTCGGCTCACTGCTTTTGCTCACAGGTTTGCTTTCGTTCAATAGAGTTGATTTCTCTCTGTCTCTCTAATTAGCGTTCACTCGTTACTTTGACTTGCTTTCGTTCACGCATAGGTCTGCTTTTACTCTGTACCCTCCAGTTAGATTGGACTTGTTTACTATCTTGCTCATTATTTTAGCGTCCGCGAGGTGAGCTTTCACTTGGTAGATTAGCTTTCACTCTCTCAGCTTTAGCTTTGGTCGTTATGTTACCTTGTCCCGAGGTTAGCTTTCACTCACCCTGCCGGGTCGCTGAGACTCAAAGAGCCTTCGCACGGTTTTATTCAAAGCTGTGTGGGATGAAAGAACGATGTCTTGTGATTGTGCCTAAACCTTACATAAGGTTATTTTTTCCCCCTAGAAAGTTGAACTCCATCCACTTTACCACAAAAGAAAAGACATTCTGTCAAAGCACACAACGCAGGAGTTGGAAAAGTCGCTAATTATCCGCACTTTGTAGTGGATATCGTGGCCACAAGATTAACATTAACCCCCCTACAAAGCGATCACAGATTTAGGTTTCCTGGGGCTTTCAATTTCTCAGTGTATTTGATCGAATGGATTCTAAATAGAGTGCTTTTAGTCCGACGCTTTCCAGCACAGCTTGATTTCCCGCGTCAGGTGTGTTAGGAGCCGGACGAGGGCGTGAATGTGGGGCGGACGGGCATTGTTCTCTTAACTCCGGCATGCGGGACTCGTGTTTAAGATCTGGTAAAGAAACCGAGCTGAAAAAGAATGTGATCTGAAGGAGAGGAGAAGAGTCCTCCAGGGATCCGCTGCCATTTCCTCTCATTCCCTTTCCACTCTTCACCTCTTTCTCTCTCTCTCTCTCACACACACACACACACACACACACACCTTGCCTTTCTTTCTATCCAGATCAGGAACAGTGAGGCAAAGTAATTCACAAAGTATCCTTCAGAGACTCCGTCGCTCCAAGTCTCTCACTACTCCCTGCTACTCAAATCCATCTCTTTCTCTCAGTCTTTTTTTTTTTTTTTTTAAACATGAACTCTAACCATGCTGCAAAAGAACACACTGTCTCAGGATGTTTTGCACGCCTCAGAGGGGAAATGTCTCATCCGAAGCCTCTAATCTCCATTATAAGCCATGCTTTAGCTGGGAATTACAAGCGCTTAGCTTCCTGATTAGATCGCTGTACGTTACACTAGATAAACTCGACAAATGTTGAAAAAACGGCATAGGAGCCGTCGAGATGGAAAGAAAACGCTCTCGAACCACGTCTCAATTATCTCGACGCCGCAGAACGTCCATTCGGAGAACACCGAGTACAGACTGTCTAGGAGTTTTTCCTTTACAGTAGATGCACCTTTAGAATCAGACAGCTTAGCGTGATGTCGTAAGAATAATAATAATAATAATAATAATAATAATAATAATAATATTTCAGGAATAAAACACTCTGGTGCAGTGTGATGGTGAAGTGGAGATACTGCTACCAGCATGAAGTTGATTCTTTTCCAATAGCAATCTCTCTCTCGCTCTCTCTCGCTCTCTCTCTCTCACCCTTACAATCTCATGGCTCTAGAATGTTTTCGCAAGAAATGAGTGGGAAAAGATCCCCAAGTCCAGCTGTACCACGCTGACAGACTCTTACCCAATAAAGACTGAGTGGTGTAAATAAAATTCAAAAAACGGCTTCAACGAAGTATTAGTTGAGGGGTGTGCATACTTTTGCAACTAGGTCATTAAGTTTCCTATAAAAAAAAAAGTTTCAGATTGCTTTTCACTTTGAAATGACACCTCGAAGGTAGAAAAATATCGCACTTCACACACACACACACACAAAAAAAACCACCGGCCATTTTAACAGGGGTGTGTAGACTTTTCCCCCCCCCACTGTAAACAGGACTCTTTGTATATAAACCTGTTATAACATACATCCTGAATATTTAATCAGCGTAGCATTACAATGCCTAGCATAAGACTGCGTTGAATACTTAAGCAAGACACTGTATATTTATTACCAACCACCGAGATGGAAATTTTGCAAAAAACCTGGCAACCCGGACGAATCGTATTAGCTCTTACAACCTTGTGTGTTCACGCTGGATGATTTGGATGGGATCTGAGGTTATTAAAGGTCGCCTGCTAACCGCTGAGGTGTTTTCACAGTGCTGTGATTTGGTTCATGTTACCGATACACCACTGGTATTCCTTAAAGAAATACTAGAACGCTTCAAAACGTCACAACTTGGCTCCCATTCTCCACCTCTGGATATAAACACTTCCCGTTTCTTTCCTTCATCATGCCGTGATGCTGTATGTCATCATCACTGTGCAGCGTACACCATCCCGAGTGCAGTTCTGTTGAAGTTGATCCGTGTCTGTGAAACCTCCGTCCCTGTGCGAAACTCTTCTCTCTGTGCGTCACTGCTCCCGTGAGATCACTTCATCTTTTCCTGATCTAGACATTCGGAAGCTAACGAACACACCTGGGCAGTAAAACAGGCCGAAAATAAACCAAGGTTTGCAGTGGGGCTGTGAGTCTCTGAGTCTGTCTGCTTTGGGCGCTATATTTATCTCACGCTGTCCTTTTTCCACTCTTCCATGTGTATCGGTCCTTGTTCCAAGTCGATCACCCGCAAAGTGCGGATGATGAAGCCTCATTAGCCTTATCGCTCCGTGCGATGAGGAGGAACCTGACCTTCTCGGGCTTCCATGCTTGGGCTGATCCAGACCTCACCGCCTGCTGGGGGGCAGAGTGTTGGCGAGCAGGCTCAGCGCATAGCTCCTGGCATCGGGGCGTCAAGCGCAGTACGGCGAGGATGGACAACATATGGCCTCATTATTACAGCCTCCTGGTGGATATGCTCGCCAGGGAGAGGCCACGAGTGCCAGCCTGGCTTACGGGCACTTCATGGGCTCGGAGAGATGGTTATGGAAATGTCGAGTTGCCAGACTGCCAAAAGGCCGAGATTGGGATGAAGGATGTTCATCTTCAAAGATTATCTATTGGTTTGGGTTGGGTTTGTGTGTGTGTGTGTGTGTGTGTGTGTGTGCGTGCGTGTGTGCTAATGCAGGGGCTGAACTGTTAATCATCCGGGGCTGAGCACAGATTCTTCTCCATTAAAAAAAAAACTTTTTAAAACGTACTTTTAAATACACGGTTAGCATGGTTTTTTAAAAATGATTATTTCTTTCACGTGAGGGCAAACTGCTTGAAAATCACTGTTTGCAGGAATTTCAGACCGATAAAATGTCAATTTTTTGGCTAGCTCACACGAGACTAGGCTAGTTTGGTGTCACTAGCCAAAGGGGAGGTACAACTAGCTGCTACAGTGCTATGCTAATTGCGTTGTCTGATCTTATGCTCTGCTCTTGTCATGTTCACGTAACTTATACAGACATTTACTTACACAGCTTGTTTTCCTGCTCAGCCAGAGAGGACGTTTCAGTGTCCACCCATTTACTGGTTTCAATATTTTTTTATATCGATGTATATCAGTTTCTCCCTCACACTGACTGTGTGAGCTACAAAACCTAGTGAGTACCGAGTGAGTAAGAGAGAGTGAGTGAGAAAGAGAGAGTGAGTGAGAGTGAGTGAGTGAGTGAGAGAGAGTGAGAGGGAGTGAGTGAGTGTGAGAGAGAGAGTGTGAGAGAGAGAGAGTGAGTGAGAGTGAGTGAGTGAGAGAGAGAGGGAGTGAGTGAGTATGAGAGAGAAGTGTGAGAGAGAGAGGAGTGAGTGAGAGTGAGTGAGTGAGAGAGAGAGTGAGAGGGAGTGAGTGAGTATGAGAGAGAGAGTGAGAAAGAGAGTGAGAGTGGTGAGTGAGTGAGAGAGAGAGAGTGAGAGAGTGAGAGTGAGAGTGTGAGAGAAAAGTAAGAGCGAGGTGAGAGAGAGAGTGAGGTGTGAGAGAGAGAGTGGTGAGTGAAGAGAGAGTGAGAGAGAGTGTGTGAGGTGAGGGTGTGTGAGAGAGAGAGAGAGAGAGAGAGAGAGGAGAGAGAGAGTGAATGAGAGAGAGAGAGAGTGAGAGAGAGTGAATGAGAGAGAGAGTGAAAGGGAGTGAGTGAGTGTGAGAGAGAGAGAGGGTGAGTGAGAGTGAGTGTAGGTGAGTGAGTGAGTGAGAGAGAGTGAGAGAGAGAGAGTGAGAGTGAGAGGTGTGAGAGAGAAGTGAGAGAGAGAGTGTGAGAGAGTGAGAGTGAGTGAGTGAGAGAGAGTGAATGAGAGAGAGAGGGAGAGTGAATGAGAGAGTGGTGGAGAGAGAGTAAGAGGGAGTGAGTGAGTGTGAGGAGAGAGTGTGAGGAGAGAGTGAGTGAGGAGTGGTGAGAGTGAGTGAGTGAGTGAGAGAGAGAGAGAGCGAGAGTGAGAGAGTGAGAGTGAGAGTGTGAGAGAGAGAGAGTGAGAGCGAGTGAGAGAGAGGTGAGGTGTGAGAGAGAGAGAGGTGAGTGGTGAAGAGAGGTGAGAGAGGTGTGAGTGAGAGTGTGTGTGAGAGGAGAGAGAGAGAGTGAGAGAGAGGTGAATGAGAGAGAGAAGGTGAGAGAGAGTGAATGAGAGAGAGAGTGAAAGGGAGTGAGTGAGTGTGAGAGAGAGAGAGTGAGTGAGGTGGGGGTGTGAGTGAGTGAGTGAGAGAGAGAGTGAGAGAGAGAGAGAAGTGAGTAGAGTGTGAGAGAGAGAGGTGAGAGAGAGTGAGTAGGAGAGAGAGTGAGAGTGAGTGGGTGAGAGAGAGTGAATGAGAGAGAGAGGGAGAGTGAATGAGAGAGTGAGTGAGAGAGAGTGAGAGGGTGAGTGAGTGTGAGAGAGAGAGTGTGAGAGAGAGAGTGAGTGGTGGTGAGTGGTGGAGGTGGTGAGTGGTGAGGTGAGTGAGTGGTGAGTGAGGTGAGTGGGTGGTGAGTGAGTGAGTGAAGAGTGAGTGGTGAGTGAGTGAGTGAGTGAGTGGTGGTGGTGAGTGGTAGTGGTGGTGAGTGAGTGAGAGAGAGAGAGTGAGAGTGTGAGGAGAGAGTGAATGAGAGAGAGGTGAGGTGAGAGTGAATGAGAGAGAGTGAGTGAGAGAGAGGTGAGAGGGGTGAGTGAGTGAGGGTGAGAGAGAGAGAGGTGAGGTGTGAGGAGAGGTGAATGAGAGAGAGAGAGTGAGGTGAGAGTGAATGAGAGAGGGTGTGAGAGAGTGAGTGAGTGAGTGAGTGAGAGAGAGTGAGTGAGAGAGAGAGAGAAGCGAGAGTGAGAGAGAGGGCGAGAGTGAGTGAGAGAGAGAGCGAGTGAGTGAGAGGAGAGAGTGGTGTGAGAGAGAGAGAGTGAGTGAGAGAGAGAGAGTGGGAGGTGAGTGAGAGAGAGTGAATGCGAGAGAGAGTGGTAGTGAGTGAATGAGAGAGAGTGAGTGAGAGAGAGTGGGGTGAGGTGAGTGATGTGAGAGAGAGAGTGAGTGAGTGAGTGAGAGAGAGAGTGAGTGAGAGAGAGAGTGAGTGAGAGAGAGAGTGAGTGAGAGTGAGTGGAATATCTGTTTATAGCTGCTATAACGTAGTTGATAACAGGCGAACTGCTGTGGTAGAACAGGACACGACGGTACTATTGTTAGGATATTAGAAAAGGATGTAAACAAACAAACAAAAAATAACCAATCACAATGATAACAACAGCAGCGTCAGTATAATAAGTACGCAGATTGGAATGTGAGTCTGATGTGAGTGTAGAATACAAAAACAAAAACCTAGATCAGGAAAAAAAAAAAAAAACAGCCACTAAGGCATGCAAATGAGGTAGTGATTAATGACAGGACTTGCTTTTGAACGCTTTGGCAGCTCGGCTGATGACAAGGGTGAGAAACACAGCACTTTCTGAATATGAAACTCAATTAATCAATAATAAAGTGCGCCCCCTAGCGGCCGAGGGAAACTTTTCCTGGCCTGAACGGCAGCTTTTCTTGCTTTTCTTGTCCTTTCTCACACAACTGAAGAGCTATAAAGGGCTTCCAGGTGAAACACAACTCCAACTCACTATTTATATTCTACAGAGAGTTAAAAAAAAAAAAGAAAGAAAGAAAAAAAAGAAAACGAATCATATAAAATAAAATAAAAAGGGCAGAGAGGGGTTTTACTGCAGAGAGATGCAGAGACTGAATACATATAAATATGCAAATATGCAAATGCATATTTTTTCCTTTCACTCACTCACTCACTCACTAACACACACACACACACACACACACATCCCTAACTTCAACTGGACAAACCTTACAAGCCCATCTGTTATTGTGCCAAATGAACTTAATGGCCCGAGCATAAACGAGCTCATAATATACATCAACAATGTGTGTGTGTGTGTGTGTGTGTGTGTGTGTGTGTGTGTGTGGATGAATATGCCATGCGCAGAGCCACACTGCAGACAATCACCAAGCCATTGAATGCTAATTAAGTCATAGACAAGTCAGATTGTGTCTACATGCTGTCTACTGGTGTAATACGAAAAGAGGAGCTATTTCGACAGCATACTCATCCGTGTGTGTGTGTGTGTGTGTGTGTGTATGTGTGTGTTTGTGTGTGTTTATGTGTCTGTGTGTGTGTGTGTGTGTGTGTGTGTGTGTGTGTGTGTGTGTCTGTCTGTGTGTGTGTGTCTGTTTGTGTGTGCGTGTGTGTGTCTGTTTGTGTGTGTGTGTGGTGTGTGTGTGTGTGTGTGTGTATACTCTACAAGGTGGCATTAAGATGCTATATACACTGATGCTACTGAGGGATGAATCCCATAAAACAACAAACTTGACACTAATAAGATGTTTAGATATAAATAGATGGATGTGAGATACAGCCACTGTCTCACCCCAGAAGCAGTGCTGCTCGGTTTATATATATATATATATATGAGAAAGAAATTAGTGATGCTGGGTTGCCAGTTTTTATCATTCTTTAGAAATATAGGCTTTGTTAATAAACTAGGAACACAAGGTGGCTTGAGTATACACTGGTTGCCAGGTTAATAGTTTATAATTATTATGATTCTAATTAAGAGTAAGCTCCATGATACACTGTATTCATAGCTCATATAGAGCCTAGACACCATGTGTTATTAGATAGATAAACACCTAACAACAACAACAACAATAATAATAATAATAATAATAATAATAATAATAGGTTTTGGGTAAAACTATTGATAAATTGAATGAATTGGGTGTTAGGGTGTTGTGGGGGATACAATTTTCTTCTTCTTCTTTTATTTTTTTTAAAGTGCCGCACAATTAACACAATTAAGAAAAAACACAATTAATAAACTGTAATTGCTCTGCGTAAAGCTGGCTTACCTTCGCCTCCCCGCGCGCGCGTGCACCCGGTGTTAACGCAAAGCCCCAAAGATCCGGTGGTCCGAGTTTAAAACCCTCTCTCTCTGTCTCTGATTTCTCCAAACAGAAGAAGTAGAAAGAAGGGGAAAAAAAAGAATGAAAGGAAGGAAGGAAGGAAGGAAGGAAGAGTGGAGCAGGTAACCGCTGCGCTCCGGTGCCACGCGCAACGCACAGCCGCAAATACCCGGAGCGTCCGCCGCGCACGCGAGGTTTCCTCACGCAGGGTTTGTGCACGCGAGGTTTCCCGCACGCCTACGAGCGCGACACCGCGACAATGAGGTCCATTGAAGAGTCGCAGCTGCAGAGAAGCTCGGCCAGGAGACACACACACACACACACACTCTCTCGCTCTCTCGCGCGCGCGTGCTCTTTCTCTCCCCTCTCACTCACTCTCACACACACACGCACGCATATGCACTCCCACACACACGCACGCACACACACACACACACACACATACACACACACGCACGCACACGCAGCGCGCCCCCGATACACACTCTGTCACAGGCAGAGCCAAAAGTGTCGCTCGTCGATCCCTGCTTCTGTACTGATGCGAGATTCGAGACCGAGTCGGCTCTCTGAACGAGTCAATCCGTGGAATCGATTCGTAGCGAACAGACGTTTCTCCCCTCCCCACCTGCAACACAAAGTTGCTTATTTGATCATTTCCTCTTATATCATGATTTCTCCCACAGCTCCCACTTTTCAACAGTACAAAGACTGCAAATTGTGTCTTTCTGGTCACTAAACACTACTTAAACGAGAATCGACACCCAAACAAGTTAAAACAAGGTGTTTGTACAAAAACAAACAAACAACAACAACAACAACCAAGAGATCATGTGACAGCATGAATGTGATAGGAATGATAAAAGACAGGAGACTGGAGCTCTGAGGGAATCGAAAGTCAAAGGGGGTCAATAGAACAAAAAGGAGGAGGCGGGACCCTTCAGATTCTAGAGAGCGTTTGATTGGACGGAAAATCGGATGAGAAGCTGAAGTGCAGGATGATGTCATCAAAACGTCCGATCCGTATCGATGGTAGCGAGAGAGAGAGAGAGAGAGAGAGAGAGAGATTGTACATTTTGAATGCGTGTATCTTTTGTCACTAGCTTATAGATAAAATTAAAGAGAACAAATTCGTACTAAAACCCAGAAAACTCCCATTTTGATTTCATGGCGATTTTAAGGGGACTTTTAGAGTAAAGCCTTAATGATACGGTGCATTTACTCTTCGAGGTTTAAGTGCTAAAGGCACAAAACGTACAAAAAGTACTTACAGGAATTTTAAGATATATATATATATATATAGTGTTACACACTCGCACTCTCGTTTCCACTTTAGTCATCTCTCTATTAGAATGACTATCAGCTCTGACACACACTTTATCTCTCTCGCTCTCTCTCTCTCTCTCTCTCACACACACACACGCAAACACACAAAATCCCCGCTGTTGAATTAATACCCAGAGATGAATTAACTGTCATACTGTTGTTTCTTTCTTTCTCTGTCTTCTTTCTTTTTTGTTTTTGACCTTGTTTGGACTCTGTTTTAATTTGACACAGTGCAAGGGGGATTGAAAGACACAGAAGGAAAGTGGGGGGGAAAAGAGTGAGTGTGAGTGTATGTGTGTGAGTGAGAAAGAAAGATAAGCATGTGTGTGTGTGTGTGTGTGTGTGTGAGAGAGAGAGAGAGAGAGAGAGACGGACAATGGAGTAATTGCATTTTCCCCGAGTCTCTCCTCTCTCTGTGACAGGCTCAATGGCGAGCTCCCGTGTCGAAAAAACGTGACAGAAATGGAGTGTGTTGTTAATTCATCTGTCACTTAGCTTATGCACCATTGTTGTCTCTGAGTGAGTGAGTGAGTGAGTGTGTGTGTGTGTGTGTGTGTGTGTGTGTGTGTGTGTGTGTGTGTGTGTGTGTGAGGAATTATGAAGAATGATGCTCGTATCTGTGTGCAGAGCCGTTAAGGGAATCGAGCCACATCCCTTCAGTGACTTTACCACAAATAAGCAAAGGGCCTTAACGAAGCACTCTCGCTAATCCACTCCCAGAATGACTTTGTGACAAAGTTAATTAAGAGTTCCCGGCTGCTGTGGCAGTCTTTTCAGAGCTACAGCTCGGTTATAACAGCTCTACGGTACATACGACTGTGTTTGGTCTTATATCACTGCGGATTAGTGACTGTGAAAGCACATTGTCTGAGGCCAGAGTGATATTAAGTGCTCACAGCTGAAAGGTTCCAAATTGGAGAAAGGAACATGCTGCTTATAATAAAAACGGCAGTGCTGGCGGGAGTCACGTTTCCGGATCAGTTTTTATAAAATTAGATTCTGTAAAGAGAGCAGAAAGTCTAATCCTCCAACTGTGTTCAGTGGTATGATTTTTGGCCAGAATTTGCAATCGCAGAAAAAACCTCTTGCGAGCGGTGAGAATGTGACGGGGTCACGTGGCGCTTTTGTGACGGAAGACAGCTAGGACAAAGTTGTACGAGGGTGAGAATTTTAAAATGAACATCTCAGAGTGTTAGCGCTGCTTTGAGGCTCATCTAAGAGCCACCAAGAGGAGGAGAATGGTAGTGGTGATAATGAAATGTAAATGATGGATAGATGGATGGATAGACAGTAGGATTGATGGACTGTTAGATAAATGGATGGCTGGATGGATTGCTGGATGGGTGGTTGTCTGGATGGATGGATGAATGAATGAATGGATGGCTGTGTAGTTGGTTGGATGGATAGATGATGAATGGATGAATTAATGGATGACTGGATGGATGATTGGGTAGTTGGGTGGACAGTAAGATGGATGAATGGATAAATGAATGGATGAATGAATGGATGGATGATTGGGTAGCTAGGTGGACAATAAGATGGATGAATGGATTGATAGACAGGCAGATAGATGGATGAATGCTGACTGAATGGATGGATGAATGGCTGGATGGGTGGGTGGTTACTTGGATGGATGGATGGACGGATGGATGGATGGATGTATGAACAGATGGGTGGACAGTTGGACAGCTGGATGGATGGATGACCAGATGGACAGATGCAAACATGGATGGTTGAACAGATGGATGGATGAATTGATGAACAGATGGATGGGTGGATGTCTGGTTGGATGGATGGATGAACAGATGGATGTATGAACAGATGGGTGGACAGTTGGAAAGCTGGATGGATGCATGACCAGATGGACAGATGCAAAGATGGATGGTTGAACAGATGGATGGATGAATTGATGAACAGATGGATGGGTGGATGTCTGGTTGGCTGGATGGATGATTGATGGATGGATGGATGATTGGGTAGCTGGGTGGACAGTAAGATGGATGGATGGATTGATGGACAGGCAGCTAGATGGATGGATGCTGATTGACTGGATGGATGGATGGCTGCATGGGTGGATGGATCTCTTTTGGTTTTCCACAAAGAGAATTCTTATATCTAAATTCATCCAGAGACTGAAAGCAATAATTGATTTTAACCATCTTCTTTAAAAGAGCCAACACTTTTGTGACTTTTCTTCCGTTTTTGTTGTTGTTGTTGTTGTTGTTGAAAAAATGCAAATGTTAAAATAAACAATTTGATAATTGTTTGTTAGAGTGGAGATGAGCAGTTTCTCCAGTTATCTGACAGAATCATTGTGAGCAATATTTATTTTTTAAAATTAGTTTTGCCCTTTCTCTGGAAAGGTGCCAATAATTATGCAGCTGAATATAAACCTTGCAATTGTGCACTGCATGCTGGGAAGAGACAATGTTTAATTCAGACTCGGAGTGGAATGTACGCCATGCTACAACCCACCCACCCAAACACACTACTCTGCCTCCATGGAAACCTGAGGCCCTGAGAGGACTCTGAGATAATACTGCTTTTGTAGTGGTGTGATTTCCACAGCATCCATGCTGAGACCTTCTCTTCTCCATGTCACTCACATATTAGTGTTGATGGGGAGCTGGCGGTGAGACAGCGCCAGTGTAAGCCTCACCGGACGGGCGGTTTGATATCTAAGAGCAGGTAATGGTCCAATGACAACTTTCCCCCATAGGCTTTCTGATTCTTCCTGCTGATGAGTTTGTGGTTTGGGTCTTATGGTATGGCCTCTATATTTCTGCTCCTGAAGTCTTCTTCGGACGGTGGATTGTGATACCTTCACCCCTGCCCTGTGGAGGTTGTTGGTGTTGTCACCAACTGTAGTTTTTGGGTTTAACTTCACAGCTCTCACAGTATTTCCGTTATCAACTGTTGTTTTCCTCGGCCGAACCGTTCCACGTCTGGTTGATCAGTACACCAGTGGGTTCTTTCTTTTTCTGGACATTCCAAATTGTTGTACTGGCTATACCAAATGGCTGGATGAATGATTGGGTGGCTAGATGGATGGATGGATAGATGGATAGATGGATGGATATATGAGTAGATGAATGGATAGGTAGTATTATTGCTGGGCAAATGGATGGATGGATGGATGGATGGATGATCAGATGGATGGATGGAGGAACAGATGGACAGACATACAGATTAATGGATGGATGAACAGACGAATGGATCGATGCAGGAATAGCTGGACAGACATTTACCCATATGTCTGTCCAGCTATTTCTCCATCGATCCATTTGTGGTGGATGAACAGATGGCTGGATGGATGTATGAGTAGATGAATGGATAGGGAGTAGAAGGATGGGCAGATGAATAGATGCATGGAAGAACAGATGAATGGATGGATGGAGGAATAGATGGACAGACATATGGATGGGAGGATGAACAGATTGAAGGATGGATGGATGGAGGATTAGATGGACAGACATATGGATGGGTGGGTGAACAGATGGCTGGATGGATGTATGAGTAGATGAATGGGTAGGGAGTAGAATTGATGGGCAGATGGATGGATGGATGGATGGATGAACAGATGAATGGATGGATGGAGGAATAGCTGGACAGATATATGGATGGGTGGATGAACAGATGGAAGGATGGATGGAGGAATAGATGGACAGACATATGGATGGTTGGATGAACAGATGAATGGATGGTTGTATGAGTAGATGAATGGGTAGGGAGTAGAATTGATGGGCAGATGGATGGATGGATGAACAGGTGAATGGATGGATGGAGGAATAGCTGGACAGACATATGGATGGGTGGATGAACAGATGGAAGGATGAATGGATGGATGGAGGAATAGCTGGACAGACATATGGATGGGTGGATGAACAGATGGAAGGATGGATGGATGGATGGAGGAATAGATGGACAGACATATGGATGGTTGGATGAACAGATGAATGGATGGATGGAGGAATAGATGGACAGACATATGGATAGGTGGATGAACAGATGGAAGGATGGATGGATGGATGGATGGATGGATGGATGGATGGATGGATGGATGGAGGAATAGATGGACAGACATATGGATGGTTGGATGAACAGATGGCTGGATGGATGTATGAGTAGATGAATGGGTAGGGAGTAGAATGGATGGGCAGATGGATAGATGCATGGAAGAACAGATGAATGGATGGATGGAGGAATAGATGGACATACATATGGATGGTTGGATGAACAGATGGATGGGCAGATGGATAGATGCATGGAAGAACAGATGAATGGATCGATGGAGGAATAGCTGGACAGACATATGGATGGGTGTATGAACAGATGGATGGATGAATAGATGGATGGATGGATATATGAGTAGATGAATGGGTAGATAGTAGACTGGATGGGCGGCTGGAGGGATAGATGGATAGATGGATAGTAGATCGATGAGCACAGGGTGAGACACTGAAGTGAGGAAGGTTTAGATCTCAGGAACAGCTGCTGTATGAAACCTCGGACCTCGTTGCTGTAGTTAATATTTCTGTAGTCTGTAGTAGGCGGCAGTAGATTTTCAGCACCGCACCTAGATGTCACGCCAATTAGCAACAGTGCTACAGCTTTACTGAGTAACGACGAGCTCTTTCACCAAATATATTCCTCGGACTCGGGACCGAAATAGCTTTTCTTCTTCTATTGTCATGCTCCAAAAGCAGCAAACACCTAAGGTGGCACAAAGTAATAAGTGTGAAGATATTTAAAAGATGTGTTTATTTGCGCATGAGTGGCTGTCAGGCAGAATGGAGGCTCTGCCCGGAGGACACAAAGAAGCAAGCGGTCCCCTCAGAACAGCTTTATTAAACTTCATAATTATGAAGATTCACTTTCTCGCGCCGTTTCCTGCTCGGGGAGGCAAAAGAATTCTCACCTCCCTCGTCAGCTTCGCTGGAACGAGCGCCATGACAGACACAACACAATAAACCCCGGCCTCGACTCAGCCGGCACTCTGAAGACAGGAAATTGCATCAATCTTTTTTTTTTTTTCTTCTCCCCGAGTCGAAAAACAGGAGAACAAAAGCGGGCCGTTGCACTTTTAGTTCATTTGAAGCCTTTTTTTTCTCTCCTTTTATTCTTCTTCTTTTCTTTTTCTTTTCTTTTTTTTTTTTCCAGCAGCTCAATCTTTTTTGAAGATGGACTGTGTCACCAGGCTCGCAGTGAAGAGGAGCAGATGTCAGGGACGCAAGGGTGGCGATTTGCCGAGACACACACACACACACACACACACACACACACACACACACACACACACACACACACACACACACACACACACACATATATATATTTTTTTTTATTTCCTTGTGGTGAACTTTTTTGGTTTAAAAAAAAAGAAAGAAAGATTTTATTTCAAGAAACAAACTTAAAAAAAACCTAAAAGTCCTAAAGGTACACACACACACACACACACACACACACACACACACACACACACACACACACACACGAACCTCACACGTTACTCTCACTGTCGTTGTAAAGTGATTTTGTATGTTCTATTTATTTATTTGTGATTTATTTATTTATTTGTTTGTTTGTTTGTTTGTAAATACAAAAAAAAAAGTTTTATCTATAAGTTCATAGAATTATCTGACAGTTTAGACATTTTTCTGGTCCTTCGAAAGGAATTTGGTCTTTTAGGTCTTTAAATTAAAGCTGCAATTTTGGTTTTGAGAGAAAGAGAGAAAGAAAGAAAGAAAGAAAGAAAAAGTTTTCCTGGTGGGTGCCAGAAAAATGTCCCCACAATGATAGGAATATCTGACACTTTTGATCTTGTGGGGACATTTTTCAGGTCCAGACTAAGAAATATCTTGTGGCTGTGGTTACGTCTCCTGCAGGGTCCTGTAGAGTGTGTGTGTGTGTGTGTGTGTGTGTATGTGTGTGTGTGTGTGCACGCTTGAGCGATCTCTCTGAAAGCCAGGAGGCCCTGTCTTGCCTTTATGCACCCTCGGATCCCCTCTCGCCTTTATTCCCGTCGTCGCACTCTCATCATGCTTGCACGGATCTGAACAAATCCTCGTCTTTTCTTTTCCCCTCCTGTGAAACAGATGCGCTCAGGCCAATCAGATCTGCGCACGGCCACCGGCTAGGGTGGGAACATTTTGGGGATAACGTTTCAAAGCGAACGAGCCCTTTCAACCGGGCCTGACATGTGCTCAGGGTCAGTGCGAACAAAGAAGCATGGGATTAGATTTGATACAGTCAATATGGAGACGCCCTCGCCACCCCGGATCGTCTGAGTTAGCACGCTAATGCTGTCAGCGCTACAATGGCACGGCCGGCCCTCGATGTGTAGAGCGGTGCCGTGGCGGAGGATTCACAGATTACTCTGATACACCTAATTAGAGCATGGAAATCCTCTTTGAGAGGAGGGAAGGGTGTGATGAAAAGAAACAAGATGGGATTAGTGTAAGACCAAACAAACATGGCCGACGCATGAGAAGATTCAACAAGGAGCTGAAGCCTGAGGGTTCCTCTCTCATCCTCAAACTGAAACTCTGGCAGAAAGAGAAACACAGACATATCTGTAGTCATTAATATTACACACACTAACGGCCTGCAGGAATCCCATGGTGCTTTTAGTTTTGCGTGTTCTTTTTTTTTCAGACAGTTTAGATAAAGTTTATACAAAATAAAAATCTATATTATACTATGAAAATACTACAGCAGCTGACTCACACCATGCTAGAACTTTAAAACTTTAAACACAAGTACAACAATGTTACTAATCACTCACTAAACACTATTCACTAATCTGTGATCACTAATCACTGATCACTGAACACTAATCATTCAACACTAATCACTGATCACTAATCACTCATCACTAATCACTAATCACTCATCAATAATCACTCATCACTAATCACTCATCACTCATCACTGATCACTGATCACTCATCATTCAACACTAATCACTCATCACTGATCACTCATCACTCATCACTAATCACTCATCACTAATAACTAATCACTCATCACTGATCACTCATCACTAATCACTGATCACTGATCACTGATCACCATCCTCAACACTAATCACTCATCACTCACTCAACACTCAACATCCTCATCACTCAACACTAATCACTAAAATCACAAACTCACCACTCATCCTATCACTCATCACTGATCACCACCATTATCTAAATAATTCTAAATACACTATCACCACCACCATCACTGATCACTAATCACTGATCACTCACCACTCATCACTACTAATCACTGATCACTCACCACATCACTAATCACTAATCACCATCACTAATCACAATCACTCATCACTGATCACTGATCACTCATCATTCAACACTAATCACTCATCAGATCACCACTCATCACTAATCACTCATCACTAATAACTAATCACTCATCACTGATCACTCATCACTAATCA
Organism: Ameiurus melas; assembly: GCA_012411365.1. Classification (NCBI taxonomy): domain Eukaryota; kingdom Metazoa; phylum Chordata; class Actinopteri; order Siluriformes; family Ictaluridae; genus Ameiurus; species Ameiurus melas. Next base: position 21,898,512 of record CM022770.1, on the reverse strand, counting down.
CTGATCACTGATCACTGATCACTCATCACTCAACACTAATCACTCATCACCAACACTCAACACTCATCACTCATCACTCAACAATCACTAATACTAATAACTAATCACTCATACTGATCACTCATCACTAATCACTGATCACTGATCACTGATCACTCATCACTCAACACTAATCACTCATCACTCAACACTCAACACTCATCACTCATCACTCAACACTAATCACTAATCACTAATCACTCATCACTCATCACTAATCACTGATCACTCACCACTCATCACTGATCACTCATCACTGATCACTCACCACTCATCACTAATCACTGATCACTCACCACTCATCACTGATCACTAATCACTGATCACTCACCACTCATCACTGATCACTAATCACTGATCACTCACCACTCATCCCTGATCACTAATCACTGATCACTCATCACTCATCACTCAATACTACTCACTCATCACTCATCAATCAACACTAATCACTCAACACTAATCACTCATCACTAATCACTCATCACTCATCACTGATCACTGATCACTCATCATTCAACACTAATCACTCATCACTGATCACTCATCACTCATCACTAATCACTCATCACTAATAACTAATCACTCATCACTGATCACTCATCACTAATCACTGATCACTGATCACTGATCACTCATCACTCAACACTAATCACTCATCACTCATCACTCAACACTCAACACTCATCACTCATCACTCAACACTAATCACTAATCACTAATCACTCATCACTCATCACTAATCACTGATCACTCACCACTCATCACTGATCACTCATCACTGATCACTCACCACTCATCACTAATCACTGATCACTCACCACTCATCACTGATCACTAATCACTGATCACTCACCACTCATCACTGATCACTAATCACTGATCACTCACCACTCATCCCTGATCACTAATCACTGATCACTCATCACTCATCACTCAATACTACTCACTCATCACTCATCAATCAACACTAATCACTCAACACTAATCACTCAACACTAATCACTCATCACTCATCACTAATCACTGATCACTCACCACTCATCACTGATCACTAATCACTGATCACTCATCACTCAATACTACTCACTCATCACTCATCAATCAACACTAATCACTCAACACTAATCACTAATCACTAATCACTCATCACTCACCACTCAATACTACTCACTCATCACTGATCAATAATCAATCATCACTGATCACTCATCACTCATCATTGATCACTAATCACTCATCAGTGATCACTAATCAGTAATCACTCATTACAGGATAGATAGATAGATAGATAGATAGATAGATAGATAGATAGATAGATAGATAGATAGATAGATAGATAGATAGATAGATAGATAGATAGATAGATAGATAGATAGAGAGATAGAGACAGACAGACAGATAGATTGCATTAGAAGGTTATAAGCTCATCGCAGCTCAGTTTGATATTAAGAGCAGCACGTATGAAGACTATAAAACACTGAAAATGAATCACACACACACACACACACACACACACACACACACACACAACTAACACACACTCAAACACACACACACACACACACACACACACACACACACACACACACACACACACACACACACTTCCATCAAATGCAAACTGCATTTTCACCTTCAGCTGCTCTAATAAGCAGGGTTTTAATGTGAAAACAGTAGATGTTAAGGGTTTGTGATTGCTCCTTTTTTCTCTTCATGATCAAATTGATGTGTGGTAGAAGATGGCAACACTCTTCAGCATATGCGTGCGTGCACGTGCACGTGTTTGTGTGTGTGTGTGTGTGTGTGTGTGTGTGTGTGATACAGAATACCGATGGCTGTTTAGAACACACAGGCAGATTGCGAGACAGGTGTTAACATAAGCTTTGCAAACCTTCCTGCAATGATACTATGAAAGCTGCAATATTCACAGGAAGGCTTTACTCTTAATGCCGGGATTATTCCGCTGCTCTTTAGTGGGATGAAGCTCACTCCGCTGTGTCAGTGTCCACGTAATTAAAGATACACATCTGCGACAGCAGGAAGAGACAAACAAACGTACATCAGCGTCTGCGCTCTGTTCGCGTGCTGTTCTTCTCCAGTAGGTGTAGGCGAAGTAGGAGAGCTCCTGATTACATTTCTGATTTCTTTCAGGCGGATGGCTTCATCGAGACTGGCGTTTATTAGATCACTTGCCGCTGGCTACGCGACGCGACGCAGAGAGCTGGTGACAGATGGATGAATGTGGAAGCACTAATCATAATGAACAGAGCCTTCGGGGTGGGCCTTCATCACAGCCTGCGAACAGACCTGAGCTTCCGATGGGTCAGATGGCCACATGCCTTCCGTATTGAGTGTGTTTAATGGAGTTGCGGTAATGTGGGGAACGATTTTGACAAGATGGCGACAAGAAAAAAAAAAACCTCCAGCAAACTCTGGAGATGGATGAGCTGCAGAGAATCGACCGCAACTGCACACCAGATGCTGAAATTGCGAGAATAAAATGAAGATCCTTAAAATTTTTTACAATAAATAAATACAAACTACCAAACTTCCAAACTATTCTCCAGAAACTTTACAAGTAAAAGCCCCAAACTATAAAAGCACTGGTGGTTGCCAGCTCCATCCACCCCCAACTCCCACTTCCCTTATGCCCCACTACCCTATAGAGCGCTAACAGTAGATAAAACACGATAAAGTGCCCTCTAGGATGCCCATACAATGGATAAAATGTGATGAACTGTCCTAATGGCTGTGCCTCAAATGAAAAAAAAATATCAATAAATGCCTTCTGGTATACCCCTATGTGTTATAAAACACATTGAAGTGCCCTCTAGGGTGTTCTTCCAGTGGAAAAAAAAAGTGATGAAGTGCCCTGCACGGTGTCCTTACAGTGAAGAAACTGAGATGTTTCTTCATTTGCTTGTATTTTCTCATTTCTAAGTCGCTTCGGATAAAAGCGTCTGCTAAATGAATAAATGTAGATGTAGATGTAGATGTAGTGCCTTACAGGGTGCCCCTATTTGCAAAAAAATATCATAAAGTGCTTTCTAGGCTGCCCTTTCAGTGGAAAATAGATGATGCAGAGCTCTATAAGGTTCCCTTACATGGAAGAAACACAAAGAAGTGCCCCCTAGGATGACGCTTTGTGCAATAAAACGTGATCAGGTGCCCTCTAGGGTGCACCTGCATGTGACAAAACGTGATGAAGTGCCCTCTAGAGTAGTGCTATATGCAAGAAAACGTTATAAAGTGCCCTCTAGGGTGCTCTTTCCGTGAAAAAACCCCCTCCATGACGCAGTGCCCTATAGGGTTCCCTTGCGTGGAACAAACGTGATGAAGTGCCCTCTAGGGTGCGCTTCCAGTGAAAAATCCATTATGCCGTGCCCGAAAGGGTTCCCGTACGTGGGACAAACATGATGAAGTGCCCCCTAGGGTGCTGCTACATGCAAGAAAATGTTATAAAACGCTTTCTAGGATGCCCGAACTCTCACGTGTTCATGAGAGTGATCTTTGTTTGTCTGGCGAGTTTCGCAAGAGTTAAAACCTCCTGTTTGTTGCCTCCTCTGATGCACGCTCGTCTCAAAGAGAAGCCCTGAACCTTTCCTGCAAGCTTTCTAGCAGAACTCGAGTTGATTTTCAGATTATGTCGAATCTTTCCAGCCTGGCCTTTACAGGGCTAATCTTAAAGCCACGAGATACATCAATATACGCTTTTATGCCTGACTTCGCCTGCTTCTGCTGCAGCAAAACGAGGTGCATCTGTCAGAAGCGGCTGACACACACGGCCCTGAAAGGTTCCCGTCATCAGTCAGCAGCCGAGACGTCTCGCCTTCCTTCTCCTTCTCCCGCTGTGAGGATTTTGCCCCCACATAATTCAATTATTTCTCATTCAATCGCGCTCCATTAGATTGCCATCGCTCCCCGACTCGCCTCGTTACCGCGAGGAAACGGCTTCGAGGAGGATTCGCTGGCGTCGGACCGAAGATTCGCTTTATGTCCGCGGATACGTTTTATCATGAAACATAACGCTGTGAGACAGACCGCTGCGAGCTGGGCTGATTGATTAGACGCCGTTCTGTGTGAGCGTTCCGGCTGGGACGATATACCGACATTCGCGTTATAACGTGTTTAACGTGTCCGTGGTACATAATTAACACGGAACAAATAAAGAACGTGGGCCAGGAACCAGACCGCCAACCCTACGATTAGCGGACAACCCGCTCTACCACCTGATCCACAGCCGGCCAACGCGAACCGCTCGCAGATTGCGTGACGGAACGCAAGCCTAAAGGAGAGTGTTGAAGCAGGGGCGTTGAGATAAATATAAATCACATGGACCTAGCATCCTCGCATCCTAGCGTTCTCTACCTTGAGAAAAATCTGGCACGGTTGCTCGTAAGTTCCCTTTACAGGACCGAGACGTTCTCGCGTTTCCAGCAGTAATCACCTCCACGCTTTCACTCTGACGGATATTGAGTTCGAAATGAAACAACCGTAATTGCCTCATCCCTTATAATCCCTGCGTCGGATTTAATCCCCTCGTTCTTCCAGACACAATAACAATTAGCAACAAGGAGCAAATAATTAGAGCCAGCCTTCGGAGAACATCAACGGAAAGGAAACAAAAAAAAAAAGCGAACGGCTCTGCCGATCGCCGACTCGTACGGCGGTGTTTAATTTTTTATTTCCTTTTTACCCTATTCATTACGATTTCACTTCATTTCACACGCTTCATTACTTTCTTTACCCTATTCGTTACGATGCGACGCAGACACAGCCCGATAATTGAAAATCCGATATTAGATTAGAGACCGGGAGCGCAGACGCTTAAAGCTTACGTACAGGTGCGTTTGACAGAGCGACGTGCAAAACACAACCTGCTACGGTTCTACTACAACAAGGGAAAAATATGTTCACCGGAAAAACAAAAACGAAACGCGGGATAGTTTGTCATCTGCTTTTCTGATCTGTCCTCACAAGCGCCGTGTGACTAAAAGCAGCGATTCTGGTATTTCTGGCACGCCTCAGCTACAAAGGTTAAACGAGCATTCCAATGCTGCATGCCTCCAGCTTTGGTTCTGCAATTTCGAATCAGGAATCCAAACCACGGAGCTAAAAAGCCTAGCCGCTAGCGATGCTCCGAACACACCTTTTACACCGAGTTCAACGCGTTTACCGCTGCCCCGTGCCAATTAAAGGTTCGATTTGAAACCCTAAAGGTGGCGGTATTCAATAAGAGTCTCGGGTCCTGCTTTTCAAAGTCAGTGCTACGCACCGGGGTCAGATCAGATGAAATATTCCATCCGTGAACACAATATTCCATCCGTATACGGAATAGACAGAGAGAGAGCGAGAGAGAGAGCGGAGAGATGAGCCGCACGCTCTGTCCATTTGACCTTCTTTGCAAATTGTAAAGCAATACAACTGTAAACGTGTTTATTTGAAATGTTCCGGTGTAACACCGAGTGGATTTCTAAACCATTGACATCAACGGGGCGGAAGTGCTAATGAAATTTGACATTCCGTGTAAGACTCGAGCACTGCTGTGTAAGTGTGCGTGAATTCTCGAAAACGCAGCTCACTGAAAATTCGGTAAAAGGGCGTTATCGATATCGGTTGTAATCCGATGAATTTTGGAATCCGTTTTCTAAGTTAAAATCGTCGTACGGGCCGTAATTGAATCGAAACGGTAAAAAGCGCTAGACGCTGATATTACATTAGGAGGCTACTGACATAAGTATGCTAATAATACGTCACTCTTCGTTCTCAAGCTAAAAACTTGCAACCACAACTTCTACATTTAAAAAACAAAACTATTTTTACGTCATTTTGCCGTTATGGGATGTTTTGTGTAGATTCATGACATAAAATCCACAAAAAATTTCAGTTTGTCTCAGTTCCAGGATGTAACACTACTGTACAGTTGCTAATCGCTAATTGTGATAAAAAGCAAAAAAGTTGTATTGCAGTCTGCTCATCGGTTTTCTGTTGAATTCAGAATGCACCTTTCAGATAAATGCCAATAAATAACCCCATTTAATATGAGTTGTTGATGTGTAATTGGTCACTAAACTGATTTAGATATTTGGTTCAGCTTACATGGATTAAGAGTAATGTGGCCTGTTACCTAGAATGACCCCTGGCACCCCTGATGTGGACCAATAATAAATATATTTAAATACATATTTGAAAAAAATTATAATAATAAATTATAATAGCAATAATAATAATAACAAAGACTCCTGTAATACTTCCCAATTTCCTGGTGTCCTCATTTCTAGTTCATCATCATTATTACTTTCTACCGTTTACTTGTTCTTCTGTTTCTAGGCTCCTCGTCGTGTGAATATAATTTTCCGCTTTTGAACCTTTCCCTGTGCTTTGATTTATGATAATGGATTTGCCTTTGATTACTGCCTGCCTGTGTTTCGAGCCCCCGCTGCGGACCCCAGCCATGGCACACGGATAAACATGAATGAAAAGATTCAGCGCTGCCTCCTGGTCCTATTAGTTTATATATATTTTTTTTTCTTTAAAAAAAAGAAGAACAATAATAAGCTTGATGAGTTATTAGACCAAACTCATCAATCACACCAATCACACATGACTGATCAGTGATTGTGCTCGATTTTTAACACGTTCAAATGCACACGCGAGGCCGAACATGACATACATTAGCGGTGTAGCTGATTAAACTTGTCAGAATAGTGTTGCTAGGCAACCAGGAAGTATGCACGTTGAGCACAGTCTAGCTAAAGATGGAGGCTTGTGAGTTAGCTGGCTAGAACGTGCTGGTTTGTCTTTTATGGAGAAAAGAAAAGAACTGCTATGTTGAAAATGGTACCGTATCGTCAGGAATATCAACATTTACCTCAGATATGTTGGTTATTTACTACAAAAAGGTTTTGTAATTCTTAAACGACGCTATAATTGCACCTAGCGTTGACTTTCAACCGGATTTACATGGAACTTTGGCTAAATCGAGAAGCTAGTAGCTGCCGTTTTCCCACGGTAACATGACACACTATGATTTTTATTTTTTTCATCAATAGTCGAACAAGTCACTCGTTTATTAGTAAAGGAATAAAACACTTCGGGTTGTGCTGCTTTTGGAAAATAATCAACTTCAGGGTGGTTAAAAGTCGAACTCTGCTTCATCACACTTCCCTGGTGTTGATTATTTCCGACAATTTCTTATATTTTATACTTTTACTTAATTCATCTGCGATCTATGTTAATACATGATGGCTATCAGATGAAGTCAGGTCGATGAGTATAAATATTGGCACCCACAATTCAGCAAAAAAAAACATTGTTTAGTGGAAAAAAGTGTTAATTTGTTAGTGTTACTCGTGAAGTGGTTTATTAAAATGTTAAAAAATGAAACAAATATTAGATGCTTCATGTAAAGCGTTACTAAGTTAAGTTAGAAACCATAACCGTTTATTATTCTTCAGGTCCTGTATTCCTTTCTATAGACATTAAACACAATGATATTCTGAGCCATCCGTTAACCATGAATCAACATTATGATTTCACACAAAATTTAATCTACATCATGTCTCAGGGCGTCAGCGACTTATTTCCATTCTGTACATGAGTGTAAGGGATTGACAGCAGGCCTGTGTAGCGAGCGTCTTTACCTGAGACTGATATCGATATCCGGGGACTGAAGGGAGAAACGTGAAATCTCTCACACAGCACTATCATGCAAATTGAATTAGAGCTGGATGAGGTGGGAGGCAAATAAAACACGCTTAAATGAAAAGGTTTATAGTGAGCAAGCAGATCAAAGCAGCACCGGTGCCCATGGTTTAGTGCCCATTAACCAGAGGGCACGGAGAGACTGTTTCACTCGCGGTCCAGGGGAATTACGGCTTGGTGTTCGACTGACCGGACCTCTGAGATCAGCCAGACTTTATCTGTACCTCGTCGGGTCAAATCGATTTTTATTGTCATCTCATTTCTACACGTATACAGCAGCACACAATGTCGAGCTTGTAAAGATTCAGAGATGCCAGGCTGAATTGAGACCTCCGTTTTATAAGACACGCCGCTTGATACCCGAGTGCTGAGTCATGCTAACAGCATGCTAACGCTGTTTAAATCGTTCATCAGAACCATCAGAACTAGCAGACATAAATGCAATAAAGGATATGCGTACTGTATCATACAGTACGTGTTTATATCTTAAGCTGGAGCACTCTAACTGTATGCATCATTACTGTTAGCTAACGTGCTAACATGAAGAAAAAAAAAAACACGGTGCTTTTGAATATTAGCTTAACTAAAGTGTCAGAAACGTACTGTTTTAAACATTGCTGACTTCTTTGTAAGGATTACGTAAAGGGAAAAACCCGATATATTTGCTGTGCTGTTAAACGCAAATCATCAATGACAAAGTTGTGTGAAGAAATAGAGTTCCTATTACAACAGGAAGTTCATTATTTTCCTATAACAGCATGCCCCGTACTGTTTTATTCCTCTTATACCACTGCCTACTTTTTTTTTTACTAATTAAAGAAGAATATTTGTTTATCCATTTATGGTTTTTTTTTCAGAAAACCTACAGCTTTGCCTGTTACAAAGCGCTAACACTGGAGACTCCTTTCCTTCCATAACGTCTCCTGACAGACGACGTCACCATATCAACGTTTCCACATTTGTTCAAGCGCCCACGTGCGCCGCAAACTCCGCACAAGTCCCTTTAAATGAGACGTTACTGTTGAAACGATAACGTATTACAATGATAACGCAGATACCGTAAGCGTAGGATGTCAGAGCTGTAAGATAATTCACTCATCTGAAATTTAGAATGAACGATACGGGTTACTATGCAATTTCACAGTGTTGGTAAACTAGGACACCTGCTTCCTAAGATTGATGTTTAACAGCTGAACTGAGATGACTCTAAGGCACCCGTTATAGCTCAAGGGCACATAAAACAATACCTCAGAAGCCCAGCCCACCCTGTACGAGGTCATAAAAGTTCATAAAAGCCAGGCAGCTTTGACACGAGTGCTCCGCTCCAAATATCACGACTCCAGCCTCAGTGGAAGTCTTTATTAAATCGTGTTCAGTCCCGGTAGTCATAGATGGGTCGCAGCCCTTCTGTACTTAAATGACAGCGTTGCCAGTTCCATTTCCCCAATCTAATTTAAAACCACACCGCCGAACTCGGAGAATGCAAATCACACCGTGAAATAAAGGACTTTACCGAGGCTTTGGAACTGTCATTAACATGCATCCCACAAGACTTTGCTATTTGTTTTTTTTCTTTCTTTCTTTTTTATTTTTGGTCGGAGAGATCAGAACACGACTACCAGACAGTTGTGTCAAATGTTAAAGATTTTCTACTGACAATGAAGCTGTTTGCTTGGATTTTTATTCATTGCGTAGAGATTACTGCTGATAGTATGCTTTATAAACGGTTCCTATGACTACGGAACAACACCGCTGATTAATTAGTATCATTCATTGAGTTGAGGTCACTGTCTGAGCGGAGTCTTGTATCTTCTCGCAGTGTCAATATGGGCTTTCTCAACATTCTCAGGTGGAGAAGGGAGCCATCCCACCTCATGCTCAGCGTTCCCATGATCCACGAGGTTCCTGACAAACATAAAGTTCTCCGATCCGATCTGTGGGAATTTCAGAGGTGCTGATATCCCCTGGTATTTATGTTTTTTGACGCCTTCCTAGAGCGATACGCTTTTCTTTTCTGTTCAATTCACCGAAGGGGAAAGGACGTTAGATGTGAACGGCGCATTTGCAGTTACATTTCAGCATGTAGGTGAATTCTGACCTGTCAGTTCACGAGCCTTATACTTGTGAGCCAATAGAAACCAAGTGGGCGGGACTTTCGACATTTTGGTCTGTATGAACAAACGGAGGAGCCGCTGATTATTAAGTAGCGCTCACACGGAACATCTGCCTTGCTTTTCCGACACTGGAGACTTCTTCCATAAACGCAAAATAAACAGGGAAGGGAACCTTCGGCACATCAACAAGTGTATTGTTTTTATGTTTTATTATTACATCAGTCGGTTTAGCATCTAAGCTACTATGAATAAGTCGTTACTATAGAAACGATAACCGTATCAGAACATTTGCGTTAATGTGGAACGTTAGGATGAGAAGACACAGCCTTGAGAAGACATCAACTTGTTTCGAATTGTATTATAAAACAAATCCTGGATGAGTTTTTGTTTTTTTTTTGTCAGGGTTGTGATGAATATCATATATTAATTATTAATATTGTTAAGCAAGGCATTCCAAGTTTTAAGAAGTATCTATGCATAAAATAAAAATAGCCTAAAAACACAATCCCAGGCGCCGAGCCTACTGATTTGTCCATTTCTGCAACGCAAAAAATACTGTCCTCATCGCTAGGCAGGCAATTTAATCCCTAATAGATCATTTTCTTTCTGCTACATTTACAAATGGAGCTTGACAACACCCATTAGAGCGCCATGATTTAAGAGTCAGTTCCATTATTCTCGTTCGGTTTCTACAGCTTTACCTGCAGCTTCTAATTTATTAATTACCGTCACCTTTGTCGTTACATCACGCTTTTTTTTGGAAAGCAGAAATCTCACAGCTCGGTAAGTGCAACTAGCCAGTTCTTGCTGAAAGTGTCATATTTTAGGGAGGATTTAACACACACACACACACACACACACACACGTACATCTGCCATACTGGACGAGCTCTCCCTCTCAGCTGTGGCCTTTCCTTTCCTTCCTATCGCCTTAGGAAATGTCTAAGCACATGCAAAGGTCAGCGATATCATGTTTAATAAGAGGCACGGCTCAGCACGGCTCGGTCTTCACCTCCCGTCTTATTGCTTGTGACGGGGAGGTTTTTTTTTTTTCCAGCTGCTGAAATTAAAATTCGTGGATTAAACGTTTTAAACAGGCACCGTAATGGGCAGTCATGATAAATTACGGTGAAACGTTTCGGCAGGATCGTTTCCAGCCGCCCTCGTGCTCATGAAGCGGTCAGAATAATTTCGGATAAGGGGGTGATAACCGGGGATAGTGAGCGAAATTTCAGCCTATAAAAGAAAATAAAAAATTCGCAGATGAGATGAGATCATTTCAAAAAGTGTCCGAGATCTGTTCTAGGGAAAATAGATAGAACTTTTATTTTATTTTATTTTTTTAAATTTCTCTCTGAGGTACACGATGATTTAAAGCAGCACAGCAAAGCCCAGACCGAAGCCAATTCCCAGTAGAGGTCGGCTCAGTCTGATGGGAACATCTCTCTCCGTTTTTTAGAGGCGTCGGTCATCAGGCGCCTCATTGCAGCGTTGTCACTTAGCCCGAGTCTCCTGGGAGGCCCGAGTCGGAGAAGACACACACTCCGCTATTGTGTTCCCGCTGAGGCTGAGCGAGAGCACATAACCGTCACCTCTCATTCTGACTCTGCGGTGAAAGCAATCGATCAATCAGAGCTAAACGAAAGGTGTCAAACAACTCTGTGAGCAGGAGGAGGATGGGATTGCACCTCGCCCGGAGACGACAGATTGGACACTGATGTGTTAGACCAGTTCGTCTGGACTGAGACAGAGAGAGGAAGAAGAAGGAGAAGGAGACGGGGACGGGTCAAGACACATCTGAGAAATGGACGGCAGTTTGGTTCGACATCATCTGACGATTGCAAAAATGAGGGTTCAAAAATATGGTTAAAGTTGGCATGGGGGCGGAGTTAGCCATACTCACAATGAAAGATGTACAATGCCCTCTATATTATTTATTCATGTTTAATCTATCTATCTATCTATCTATCTACAGTGAGAGAAAAAAGTATTTGATCCCCTGCTGATTTTGTACGTTTGCCCACTGATAAAGAAATGATCAGTCTATAATTTTAAATGTAGGTTTATTTGAACAGTGAGAGACAGAATAACAACAACAAAAATCCAGAAAAACTTTTGGTAAAAATTTTATTAATTGATTTGCATTTTAATGAGGGGAAATAAGTATTTGACCCCTCTGCAAAACATGACTTAGTACTTGGTGGCAAAACCCTTGTTGGCGATCACAGAGGTCAGACATTTCTTGTAGTTGGCCACCAGGTTTGCACACATCTCAGGAGGGATTTTGTCCCACTCCTCTTTGCAGATCTTCTCCAAGTCATTAAGGTTTCGAGGCTGACGTTCGTCAACTCGAACCTTCAGCTAACCTTCACCTTCATTAAGGTCTGGAGACTGGCTAGGCCACTCCAGGACCTTAATGTGCTTCTTCTTGAGTCACTCCTTTGTTGCCTTGGCCGTGTGTTTTGGGTCATTGTCATGCTGGAATACCCATCGATGACTCATTTTCAAGGCCCTGGCTGAGGGAAGGAGGTTCTCACCCAAGATTTGACGGTACATGGTCCCGTCCATCGTCCCTTTGATGCGGTGAAGTTGTCCTGTCCCCTGAGCAGAAAAACCCCCCCAAAGCATAATGTTTCCACCTCCATGTTTGACGGTGGGGATGGTGTTCTTGGGGTCATAGGCAGCATTCCTCCTCCTCCAAACACGGCGAGTTGAGCTGATGCCAAAGAGCTCCATTTTGTTCTCATCTGACCACAACACTTTCACCCAGTTGTCCTCTTAATCATTCAGATGTTCATTGGGAAACTTCAGACGGGCATGTATATGTGCTTTCTTGAGCAGGGGGACCTTGCGGGCGCTGCAGGATGTTACCAATTTTTGTTACCAATTGTTTTCTTGGTGACTATGGTCCCAGCTGCCTTGAGATCATTGACAAGATCCTCCCGTGTAGTTCTGGGCTGATTCCTCAACGTTCTCATGATCATTGCAACTCCACGAGGTGAGATCTTGCATGGAGCCCCAGGCCGAGGGAGATTGACAGTTCTTTTGTGTTTCTTCCAATTGCGAATAATCACACCACTGTTGTCACCTTCTCACCAACCTGCTTGGCGATGGTACCATTAAAATTATAGACTGATCATTTATTTGTCAGTGGGCAAATGTACAAAATCAGCAGGGGATCAAATAGTTCTTTCCCTCACTGTATCTATCTACAGTGTATCTATCTATCTATCTATCTATCTATCTATCTATCTATCTATCTATCTATCTATCTATCTTTCTATTGATTGATTGTGATCACCAGTATCAGGTCAATACTAGCACAAAATGGTGGATCGGATATCGAAGAAAACGTTTTGGATATCGGACAAAACATTCGGATATCGATAAAGGCGATTCGGAAAAAAGCGCTGATATCGGAGAAAACGTTTCGGATATCGGAGAAAACGTTTCGTATACTGCGGAAAACTTTTGTATATTGGGGAAAACGTTTCAGATATCGGAGAAAACGTTTCGTATACTGCGGAAAACTTTTGTATATTGGGGAAAACGTTTCGGATATCGGAGAAAACATTTCAGATATCGGATAAAACGTTTCGGATATTGGACAAAACATTTCGGATATCGGACAAAACCTTCCGGATATCGGAGAAAACATTTCGGATATTGGACAAAACGTTTCGGATATCGGACAAAACCTTCCGGATATCTGAGAAAACGTTTCGGATATCGGACAAAACGTTTCGGATATCAGACAAAATGTTCCGGATATCAGAGAAAACGTTTCAGATATCGGACAAAATGTTTCGGATATCGGAGAAAATGTTTCGGATATCGGAGAAAACGTTTCGTATATTGGGGAAAACGTTTCGTATATTGGGGAAAACATTTCGGATATCAGAGAAAACATTTCAGATATCGGATAAAACCTTCCGGATATCGGAGAAAACGTTTCGGATATCGGAGAAAACGCGTCAAATCTTCTGTCATATGGTCCTGTAACAAATGGTTTTTAAAACAGATCATTTTGGAATTAAAATGTTTACATATAAAGAGACTTGACTGTTTTACCATTTCTATTAATGAATTCATTAATTTAGTGAGGCAGTTACTTAGTTGCTTAATCCTATTTGGTGTTCTTTTTGTTCATAGACTCCACAATGAACTCACTTTACATTATTACATTATACTCTATGTAGTCGACGCATATAGTGAACAGGAAGCCATTTTGAATTGGTCCTTGAGGTAGATTATTGTTATTGTTATAATAATAATAATAATAATAATAATAATAATAATAATGTATGTATGTTAATAAAAACCTCAGCATACAAACACACTGTATGCTAATGTGTGTAGCAGGGTAACATTTAAAGCTCATTAATATTCAAATACATAAGCATGTTTCATTTACAGTAAGTAAATAAATTTAGTGAAGGAATTTGATAGACCCACTCCAGATCTATCGCACACATACTATAGCGAGATGCTGTCCTCTGTGTCTCCGACGCCGCTGCCTATTTTCTGTCTTTATTTAACAGCCCTGTGAGCGAGACAGTATATTGCTTGACCCAGACTGCACCCAAAGAAACGGTTCGTGGAGAAAATCTTTGTTGCTGGGCTGCGTCTTTGTCCTGTTTTTCCTCGCTCACTCACTTTTCTCACTATTCTCTCCTTTTCTAAGGTGCTCTTTCGAATTCACCTCCTGCACCAAATTTTAATATCTCCCCAAAGTGCACACGAGAGTAACCTGGCTTTCGCAGTTTATATTATTTATCCCAGCTCCTGTATTGTGGAAGCAGAGAAACGCCGGCACGGTCGACCTGGTAATCCTCCGGAGCAGTAAATCATTTTAATTTCTTAATTCCCTCCCCCTGCTCCTGCACTGCTCTCCTGGGAGATGGAGAATCAGCCCCCGAGCACGGATTGGGAATCCCAGCAGAATGGGCTATAACGCATGGCAAGATTGCACGAAGAACATGACATATGTAGCAAATTAAGTCGCCGTACACAATCTCCTCGGAGCAGAATAGCCGCGAGGGCGAGGAGCTCGGTGGTGGAGCTTCACTCCGGCTCAGCGGCCTGCTTAAGGGGATTAATTGACGGTTCACGAGAAGGTTAATAATCAACACCAACAGGAGTGCGAAAAGACTCTCTGTTCCGTCATTAAAGGAGGTGAATAAAAACAGTGATGGGCCGCGGTTAGACAAGGAGCCGAGAACCGAAGTAGTATTTATTAGCAATGTGATCTCAGGGTCTCGGTAATTGCACGACTGAAGTCATGCAAATGAGAGTTTTCGACATTGAGCCTAAGAAAAAACGTGTTAATCCATCTCAGGCAACAATTTCTCATTTATTACAAGGTTCCATTGCAGCGCTGTTTGCTCCTAAATGAGTACGAGGGTTGATATTAGCAGGATTGAACAAATAAACAAAATGGAGTTAGCTACAATTCATGCTAACGGCACGCAGACAATTAAGCACATTCTAATGATTTACTTCATTGACTTTTTTTTTTTATATCAGCATTAAAATGAGTATAACGAATACTCAGCAGGATGAAAGAGCGTATTTTCTTTCTTCTTCACGTGATCTTCAGGAAATTTGGAAGACGCAACGTCCTGTTCCGGTGATTTCCGTGCAATGTTCCAAATGTTTCAGACGGGTGAATGTGCGAATGAGCAAAAACGTCCATTTGTCATGACGTGTAACGGACGACTCGTGGAAAAGGACGGTTCGAGTACGAGATGCTAATGCAATTTTTTTTGAAAGTCACATGATTTCGTAACGATTATATTGTAAGTGAACGTGTAGATGTAGTTACATATTTGTAAAAGTAATGGCACCCTGATTGCATAATCCCCCTTTTATCCGAGTAAATAGCGAGTCTTAAGGGGCGGAGTTAGCCGTCATTGCTCTTCTGCTAATAAGTCTGTACGAAATCCATCAAAATTGTTAGAATTCTTAGGAATTTCGCAACAGTGTGCTCTTCGTCTTCTTTTTATTATTATTTTATGAACACCCCCCCCCCCCCCACCCAGAAAATGTAGGTTCATTTTCCAACTTATTTCAAGTTCAAAGAATTCCAGGAAGCTAAAAAATTCAACAAGTGTAACAAAAAACAAACAAACCCCATGAGGCCAAATCAACAGAAAGTTTTGCAGTGAGCCTGGAATGATGCAGATCTGAACATGAGTTATTAACCAGAGATACCCACTATACAACATCTTAACATGCGCCACGTGTGACCTATTATGATTACATGAGATGGAAAAATCTAACACGTTAAATGTCTTGTTGCGATAAATTTCATTTCTTTAATGCATGTCTGTCATTTTGGCCTAAGGGTGCGCAAACATTTGCACTTGACTGGTTTGTTTCTTTGTTTGTTTGTTTTTGGACCAGCTTTCACGTACACCAGCTCTTTTCATTGCTCTAGTATTTGCGTCCGCTATCACTGATACATTTTCAGACATCCTAAGAACATGGTCTGAATTTCACCTTTCATCAGATCTGCTCTCTCTTTACGATCGCAATGAGTCATGATGCAGACTTCGCCCAGGAGCTTAAGTTTTATTGCCTAATTATTCATTCATGGGCCGTACATGGCTGCTCATGCTTGAGTACCAGGGTTAGGAGTCTGTGCTCAGCTCTGTCGATTCTGTCGATTCTGCCTAAAAGCATTTGCTCGTACGTGAATTTTGTAAATATATTAGTTTGATATTCTGGAGGTACTCACCTGACCTGGATTGCGAGGTTCATCTCCAGCCGCGAAAGCTCCTGAAAGGAAAATAATGGACACAGAAAGCGCAATACGAAGAGAAGCGCGTGAGATGTAAATATGTCAGCTTTATGGAGCTGCACTGATGCTGTAACAAAGCGCTATTCATGAACCCTTATTTGCCACCTGAATTTGAAGAGCACCTTAAATAGATGTGCAGAGAAAAGTGGCTTCTGGTTGCAGCCTTCTGAAGCTTATTCATGTTTATTAAAACGCAAAAAATCCAAAACTGTGAACACAAGAACTAAGACCACAAGATATATTACTACAGGGGTGTGGAAGTTCATTCTTTCAGATGATACGATGCACATCTTGATACTGTACGTAGTATACGAGTCAATACAAAAATGATCACTACTGAACCTATGATTTGATTACGAACCTATACTATTTGATTCAGCACAGATACGATTCGATTCAGCACGGAAACGATTCGACTTAGCAGTGATTTGATTCAATTCATCGCCAATGAATTCCAACTCAGCACCAGTGCGATTCGATTCGGCAACGAAACAATGGGATTCAGCAGCAGTTTGGTTGAATTTAGAAGCTATACGATTCGCTTCAGCAGCAATACGATTCGATTCAGTACCGGTATGAATCGATCAGCAGTCACACAATTCGATTCAGATTGATACGAGTTAATTCAGCACATATATACACGATTCGATTCAGCTGCTGTACGATTCGTTTCAGTGCGGATCCATTTAGATTCAGCACAGATAGGATTCGAATCAGCAGCACTTTGACTTGATTCAGCTGTGATACAGTTTGATTCAGCGCCTAACCGATTTGACTTAGCAGTGATTTGATTCAATTCAGCACCGATAAGTTTCAATTCAGCACTGATACGAGTAGATTCCGCAGCAAAACAATTGGATTCAGCAGCCGTTTGGTTCAGTATCAGTATGAATCGATACCCAGTCACGCGATTCGATTCACCGGGATACGATTTGATTCAGAACCAAAATGAGTCAGCACAAATACGATTCGATTCATCGCTGATACATTTAGATTCAGCACAGATATGATTTGAATCTGCAGCACGGTTATTTGCTTCCACAGTGATATGATTAGATCCAGCACCGATAGGATTCGATTCAGCAGCAATTTGGTTTCATTCAGAAGCGTTACAATTCGTTTCAGCAGTGATATGATTCGATTCACTAGCAATGCGATTCGATTAATTACCAATA
>CM022770.1:21780676-21875676 GCA_012411365.1 Ameiurus melas | reverse complement strand
CCTTTACAAAATTCAGTTTACGCATTTACAACCTTTACAAAATTCATGTTACGAATTTACAACCTTTACAAAACTCATTTTACGCATTTACAACCTTTACAAAATTCAAATGACAAATTTATAACATCCACAAAATTCATATGTTACAAACTTTACAACCATTACAAAATTTCAAATGACAAATTTACTAAACTCACAAAATTCATGTTACAAGTTTACACCCTTCACAAACTTTGATATGAATTTCACAATCTTCACCAAATGTACATTCTGAGTTTGCAGAATTCGCACAATTTTAAATGACAAATTCACAAACATTCGCAAAATTCAAAAATATGAATTTACAACTTTCACCAGGATTCAAATGACAAATTTACAACCTTCACAAAATTCATGTTACGAATTTACAGCCTTCACGAGCATACAACTGTCACCAGATTCACGTCACAAACACATTTTTCTCACGTTATGAATTTACCATTCTCAAAATTCATCGTACAAGTTTACAGGCTTAAACGAATTCAAATGAATTCACCAAATTCCTGTTACAAATTCACAAAAAACAAAAATTATTCTGATTTTCGAATGCCGTTATATGCCACTTTCTTAAATTCATTTTAAACAACAGCCCAGAACTTTCCAATTAAAGGCGATTAAAGTTGAACTGGCAGACAGGTATAATAATGTAACGTTAGCTACCTGGTGATCATTTGATAGCCATAGGAACCACCCGCTACCTGAAAGAATACTTTACATCTAGTCCTTATATCAGACCGAAGCATGATAATGTTAACAGTACGAGTTTGAGAGAACTTATTTAGCACTGGGTGCTCAATGGAGACACAGTACACACAAGGATAACTGAAATAGAAGCAGAACTAGAAAGCTATGAAATCCTTTTTTCAGGATGTTAGTTGAAAAAAAAAAATCAAGCCCTCTGCTGTCATTTATTTCAATTGAAACATTTCTAGCTGGAAGACTTTAGAAATTCTCAAGACTCATCACTGGATTTTGCAATGTAATCAACCCAATTTGGGTTGTGTTTCCACTCACACTCAATGAGATCACAAGGAGACTACAATGACCCTCTGAGGACTCGACTCGCGCCGCTACTCAATACAAGATAATTACAGATCTATGAAGCAACGGGAAATAAATTAGCAGCGATGTCGGACGTGGAGCGCATCAATCACGATCCCCGAGTCCCTCGTGCAGGCTCGTGGCTGTTGATTTTTCACTCTCGTCGTCCCCCGTGCTTTGGGAAGGCAGGAGCATCGATTCAGAGTCGATTTCCCCCTCAGCAAGGGTTCAGGACACAAGGGGGAACAGTTGAAAATCCAAAATTAGCAGCCGGCCTTGGACAAGGACAGAAGTTTGTGCTCGTCTTTAAGTGTCAGCATTAACCAGAAAATCAATTACGCTACAGCGAGCTCTATCATCCCGCGGGACGCGCGTACGCGTCGGTGTACTTAACCAAAGCCTACCTGAGCGTACTGGGAATGCAGAATCATGAAGAGACTCCAGAGAGTGCTAATGTTGTTCTATAGCAGTCTGCAACAATTAACCCTCTTAGAGCAGAGCAAATGTTAAGTGGCTTTTGTGTGAAGGGCGGATTTTCGAAACATTGCCAAGCAACTGCCAGCGGTTTCAACCTGATCTCGAGGAAAACGCATGTGCTCAAAACACATCTTAAAATATATACAATAATTATACCATGACACTGCTGGATTCTCATTTCTGATTGGTCGGAAGGAGCCGACTCTCGTTCCAGCTTCAAGACAAATCACAGGTTTATATTACTGTGCTTGAAGTAATATGTTATTGTTTCTATAGTAACAACGTATATAGAGACTTATACGGCAGAATACTTACTTTACTTACTTACTTACTTAATTCACCCTTTCATGCATGAACTATTTTTTTTAACAACCTAGTTTAATGTCATAAGACCTCCGTCATGAATGAAATATGTTGTAGGAATAAATATGTATAATAAGGAATAAGGAATAAATAACAAATATGGCTAAATATGAATAAATACTACTTACAATACACTCCATTAATATTGGCACCCTTGGTAAATATGAACAGAGAAGGCTGTGACAAATTGTCTTGATTGTTTAACCTTTTGATCTTTTGTACTGTACAGTATATCTATCTATCTATCTATCTATCTATCTATCTATCTATCTATCTATCTATCTATCTATCTATCTATCGATCTATCTATCTATCTATCTATCTATCTATCTATCTATCTATCTATCTATCTATCTATCTATCTATCTATCTATCTATCTATCTATCTATCTATCTATCTATCGATCTATCTATCTATCTATCTATCTATCTATCTATCTATCTATCTATCTATCTATCTATCTATCTATCTATCTATCTATCTATCTATCTATCTATCTATGGATCTATCTATCTATCTATCTATCTATTCTATCTATCTATCTATCTATCTATCTATCTATCTATCTATCTATCTATCTATCTATCTATCTATCTATCTATGGATCTATCTATCTATCTATCTATCTATCTATCTATCTATCTATCTATCTATCTATCTATCTATCTATCTATCTATCTATCTATCTATCTATCTATCTATCTATCTATCTATCTATCTATCTATCTATCTATCTATCTATCTATCTAATTTTTGTTTAGGACTGTTGCATGGCAAACATTAAGGCATTCGTTTGTGGCTCACAATTTCTTATTGAACTTAATTTTGGATGTTGTGTGGAAGGTTATATACCAGGAACATGAGAACTTAGCAAATAGCCGAGAACGCAGCTGAAATCAGTGTAATGGTTTCTATTAAATGACAGTAACAGTGATGTACTGTTTATATTTTCCTACTATGCATGAAAGGCTTAAACGTTGACCGCTTTACCATTTTCCCCCTCAGGTATTTTTACGAGAATAAAACAAACAAACAAAAAAAAGCATTGTTTGCAACAACCCTTGTTCGAATTG
Source organism: Ameiurus melas (assembly GCA_012411365.1). Taxonomy (NCBI): domain Eukaryota; kingdom Metazoa; phylum Chordata; class Actinopteri; order Siluriformes; family Ictaluridae; genus Ameiurus; species Ameiurus melas. The sequence continues at coordinate 21,872,682 of CM022770.1, read as the reverse complement.
TTCCCAGGAGCCAGTAAATGTGTATTACATTCCTTACCTTGCTCCCACACTCGCAGCTCCTTTTCCACGATGCTAGATTTTACCGTATAACACAATTCCCAACCCTGACGAAACGGACTCGCGTATGAATGAAATCCTAAACGGTACATGCTACGAAACCCCGGTCCCTCCAGTCTAAACTTGAAAACTTTTAAACAAATTTAGGAAAACCCCAGCAAGTTTTTCATGAGGTTTACGGTCGCTCGTTCTTATAAATATGTGCTTATATTTACTGTTAGCAGTGCTAGCCGTGTTATCCCTCCGCTTCGGCTTTGGTTTGTTGTTTGTGTCTACGTGAGAAATGGACTGAACCCTCTTCAGATATTCCTGCTGCGTTGGTTTTTTTGGTTTTTACTTTGTTATTTGTTTGCTTTCCTCCTTATTTTGTCCTGATGCTCAGAGTAATTTCCCCCCGTGGCTAGCTGAGCCAATCCTCCTGGCTACGCGCTTATTCATTTTCAGCACGTGGCCTGAACTGTCAGCGCCCACTGACACAGGTACTTTTCCTGGAGTGACATTCAAATGCTCGAGTAATAAAATGGGTATTTATGCGGAACAGCGTCCTGGTGTTTGTTCTCAGGAGCCGGCGTAATGAGGAAGCGTGTCGGTGCTGACCAACATGCGTGCGCTCATTGCTATTCCTGAGCTGTTAAAAACAACAACAACAACAACAACAACTCAGACGCTGTCGTGTTTGGAGTTCGGAGATGATCTGAAGTTACCGTGCGTTGTTGTTGTTGTTGTTTTTTTTTTCCCGCCTGGATTATTAGCAACGGTGAGAAAAAGAAGCCCTCGCCTCACGCGCACACGCAAGTAGACACGATTTCACGAATAAAACCGTGAAGAAATCTTGCCGTTCATTTGAAACGAAGCTGATACACGTGGGAAGATACGTGAAGGAAAATCGAACAGATAAATGAGTCAGTCGCACTCCATGGTGGGTTTTAAAAGGTTTCTACGGCAGTATATTCTGTAAAGATAAAATAAATGGGTTGACGTGACGCCACTTGACCCGATAATCACACGTTTTTCATGTCTTACATCAAGTGTGTGCGGGAGATGCTCCAAAAAAAAAATCGTTGAGTTTTTTTCTCCAAAGCTCATGCTGGTCAGATACAGCTTAATTACGTCTCATGAGTTCATTAATAAAATGTCATGCTGTTAGACGAAACTAATCCCCGAGTTACTCCTACCACACAGAAGATGACTATTTTTCTCCAACAGCATGTCCCGAAGAGGGGGACATCTCTTACGCCATAGCAACTTGCCAATCATGATATTTTTAATAACTTTAATGTAACTTTTATCCACTTAGAGATACTTAAAGTCGTAGCAGTGACACCCGTCTGTTGCGTGGCTGAAAAATCTTAAAGCAGTGACACTGGAGACTCATTCCATAACTGTCCGATAAACATCTCCTTACAGAAAATATCACCATGCATTAGGCTTAAACTATACGTAGCATCCATCGTACAAATCCCTGTATCGGTTGTTGCTATAGCAACGATAACGTATCAAAAGAGCGCTCTAATGGTGCGGTCCAGTCGTGTCGGGAGGATCGTATTTACGAGTTGAACGCACAGGAACGCCACCTCGAAGTTGTAATTTACGAGTGGTGGAAACTCAGGATCAGAGTCTCCGAATTGGGGAGCGTGTCCGTATTAAAAACGCGCTGGACTCGACGGATGCCGCGTCTGTACTGTGATTGTACGGTAAATTCGTCTCCGAAGCTGATTTCAGTTATTATACGTTTTCTATATGAAGCAAGTTACTGTCAGGCTGTTTTTATCGACAATAAAACAAGCTCGTTTCCTGCACAAAATACGAAAGCGCTGTATAATTACGATATAATACGTAACGCTAAACTTAGCAGTGGATTTCCTTTGTGTTTACTGTAATTAACAGGAATAAATACAAACTTCCCGGGAGGACTTGAAGGCACAGGAATATAAGCCGGTCATTTGAAGCTGCGAGGCTAAATTGTTTTCCAAAGCGCCGTAGTATCACGCGTTCGTGGGTTCAGTAAACAGAACGTTTTCCTGCTGACAGTTTCACAAACGCTAACGAGCGACCAGGATTTCACGTTTGAGGGAGTCTAACGAAAGCACTCCAACATCCAGCAAATAGAAAAAGAACAATAAACAAGCACCCGAGCCAGAACACGACATACACAGCTAGGAAGGATCAGGCCCAATCATCCTCGCCCGCTGGCAGCTCGTTCAGGGAGGAATAAAATGAAAAATAACCAGGAAATTGGTAACGTGAAAGCTGAAAGCTTGTTATTGTACTGCTTTCTCAAAACCTCCAGAAAAATGGTTCCTTAAGGGTAAGCTCTGCCCGGCCTTTCAATGCTGCTTGCACACGTTGTGCTGTTCTCACCAACGAGTCTGAAGTGTTTTATTCCTTTTACACCACAGCAATCTGCGAACCATTACAATTCTTTTCAAAAATGAATTAAACAATGACGTCATATTTTTATCTGCGGAAACAAATGGCGTCCTGATCTCACTTGGGTTATAGCAGCTATAAACATTTCCTCGTTTCCTCACCAGTCTGTCTTTTCTTCTCTCTTTCGGAGTTAATAAGACACGTAGCTTGTCATGTACCCGAGAAGACACTTCTCTATCCGCTGACACTGGAGACTCCTTCCGTAAATGTTAAATAAACGTCTCCTCACAGAGGATTCCACCAGATGAACACCTTATGCCCCGCCCACTTTCATACTCCGACGCTTTTGACTCACATCGCTACACACTTGTTGCTTTTTAGCTAGAACTCTTTAGCTACTTCCTCTGGACAGGCCTCAAAGGTTCCGCGTAGAACCCGATAACAGTTTTAATGTTAACGTAAAAGAAGAGTTTTGATGAACAAGCAAAAAGAAAACACTATTAAAGCACTTGACGGAGTTTCATACACGTTACTGTTGCGCATGCGGACCTCGTTCCACGTGACTCAAATCATTTGGAAAGCTATGAAGGGTTATAGTGAGAGGGCGGGGTTAGAGTTTCTCTACCATTTTTACTCTGATGAAATCAATTCAGACGAATTCCTCAATGAAATCAGAATTCTGAATATGAGTTTAAAATGAAATTAAAAATAAGCCAAACTTGGCTTGGGTTTGATTTATTTGCAACATTTAGCGAACATTTGCATTCACGTCTTCAGCATCTATTTGGGGGTTTTTTGGGGGGTTTTTTCGGGGTACCATCGCATCCTGACCCGACGTTCATCCCTTGAACATTTTAACACCCATACTCTAAACGAAAAGAAATTCGACTACAGCGACATGTGTCGAGTATTGTACACGCCGAGTCCAAGTTTTTGTCATACACACGAATGGGAAATGTTTCAAGCCGGTGTACTGCTCGCTCTGTCCTTTAAAAAGATCTCTTTTAATTAGTAGAACAAGACGGAAAGCAGATGGAGACATGGACGTGGATAAAGAGATCATTGTGTTAATTGCAACCGCTTCAAATCCTGAAATCTGTTCAGTTTTGTGAAATAACGTGCTGGAGTAAGTTCAGGGCAAATAATGATTCAGACCATGAGGTGTGTGTTTGTGCGACACGGAGCTGCTGACACTTACGGAAGCGGTATGAGCGATATCTTCACACGTCGTTTTCCAATTATACATTTTTCAGATGAAACTTTGGAAGAATGCAGTCATGGATTTTACATATGATTCATTTCCTTCCATATATTGTAAGATTCTGACATGACGCATTTGATATACGAACAGCCGTAATGTTAATGAGTCTTCAGCGTGGATTTATCATGTCTTCATCATGTGTTTATCACATGGTTTACCTGGGGAAGAGACGGCACCAGGATGCACCACGGGAAACAGGCGAGCCGGTGGAGGTAGTGTGATGCTCTGGGGAAATGTGATCATTTGAGCCAGCAGGATCGCCCATTTATGGTCATGATAATTTGTGGTATTTAATTATGTTCTGCTGGGAAACCTTGTGTCCTGGCGTTCATGTGTGAACACCTACCTAAACATTGCTGTAGACCAAGTTCACCCCTATGGTACTCCCTTACGGCACTGGCCTCTTTCTGCAGGATAATGCGCCCTGTTAGCCCGCAGCAATGCTTCATGAATGGTTTGAAGAATGTGACAAAGAGATCAAGGTGTCGAATCGGTCTCCGAATTCTCCAGATCTCAATCCGATCCAGCGTTTGTGGGACGTTCTGGACAAACAAGTCTGATCCATGGAGACCCCACCTCGCAACTTACAGGAGTTAAAGGATCATATGTCCTGAAGTCATAAGGTCATGTGGCGTTCATGCCTCAACGGGTCAGAGCTGATTTGGTGGCACAATGGAGACCTGTATAATATTCATCAGGTGGAGGTGGTCTTAATGTTATGGCTGAGAGAGAGAGAGAGAAAGAGAGAGAGAGAGAGAAAGAGAGAGAGAGAGAGAAAGATACCTAGGTTTCCTGCTCACCTGCATGAACATGACACCTAAGATGGTGAGACAGGCAGACAGGAAGGACAGCTGATCGTCCTCGTGTAAGTGGTTAACCACGTGTAACCGTGTGTCCGCCCAGACGTGATCGCGAACTTGGTGGAAGAGTGAGGGAACATCTCACAGCAAGAACTGACCAATCTGGTGTAGTCCATGAGGATGAGATGCACTGTAGTACTTAAAGCAGCTGGAGAACACCAGATACCGACTGTTCCTTCTGATATCCACCTCCACTGTACTCAGGGACTCATTATTCCATTTCTGTTCCTCAAACGTCTCTGAGACGTCTTCAGTTTACGTCTCAGTTGTTGAATCTTTTAACGTCGATACAATTTTTTTTACACATGTTAAGAAATTTGCTGGAAATAAAAGCAGTTCAATGTGAGTACATAGTATATATATATAGTTTACCCATTCAGACTTACCTGTCATATCAGAAGGTGCGTAATTACCTGTTAGCTAGCAGGAACTTTCCAGTTCTTCTACTTCTGAGATTCAAGATTGACATATTTTTGCATATTTCAAATTGCCCTTAAAGGTAATTGCAAAGGTTTCACTTTAATTGAAGAGGTTTCGATCGAGGTGAGGATGAAGAAGCAAGCGTTAACTAATGTTCTTTGTGGATAAAGAGATTGTGATCACTGTCTATGAAAGACACCACCAGTGAAAAGTCTTTTCTTTTCTTTTTTCTTTTTGATTTGACCGCATGTGAAATGTCAGAGTCAGAATACGGTCATTTCCTCTGGTTTAGAATGAGCATAATCCCTCTTTATTACACTTGGTAGAACGCCAGCGAGAAGGAGTTCAGATAAAATGGCAACTGATGCAAAAAAAAAACAAAACAAAAAAAAGATGGGGAAAAATAACCACATGGCTTACCATATTTGCATTTGGTAAAGCTGATTAAATGAACCATTTCCAAAGAAATCTAATTCTGTAATTATCCCTGAAGTGTTAGTTGTTTCTCTGTTGGCTCAGGATCAGACTTCAGATCGGTTCTGTCATTATAAACACACTCTGTTGTGTCGTGGGAAAATCATCAATAATCAGGGTGACGTGACGAAGTTCGAGTTCTTGTTACGTACCAACCCGGGAGTTGATTGTTTTCCAATAACGGCATGTCCCGATGTGTTCCTCTTATATACTCAAAACACAGGATTTCATGAGCGAATGTAGAAATAAAACGCAATGCCGTTTACACTCACGAACAAAAGTGAAGGATGGAAAAAAAACCAAAAGGCAAGGAACATGAAACAAAGCCATGACAAAGAAGAAACGAGAAACCGTAAACATGAACGGAAACGCAGGTGACCGATAATACAGGAAACGAATGAACCAATGAAGGAAGGGCGAAGCGAAATAAAAATACTAACATGGAAACCGATCCGGTTGGTCAATCATGAATTCGAGTTTAAAACCCACGCTGGTGTTACATCCTTAGGCTCAGCTCCATCTTTGGATTGGATTCATCCTCACTTTGATGAGAAACATTAGCCTAACGATTAAAACCCAAAAACGGAAACGCACAGAAGGCGAGTATTTCAAGTCCGGAGGCTTCAAATGAATTCGGCTCTGTCCAGGAGCACCTCGGTGAGTGGCTCCACGTCTATAAAAATTTGCGCGGAGAGGAAAAATTCAAACGGCATCAGCTAAAACGAAGCCGTGATCCGAGCTACAGCAGAAGCACAGCGCTCTCAAAACATAGCAATTAGCTGTAAGAAGGTTACTCTATATCACTCTGAAAGATTTAACAGCCGGGGAAAGGAAATTGCTTCTAAACATTTTGTAGGTCAGAAATATTTATAGTTCTTATGGGGAAAAAATAGCATTTATAGCAAAGGAATAGCAATATATATATATATATATATATAAAATGAAACATTGGTAAGGGAATTAACTTGGTTTCTTTGATATTTGTGCTGTTTTCAAAGCTCTAAAGAGAACATGGATGAACTTTAAGAGCTGCCAGAGTCATTAGTATTCATCTTAAAAAAAAAAACACCCAAAAATGGGGTGCGCATGAAAAAAAAAAAAAAAAAAAAAAAAAAAAATAAAAACAAAAAAAAAAAAAAAAAAAAAAAAAACCCCCAAAAACAAAAAAAAAAAAAAAAAAACACTTCTCACCCCCCCCCCTTCCCCCCACACCCACTTTTTTTTAATAATAAATAAAAAAACCCCAAACACCCCAAAAAAAAAAAAAAAAAAAAATATAAAAAAAAAAAAAATCTTAAATTTAACCCATTACAAAAAAAAAATTTCTTTGGTAAAGATAAATATGTATTTATCTTAGAAGTTTAATCGATGAAAAACTAAAAGAAAAAATGAAAGAGTTCTTCAATACAAAAAAAAAATGAAGCGGAGATGCCTATCGTACACTATATACTTAACAATAAGAAGAAAAAATGGTGCCAATATGTGCCGATAATGCGTTGATTTATTTATTTATTTATTTATTTATTTACGAATTCCATACTTTTTTTTTTATCCATTTATAGTTACATTTACTGTTGGAGCACGTCCATGAAACAAGTCAGTTCCTATTCTCACTCATTAATCTGTTTCTTGAAGGCAACATGAGAAAAGACATGTAAACTGTTACAAACTGCTGACACTGGAGACTCCTTCCATACAACTTTAAAAAAAAACAAAAAACGATTACACATACACGGAGCGTCCACTGTGAACGAGCTGTTGCTATAGAGACTATAACGTATTCGCACGAGCGCGTTAACATAAGCCTGTGCTCAGCCATCGCAGAAAATGAATCCACACCTTCTGACCAATCACGATCCAGAACTCGGCAATAAAGGAATGCTTAAAAACGTCAGCGATAACGGGAAACTGTTTTGTTTCACGGACATCCTGCAACCGTAAATGGATCTATTCATAGATAGAAAAAAAAAAGTCAAGAATGACACGTGGTTCTTTTAATCATACCATTTGGAAAATTGCCGTTCTATAAAAGGAATAAAACACTCCAGGAACGTGCTGTTATAGGAAATTAACCCCACACCGGGATGCTAACAGGAACTGCACGTCCTCACATCATCCCATCACTGATTCATTTTCCTATAACAGCATCAGGCCGGCGTTTTATTCCTCACTTAATTCCAGGGAAATCGTTCCGAACAGCACGACACGGAGAGTTTTATTCCTGACGTAAAAATGCACAGGAGCATGAGGGTCACATGCTAGCACTTTGGTAACAAACAGTTTATAAACAAGTAATACGTAGTATATTAAATTCACGTTGAACTAAGATCAGTTCGGTTTTATTTGTGTAGCGCTTTTAACAATGGACATTGTCTCAACGCAGAATGCGTGAGACAGATGCAAAGCTTTCTGTAAGGAGATGTTTATTTAACGTTTCGGGAAGGAGTCTCCAGTGCCAGCTCTTCCTAACAGTCTTTGGTAAAGATGTACATTTCTGTTGGTTTTAGATTTCTCGTTACCATGACAACATGGGATTTTTGAATCATTGAAGAGAAATGAGTATACTCAATCGTCGATTATTTCCCTAGAACTGCACAACACAAGAGTGTTTTATTCCTTACTTACAGGTGCACACACTGTGTAGTTATCTGATGATCCTTGAAGGATCTGCGGTTCTTCCTGAACTGTTTGTGACACTCTCTCGGAGAATACGACTAAAAGTGGCACACAAACACACCGTGAGATCTTTATAAGTAGGCCACGCTGCTTCTTCCCATCTCACGTCTTTGTCTCGAAGACGTGTCGTGCTCGGAGTGCCGGATGAGCGATAACGTGGGTATTAGCAGTGTGCAGGTGTATGAGGAAGACAAGGAGGATGAAGAGGAAGAGAAGGATGAGAACGACTCCCAGCCCGCGTATAAAGCATTGCCTCGTGCTTGACCAAGCAGATGAAACAGAATCACCCTCCGAGGAGAGCCGGGAAAACAGCTGTGGAGCTTCACGCCCTCATCCATCTGCCTTCCATGTCAACACGCCCATCACCCGACCTCGCGACACCTCTGTGCGCTCTTTCACACCTGCGCATTGGTTTACTGTTCTATTCATTACCATTACCTTTTCAAATAAAGAGTTAGAACTCTAGTACTGTTGTGGATCTGGAGGAAAACTGTTTGGGAATATGCCGTGAATGGGACGCCGTTCCATCATAAAGCACGTTACACACATTCTCCCACACCACCTACTAGCATGGTTTTAGGGGGTGGGAGGAAACCAGAGAACCAGGAGAACCCACACTTCATCGTAGATAAAGGTTCGTCGAATAGTTAAGTGTTTTTTTTAGGAACCCGTTCAAAAAGGAGTGATTATCAGAAAGTAGGCTAATCGCTATTTATTAGCGTATCATTGTCGATCTTTTAAAACAAAACGGTTGTTTAATGGTTCAAGGTCAAACCGGAGAGAGGTGTGCCCCTCTGTGTAGATACAATAGTTATACCTAGCGAAAAGGTCACGTGCTAATTAAGTAGCTAATTAGTTGTTTGTATCAGCTGAAGTTGCTACACTTGAGGGATGCTAAGTTAATACTTTATTTCTTCAATCAGACCTTGTTAACGTAGTTAGGAATGTCCCCGTAAATGCCATGTATTTCCTAAAGAAATAATGAAGAAAGCTACAAATCCAGCCAGCTGGGTAACTCTGAAATCTTGAGAAAAAAGAAATTTGCTTGTGTTTGCTTTGTTATTCACAAATGGTTCGTTGTTCTTAACTTACCTGTTGCGTCTAGATTAAAAAAATAAAATAAAAAATGTTTGTTCAAATAAACATTATTGAGTACATGAAATATTTTAGAACCTAATGAAATGATGTGAAATGTCAATTTTGTCCATTTTATGCTAATACGAATTCTCGAAATTCTGAACAATGCCGCTACAGGAAAATAATTAATACTCAATAATCACAAAGCGTAAACGTCTCTGTCCTGAAAATGTCGGAAAGCTAAGTCACGGCCTTACCTCTGACGCTGGAGACTCCTTCCATAAATGTAAGATAAACATGTCTTTACAGAAAAAGTAACCATAGCATTCAGCATGTTGCTAATCTGTTTACTTGCTCTACAAGTACCAGTGAATGAGCTGTTGCTATAGAAACGAATACGTACTAGAACGAGCACATTGAATATAAACCTGCGATTTGCTGTTTAACCAATCAGGATTGAGAATTCACCAGCACCGTGGTGTAAACTCAGTTCATTCCGTTCACTCGGCTAAAGCGTGAGCGTTCATCATGGATATTATGAAAGTGCATCTGGAACCTCGGAGTATTTTTATAGCCCTTTTGCTCCCGAGTTATTTCGCGAACAGCGCCGGGTTTTCCTCATCGATCTGCGGCGTCGCAACGATTCCAGCTGAAATGTTTATGTAAGAGTGAGCTGAAAGCATCCACCTCGCTGCGAGAAATAAGGAATCTAAAACTGCTCTCCGAGACTCAGTGGGACGTTCCAGTCTGCACATTCTTTTCTATCAATCCACAGAGTTCCCGCAGCGAGAGGATACACAGCAAATGTCAGCCCCTCTCGGAGAGAGCGCCACGGAAGCAGAACCTCGCCTCGGCGTCCTGCCGTTCCTCATGGAGATCAGGATGCCGCTCCACGCTCCTAACCGCGCTCCATTACCTTAGACATCTCCCTCCAGCCGAGAGGAAGAGGCGGGCACGACTTATGCTCCTCTGCGTGTAAAGAAGAAAATATGCTCTGACCACACAACTCAGCGAGCGCTTGCTTATCTGCAGCGGCTATTTAATGAAGCCGGGTTCTTCTCGGAACGTTCCGGAAGGAGTTCGACAGCAGATCGGTGGGATATTCGTTCATTTGGTGAATTCACTCATCAATCACGAGTCGTCAGAAAATCTCGGGCTATTTATAGTCTATTAGACTCTAAATTTGGGTCATGAAAGTAATCTAACGCTAATATGTCTCACAGAGCTGGACACTATGATGATATCCATACAATTCTAAACGATCTTGCATAAATGATGCTTTTGAACAACTTTCTTAGGAACATTTTTTAATAAGTCGTTCCATCACTGGACTCTCTCTTTCTCTCTCTCTCTCTCTCTCTCTCTCTCTCTTTAAAGATGTTACTGAGAAACCACAATGTGGAAACTCCTCTGTCCTTAAAATATCAGAAAAGTTCAAGTCCCAGCTTCACCTCTGACACTGGAGACTCCTTCCATACATGATAAATAAACGCCACCTTACAGAAAACGTGCATTTCTTTGAACAAGCTGGACGAATCTCGGGTTTGTGTTTTGAAGCGTTTTCTGAGGTCTACGGATTTTCTTGTGGATGCAAAAAATTTATTCTAACTGAAATCCAAGAACAGCGTTGAAGAATGGATAAATCCAGCTAAGTGGAAGAACTGAGCCGAGTTTAAAGAGCAAACCGATTGGAGGTACCGTAGCGCTATAATGATCGTATTTATTATCGAAAGTTGCTCGCTTTCAGCATGATCTTTACACTACAACACAGTTAGGAATAAACGATTGGTTCATTTAAATGATTTACACTTTCTATACTTAAAGAGCTCACAGGAGAGAGCCGTTGCAGCGGAGAAAATAAATGAACGGACGAGTGTGTGGGTTTATATTACTGTACTTGTGAGGACCTCCGCTGAAATAATTAGTCATACAGCGAATTAATGCCACGCTTAGACCTAAATCTAATCCTAATCTTAACCTCAAAAACAAATAGGAAGTATTCACACAAGGTCACACACATCAGATATTCCTGTCTTTGTGGGGACTGTTTAGCAAATTAAATTAGACAGTGAATTAAATTATACAGCGAATTAAATTAGACAACGAATTAAATTAGACAGCGAATTAATGTTACGCTTAGACCTAAATCTAATCCTAATCTTAACCTCAAAAACAAATAGGAAGTATTCACACAAGGTCAAACCTATCAGATATTCCTGTCTTTGTGGGGACATTTTAGCAAATTAAATTAGACAGCAAACTAAATTAGACAGCAAATTAATGCTACGCTTAGACCTAAATCTAATCCTAACCTTAAGCTCAATAACAAAAAGGAAGTATTCACACAAGGTCAAACCCATCAGATATTCCTGTCTTTGTGGGGACATTTGGTCCTCGCTAGGATATAAAAAACATTCCCACATAAACACACATACAGTATACACACTCGGGATGGAAGTTCATATGTTACTAGGAGATAATATGTTCTAAACAAATACAAATAGACGTATAAATAGGAGGCATTTCTGTGGGGGTTTTTTTTAAGATTTATTTTTTTTTAAAGGTCAATGTCTTCAATGTAAACATGAGCTATTAATTTACGATTCAAGACTTTAGGTAAAGAGCGGGTGCACTATACAATCAAGTTTGTATTTTGCGCTTCTCATCGGCTATTGATAAAACACAATACATACACGGTATTTTCAGGGACCAAGCACCCAGACTCGGTGAGCCACACATTCACAGACACGCTACAACTGTTGCATAAGCAATCACAGGAAAGCAGAAACATAACAACAGGCAAAGGGATTCAAGAATGATTTGTAGTTTCACACATTTGCCAGTCCGTCATGGGAAAACGTTTTTTTTTTAAATATCAGAGTTCCTTTGGTAGCTGTGATGATGTGAGACAAATTCGGTGACGATCGAAGAAAACTTAGAGGTAGCAAAAATGGCACTTAGATGGAAGCATTTTCTTCCGATAACATTCTTTTCATAACGTTTGTGAGGCTTACTCTGAAGATGACAAAATGTGTAGCGAGTAGAAGCAGTGAAAAAACTACAGAAAGTCCTGGTCCCCCCATGCACACCTATATGGTCAATAGAATATAAACTCACATATCCCCCAAAAAATATATAAATAAATAAATAAATACAAATGCACACAATAATAATAAAAAAAGGAAAATACAATAATCAAGTATAATCATAGCCTAAACTCTAAATTATATACTCTCCACTGCCCCTCCTCAAGAGTCCCCCAAAAATGCCAAATAACGGCTCCATTTCTTCCTGAAGGAATTCCCAACTCCAAACCTTCTGCTCGACCCCACCTCAAAGGCAGCCACCCTCCCCATCTCCACACACCACTCTGGAAACGAGGGCGCTCCATCTGATTTCCATCCCCTTAAAATAACCTGTCTACCAATCATCACACTGGTCAAAACCCAATCTCTTTTGTACCTATCCTCCAATTTTGTGACCTCCCCATCTCCCAAAATACAGAGTCTAGGGCAGAACGAGATCTGAGTGTTCAACACCTCACATACAAAACTCTGCACTTTCAACCAAAATTCTTGGATCTTACGACACCCCCAAAAAACATGGGTAGTGTCTCCATCTTCTGAATGGCATCGCCAGCAGGTGGGTGTGTCTTTAAGACCAAGCCTATACAATTTAGAGGGGGTCCAATAGAACCGATGTAAGATCTTAAATTGTATAAGGCGCACCCTTGCGTCTCCGGATGCAGTTTTTATATATATTTTAAATCTTAGCCCACTCTCCCTCCCCCAATTCCAAAATTAAATCTTTCTCCCATAATCTCTTGAGAGTGGATGAGACTCCGTCCCCTAGACTCTGAATCAGTAAGGAGTAATACACTGATGCTTCATGTCCTCTTCCAAAAGTAGAAATCACCTCTCCCAGAGTATCTGCTGCATTAGGGGGGTGCATGCTACTCCCTAAAATAGTACGGAGCAAGTGGCGTAGTTGAAGATACCTAAAAAACTAAAATCTGGGAATCCCAAAATGTTGAAACAATTTTTCAGAAGATATCACCACACCACTCTAATAAAGATCACCGAGCGTATTAATCCCCCTCGTGATCCACTCTGACCAACAAAAAGGGGACTTATTAATACGTAGTTTGGGGTTTAGCCAAAAGCTCGAGGCAACATTGAGATAAATATCAGAATCAAACACTCTGGACACTTTTGTCCACACTGAGTGCAGGTGTGATTTAACTTCTCTGGTGAGATTAATGGAAAGACTTTGCAGTGGCAAAATAGGGGCAAGAACTTCTTGTTCAATGCAGAACCAGGGAGGGGCGCTCTCAGGTGGAAGTGACCAAAGAGCCAAATGTCTGAGACCAAACGCATAATAATAAAACAGAATCTTGGGTAGGCCCACCCTAGCCCACCCTTGTCATTCGGCCTATGTAACTTATTGAAATTTAACCTGGGACGCTTACCCTTCCAAATAAAAGACTCCGCTATACTCTCAAATTGCTTGAAATAAGAAAGAGGGACCTCTATAGGGAGAGATTGTAGCAGGTAATTGAATTTTGAAATACAACTCATTTTAATAACATTAACCTTCTCGATCATAGATAAATGTAAAGAAGACCACCTGCCTACATCACTCGAGAACCTTTTCATTAATGGGTCAACATTAACACTAAATAAATCGGACAAATTTTTTGGAAATAAAATATCCAAATACTTAATGCCCTGTTCAATTAGGTCCAAATTTGACCTGATGGTGGCGCTGGAGCGTTTGCAGCACTTGGCCCAAATTTGGTCAGAACATTCCTTAGAACCTCCCCAATCAGTATGCCAAATTTCAGAACTTTTAAACAGACAGTTCTATGGGCGGCCATAAACAAACAAGCCAGAAGAAGAAGGAGAATAAAAAGAAGAAGAAGAAGAAGAAGAAGAAGAAGAAGAAGAAGAAGAAGAAGAAGAGGAAGAGGAAGAAGAAGAAGAAAAGATAGAATAACAATAGGGTGCTTCAGTGCTTGGCCCCCTCATTAATAAATACATTTTAAAAATCCAGTGTCAAGTGTGGGCGTGGTTTGAATTTTTAATTAGGCTACTAATTTGTTTATATTTTGGGGAATAGAACCAACTAAATGTGTTTGAAAATATCACAGATGGGAGAAAAAAAAAAAAACAAAAACAATCAATTAGTAAATAAATACATACATAGTATATAAAATATATTAATATATATTTTTTAAAACCTTCCGGTTTAGGCCACACCCATCTTTAGGTTTAAATCCGAATACAGTTATGGCATAAACAGATACTGACAAGGTACTTACAGATATAGTGGTATTGGATTGTACTACTAATACACACACACACACACACACACACACACACACACACACACACACAGTGTATCATCCATCCACATCGCGCCTGCTCATTTCCGTCCTGAGATGCTCCACTCTAAGTTATTGATCAGTTAGGAGATATGCTTGTTCTTGGCTCGGCTCCAAGCGGCTGCCTGTGGATCAGCTGATGGCTTCTTTTCCTCCTCCATACAGCAGCAGGAAGTTATTTACACCTCCTTCCTGTCTCGCTTCTCATCACTCAGCCACTTATCCGTCCAATGCTGATGCGCGTTCGGCCCGAGTCTAATCTGACCCCCCTATACGATCCTGGAGTGCGTTACTTTTTATTCACACATGCATACGCAATTTTCTTTTCCAAAACGTCCAGCCGAGCTGCATTGCTGAATTTAAGGTCGTGAGCAAAAAGTTTGTGCGCCCCGTGGAGCGTGCCTGCATCAAACAGGAGAACAATCCTAAACATGACTTAATAAAGAAGAAACACGACATTGTGTCCTACGTGAAGAATAAAACTCTCAGCGTCATGCTGTCGTAGGAAGTAATCAACAACGTCATCGTGATGTCATCGACAAGCGTAGTTACTGTTACCGCAATGACAATTCTCTACTCGTTCAGTAACAACGTGACTCAACACCCTCCGGCCAATCAGAATCAAGAATTCAGCAGCGCAATTGTTGAATATTTTAGCATACATTATTTAAGTACTCCATAATGCACTTGCAATAGTTGAGATTTAACAAATAAATAAATAAATAAACAAACGAGCACATATAGCAGTAATTACATCATAATGACATGTTGTCAGATTGTGCAGTGGTGCTGAATAAAGACAAATAAAAGACTTTTTTAAGTGATTTATTTATCATTTCTGCAGCATCTGTTAGATTAGTGGTATTCTCTCCAAGCCCTGTGTGAGTGCATTATATCGGATACAACACTGTATTCCTGACTGCTCAGCATGTCTCCTGTCAAAACACACAACCCCTGTCTATCGGCTGTGCCTGGCCTCCGGGGATTTTGGCATACGCCCACCAGACATTAAACACAGGCCACTTCTAACCCTCGCATTGTCAGCTCATGTGAGGCTGCGGCGTGGAAAACAAACTGTCGGGTGACAGCTGCGTCTGAGCCGACACCGCCGCTGCCACCTTTAACTGTGCTAACGATGTTGAAAAAAAAAACATTCGAACGTGTCATCCTGCAAGCCCTCTTGTTTATTCTGGTCTGCTGATTGGAATAACATTCACGCTTGTCTTCTTTTTCTTCCTTCTTTCTTCCCCCCATCGAGGTTTGCCGTTTTTCAGAATTCCCATCCACACGAACAGCGTTTCCGATCCAGGATATTTCCATCCACATGAAGATGACTTGAAAACACTTCAGTCAGTAGGTGGTGATAGTATGCCGTAAGCTGTCACGTAAAACATCGCTAACGAATAACGTTGAGTTTGTGTATTGCTAACCGGTAACGGGGGAGTATAGCCTTATCTATAGTTAAGTATAACAGTTTGGACTCAGGTAGGGGTGTGGCCTAAAATGTAAATGTAGAGTTCATATAGCTGAAGCAATTTGGAAAGAATAGCGGTCAACATGATGCTACCGTCACCATGTTTCACCAAATGATCCTTGGCTGCTTGGTCGGTTCTCTGAATAATTCATCTCTTTTCCAGGTCAGTGAATTTTGCTAGCTGGCCAGATTGAAAACTGTTGGAATATTCCGTCAACGTCCCGTACGTGGCTTTGAATATACGTACGCTTAAGGCGTCTGCAATTTACGAGGAGTACGTCTGCACCAATCAGCGTTCGTTTTCATTCATTTCATTCATTCGACTGGGAAATGGGCTGGGGGCGGCTGTGGATCAGGTGGTAGAGCGGGTTGTCCACTAATCATAGGGTTGGCGGTTCGATTCCCGGCCCGGGTGACTCCACATGCCGAAGTGTCCTTGGGCAAGACACCGAACCCCACATTGCTCCTGATGGCAAGCTAGCACCTTGCATGGCAGCTCTGCTACCATTGGTGTGTGTGTGAATGGGTGAATGAGACACAGTGTAAAGCGCTTTGGATAAAAGCGCTATATAAGTGCACATTTACCAAATATCCGAAGGCCTACTGGCATGAATCAAAGTGAATGAATAAATCCGCAGCGCGACGTCGCAGCTGCGGATCGGTCGTCGGTGCCGTTTTAGCGATTTTGAATAATGGCCGGAAGAACACGTTGTCTCACCTGACCCATTTCCATCGAGTTATGAAGCTGTGCCGCAGCTGAGGCGTACCTGAGGCCGGACCGTAGATCCTGAACGTCTCGCTGCGAGGAGATGGGCGTGATTAGGACGGGATGAGAATCTCCTCACTCTCATCCTGCTCGGGTTTATCGCTCTGGTCATGTGAGATGCTGCAAGGTTTTCTTTTTCACCACATTGGATGTGATTGAGAGCTTGTATAGTAGGTTTTGTTCTTAT
The DNA here is from genome assembly GCA_012411365.1 of Ameiurus melas. Classification (NCBI taxonomy): domain Eukaryota; kingdom Metazoa; phylum Chordata; class Actinopteri; order Siluriformes; family Ictaluridae; genus Ameiurus; species Ameiurus melas. The sequence continues at coordinate 21,855,677 of CM022770.1, read as the reverse complement.
GTATACATCATTATGTGTGTGTGTGTGTGTATGTGTGTTTATTGAATTAATCCAGGAAAGACATTTCATTCTGTTATTAATAAACAATCTCGAGGTTTAATCAGAAATTAAAAATTAGCCTGGGGTCTATTTTAAAATGATGCATTCACGAGCCAAGAGAGACGCATCCGTGCGTTATTTACGTCACTTACACTCAGAACAACAGCTAGCAAGCCGCGGTAAATTATAGCAGCTGATCTGTTTCTATTGTAGGTTCTATTGTTTGATCCCAGTTTATCCCAGGACCTGTTCAGACTTACACAATAACCCTTATTTACCTTTCCTTTTATTATTATTATTATTATTATTATTATTATTATTATTATTACTGCAGTAGTATTTACACTATATTACATTGAGAGGAAATTGAATTGAATAACATGCTAAAAATATTACAAGGACTCTTTCTTTTATGAAGGTATTTTTCAATATTTTTTTTATTTATTTATTTATTTATTTATTTATTTATTTAGCTTTTTTTTTTTTCTTCTTACATTTTTAACAATGAAGAATTCTGGTACTTCTTCCTTTCGTTTGCTTCTTCTATTCTTCTATTTCTTTATGTATTTATTTCTTTCTTTTCTTGATCCATTCCGACTGTCCTGTCTAAACTAGCAGGGCAGCACAGCTAATAAATAAATGAATGAATAAATAAATAAATAAATAAATAAATAAATAAATAAACAAATAAATAAATACCGACACTACGTTAAGAACTTCGAATTCTAATGTTTTATCGGATAAATAATCCGATGGTTTCTCTCTACGATGGTTTAATCATGAATGAACATACGCAGATGTACACTGTGCTACGTCCCATTATGGCCTTGGAGCGTTTGTTTCCTTTTCCTCTCCTTTCTGCCCTTTACACCGCTGTAATCGAACAGGAGAGTAGCAATCCTGTTATTGGTCCTGAGATGTAAATGTAATTGAGCGCAATATTTTATCATATTTTTGTGAAAGACGGCAAACTCAAAAATGTACTCCAGACAACTCCAGTGGGCAATGTCCAATAACATCCTCGTAATAACCATATTATATATTATACAGCGGACAGAGATATGACGACTGAGTGTGAGAGAGGGGGGGGGGTCAAGTAGAGATAGGTGTCCAATATTATTCGTTATAGATATATACACTGATTAGAAATAACATTAAAACCCACTGAGTGAGTAACATTGATTATCTGGTTAAAGTGTCACGTGTCAGGGGGTGGGGTTTATTTATAAGGCAGCAAGTGAGCAGTCATTTCTCGAAGTTGACGTGTTGGAAGCAGGAAAAATGGGCGAGCGTAAGGATCTCTGACAAGGACAATTTGTGAAGGCTAGACGACCGGGGTCAGAGCGTCTCCGAAACTTCACGTCTTGTGAGGTGTTCCTCGGACGCAGCGGTTAGTACCTGCCAAAAGCGGTCCAAGGGAGGACGACGAACGTTGAACCGGCGACGGGATCGTGGGCGCCCAAGGCTCATTCATGCACGTGGGGAGCGAAGGCTAGACGTCTGGTCCGATCCCACAGAAGATCTACTGTAGCACAAACTGCTGAATAAGTTCCATCTGGCTCGGAACACACTGCGTACGGCGCTGTCGACCGGTCAGAGTGCCCATGCTGACGATCTCAGGAATGTTTTGTGTTATGTATTCCACACAGGACCTATAGGACTTACATTCACAGCACACTTGAGCGGCTTCTCGTTTCTGATGAGCTCTCAGCCCTCGTCTAATTTGCGTCTGTTTAACCGGGTAATGGAAGGCATTATTCCAAATATTTGCTCACGTCAGGTGCATCCCCTCCGTGTCCTCTGTGCTAAGCTCTGTGCTCTGGGTGCTGCATTCCCAGTCAGCCATTTATTTATTTATTTTCGACAGAGCGCGCCATTGTGCTTAGCAAGCTTTTCTCGGAACGTACGCCACGATTAATATGATTGGCCGAGGAGATGCTAATTAATCATCGTATCCTCCTATTTATATCCCACTCCCCGTACAGTCTGCATGGAAATGATGTCCTTGATCATCAGGACCAGCCTTAAAGCTCTTCGGAGTTAAAAAAAACAAAAACAGCCGAGTTTATTTAACTCTTTAAATATTGATCCCCCCCCCCCTCTCCCTCCATACAGGATTAAACTGGACACTGAGGGAGTAAATTCAACACAATCGACCAGAACCAAACAGAGGTCCGGTGGGAAACATGGCCCCCTTCCATCACGTCCTTTATCTACAGTTTTAACGAGTGACCAAAAAAAGACAGAAACAAAAGAGGATTCTGGGATTAAAACTCAATGTTACGAATGTCCTCTGCTCCCGTCTGCCTCATCTTGACCCCCCACCCTCACCCCACCCCCATACCTATCCTTCAATCACATCCCAGCCCTCAGGGTTACACCCAAGGGGTTGACATTTCAAAAACGTTATTTCAGCAGTATTACCCCAGCGGCCATGCTAACATCGCTAAACATTGCCAAGGTTAATAGGATATGATGTGGGGGGCAAGAGGAAGTCGGGCCAAGGTGCATTATTGTCCCATAAATCTGCAGCGGAAGCCGCCAGGGCCCAGAGCTGGGATGGTTAGCGCTGTAGAAATCTGGTCTCATCAGTCCAATCCATTCTGAGCGTAATGCCCATGGCAGGATGTTCCTGACAGACGCTTGCTTTATGGCTGTTTTTATAATACACGAGTTACTCAGGGAGATGAAGACATTCAATGTTTTACTCAAACATCATTAAAGGAGCATCTGCTTCCAATCATACCGGCATCCTGCACTGAGCTGGCGTTTTATTCCTCGCAGGATCACTACAGCTAATAAAGTGGTGAATCGGTGTATGACGGCGCTCAGAGCTCGACATGTAGAGAGTCAGGACTATCGAAAGCATTTTCTTACTGCATACACCCTCGAAGGAGAGGAGGAGAGACGGGGCAAACGATGCAAATGTTACGATAAGGCTGTGTGGCGTTTCCGGATACGCGCATAAGAAATGAAAACGTGTTATAATCGATTTAGAGGCACTGGAATTTGTCTACGAAACATATTAGCTTATGTGACGTCGGCCGCGACGTGGAGTTACGCAAACGAACACACTTAACACACTTCTATAGGCCAAACCATGAATATTCTTCGAACTCGCGAGCGTATGTTCATGAACACCGATCAGACGTACATTCTCAAGCTAGTTCTCAGCACGCATTTAGTCACGCCCCCCAAAAAGAGAAATAAACGAGAGCTGAGAAGACAAAAACGATGGCTTAAGGGTGGGAAAAAAACGCAGCTCAACTCCCACTGACACGCTTCCTCTTTTTCTAGGGTCGCCATTACTTTTGTGCTATAGTTTAAAGGCTAGTCTAATCGGTGTATAAAATCGCAGGGACTTATAGAAAATGAAACCAATCCTTTCGCGTAAAATTTACATGAACTCGGGAGCAAAAACGCGGAAAACGAACGTTTTTCGCCGCCAACTGCGTTTCCACGAACTCCGAGTTATTCTCGGTGTAAAAGCTCGTGCCAACAAGTGACGAATAAATTCATCCGTATCTTCGTTTTGTTACACGAGGCCCGGTATTGCTTGGTGCCTGGGAAATCTATGCTGAGCATACGCGAGCAAATGGGAACTTCGCTAGCAAGCCTTGAAAGAGTAGCGAAAATAAGAGAACGCTATCAGGAATATAGACATTTCCATCTGATGTGTTGGTGAATTATTCATAAAAGAACATGACACTACAATTACACTTTGCTCACTTTGGAACAGAGATATCGGCGAGAAGGGCTTATAGGCGTCTTCTTAACGAAGAGAAATACAGTCAAAGCCTGAAATACTTCCAGGCTACGACTGTGTTGCTGAAGAAAGCGCTGAACTGGCCGAACTCCAGCGACTTGGCTGGCGTTAGGAGGATTAGGATTAGTGCGGTGCCATCTGGGCCGTAAACGTCTGTGCCGGTTAATTGCCTTGATTGAGTGTATAAGTGAAAGCAAGAGAGATAAGAGAGTGAGAAAGGGTGAGAGAATGTGTGTGTGTGTAAGAGAGAGAGAGAGAGAGAGAGAGAGAGAGAGAGAGAGGGGAGATAGAGAGTGAGATAGATGTGAGAGAGAGGGAGAAAGAGGGAGAGTGAGAAAGGGTGAGAGAATGTGTGTGTGTGTAAGAGAGAGGGAGGGAGAGAGAGAGAGAGAGAGAGAGAGAGGGAGAGAGAGAGGGAGAGAGAGGGAGGGAGAGGGAGAGAAGAGGGAGAGAGAGAGGGAGGGAGGGAGAGAGAGAGGGGGAGAGAGGGAGAGAGGGAGAGAGAGAGGGAGAGAGGGAAGAGAGAGAGGGAGGGAGAGGGAGAGAGAGAGAGGGAGAGAGAGAGGGAGGGAGAGAGAGGGCGAGAGAGAGATAGAGACAAAGGGAGAGAGAGGGGGGAGAGGGGGAGAGAAAGAGATAGAGGGAGAGAAAGGGAGAGAGAGAGAGAGAGAGAGAGAGAGAGAGAGAGTACAGCAGGCCTGTGTTTACACTTGGACGATTGGGATGTGTTCGCTCTGATGAAGACTGATAAATGTGACATCACTCTGTCTAAAGATCATTAAATGTCAGGTCCTGCAGCGGCAGCAAAATGCGCTGGCGGAAAGTCAACTATTTGTGTGTGCGCACGCACGTGCGTGTGCGTGCAAAGACATCAGCGTCCGCTGCCTGAGGCGAGACGTCATGTGTCACCACCATATGTCAGTCTAAAAGGCTGATCATAAAGGTCTGACCGTTTATTATGAGCTACACTGGGTTCTTATTTAAATGCACTGTATCATACACGCGCCCTAGGTAGGGCATAGGGGAAGTCGTATTGCGTTACACTCAAAAGAGGGCCAATATCAAGGGCCTTTAAACATCCCTAAAGAAAACGGGTTCTTTAAGGAGAGTTAAAGGTTCTTAGTTACTTAAATATTTGCTGTATATTTGCTTTAAAGGCAGACGTATGCACGCTGGGATGAGGAGTGAGATCGGACTAGGCTGGAACGTGAGGTAACTCGTGAGTTTCCAGCCACTGAATAGGAAAAAACAAAGATTCTGAATTCCCACTTGGGAATCGGGATGGTCTCCTCAACCCCGAGTTCAGCAAGCGACGTCAAATCAACATAGCTGCTCAAAGCATTAACAGTAACCAAAGAAACACGTGTTTCTGTCTAGGTACTTCTAGCAGGATCGTAGGCTCACTAGTGAAATGTTTTTAAATCATTAAACCAACAAACAAACAAACAAACAAACCGTATACTGTATACAGAACGTCAAACAAAGTGAAAAATCTAGCTAACGCTAACGTACGCAATCGTTTGAGAGCTACAACAACGATAACAAGCTGCTTACATTTCTAGACGAAGTTGGCTGAGAGTTCGTCCGCCATTTTGTTTAATTGTTTAGAGCTGAGAGGCTTCAGAACATATGATGTCATTTCCAGTACGAGAACGTAGTGAGCGTTGATGCTTCCTGGCTACGAGAACGTAGCGAGCGTTGAAGCTTCCTGGCTACGAGAACGTAGCGAGCGTTGATGCTTCCTGGCTACGAGAACGTAGCGAGCGTTGATGCTTCCTGGCTACGAGAACGTAGCGAGCGTTGATGCTTCCTGGCTACGAGAACGTAGCGAGCGTTGATGCTTCCTGGCTACGAGAACATAGCGAGCGTTGATGCTTCCTGGCTACGAGAACGTAGCGAGCGTTGATGCTTCCTGGCTACGAGAACGTAGCGAGCGTTGATGCTTCCTGGCTACGAGAACGTAGCGAGCGTTGAAGCTTCCTGGCTACGAGAACGTAGCGAGCGTTGAAGCTTCCTGGCTACGAGAACGTAGCGAGCGTTGAAGCTTCCTGGCTACGAGAACGTAGCGAGCGTTGAAGCTTCCTGGCTACGAGAACGTAGCGAGCGTTGAAGCTTCCTGGCTACGAGAACGTAGCGAGCGTTGAAGCTTCCTGGCTACGAGAACGTAGCGAGCGTTGATGCTTCCTGGCTACGAGAACGTAGCGAGCGTTGATGCTTCCTGGCTACGAGAACGTAGCGAGCGTTGATGCTTCCTGGCTACGAGAACGTAGCGAGCGTTGATGCTTCCTGGCTACGAGAACGTAGCGAGCGTTGAAGCTTCCTGGCTACGAACGTAGCGAGCGTTGAAGCTTCGCGGCTACGAACGTAGCGGCGTTGATGCTTCCTGCTACGAAACGTAGCGGCGTTGATGCTTCCTGGCTACGAACGTAGCGGCGTTAAGCTTCCTGGCTACGAACGTAGCGGCGTTGATGCTTCCTGGCTACGAACGTAGCAGCGTTGAAGCTTCCCGGCTACGAGAACGTAGCGAGCGTTGAAGCTTCCTGGCTACGAGAACGTAGCGGCGTTGAAGCTTCCTGGCTACGAGAACGTAGCGAGCGTTGAAGCTTCCTGGCTACGAGAACGTAGCGAGCGTTGATGCTTCCTGGCTACGAGAACGTAGCGAGCGTTGATGCTTCCTGGCTACGAGAACGTAGCGAGAGTTGATGCTTTCTGGCTACGAGAACGTAGCGAGCGTTGATGCTTCCTGGCTACGAGAACGTAGCGAGCGTTGATGCTTCCTGGTGTTTGCGGTGCATTGTGGTGGTTTTTTTGTAGATGCTCCAGTGCACTGGAAGGATTTTGTGATCGAGACAGCCGTTAAAATGGCCGACTCCTGGATCAGCGCCCCGACTACTGAACTATGGAGCTGACTGAGATGTACTCTATTGATGCGAGTCCCCAGTTTGTAGCTCAAACGCTACAAATGCAGCGTCGTTGACACTCTCTGGACGCCCCGCCCCCTTCCACTATTTCACACTAGTAACGTGCCAGCGTTGCGCCCTTGTTTTCTGTCACGTGGAGATTGTTTCGAGTTCACCGAAACGTTTCACTATCTGCAAACAAATAAACGTAAAAAGTCTTAAATCTAACAGTTTACAAGTCTTACTAGCTAATGATATCTGGCCTTGGGTAATGAGTTCGAATCGGTAGAGGAATGATGACATACTGTTAAAATCGGTTATTTTTACACCTACACACTGGTGAGGAATCTGATTAAGCTGCTAACGAGCGTAGCTACAAGGCTAACAAAATGGCAGCTCGTTTTAGATACGCTAAATTACGGCTCAGCACGGAAAGCTTGGTCTCGTTTCCCCGATTCTAGCTCATTATTCAGGATGTCTATTATCAACCCCAGCGTTACGCAAGAGTTTCATGCTCCCGTTGGCATACACAATGCCCTATTAACACAGAGATAATACAGTAATTGAGAGTTTCTTTCTGAGAGGCCGAGCTGTGAAAAAAAAAAAACACCCCGAGACGCAGGTAATAGCATAGCGCTAAACAGCACCAAGGTCAAGCTATGAAAATCAGCTCTTAATTACAGTGTTTAGCGAGGCGTGCAGTACGCCGTGAACAACTCTTTGGTTCATATTTTATTTAGTTTGTATTGGGGTGTGGGATAAAATTAGTCACAACTACAGTATCTTAAACACTTCCTCTGGGGATCCTAATCAGCGGAGAATCGATCACTCACGAGCGCAATGTGGTTGTGGCGTAACTCTCGAATTCTCTTGAGGGACTGCGAGTTCTGGCAATCACGGCAGGAATAAGAGTGTGAGGTGTGTAGTAGCGGAGTCGATATCAGGAGTTATTAGGAGACAGTTAACAGCATGAGCGTGATAGCTTGACAGAAACATGACATCGTAGTGTGAAAAAACGAAGTAAACGATAGGTACGCGGGATATTCGGATGGAGACACCTGTTTTTATATTCGTCGTTGTTGTTCTCGTAATAAATTTCCGAACACAGATCGAGGGCCACGACCCTGCTGAAAAAACAACAACAATATAAACCTATCACAGATAGTCTAATGGTTTCCACCACCAATACCATTACAAACCATCAGCTGTTAACTATTAAAAACATTACAGTACCTAATGGTTTCCATTATGTAGTAGTACGCATTAAGGATGTAGGTCCTAAATGGAATAGACACAATTATGACATAACATGCCAAGAATAGTATAGACCCACAGGGACTATTAAAGTTTCCATTAAAACCAATCCATTTCCCATTATTACCATTAAAACCCTTACAACATTGTTTCCATTATGTTGTAGGATGCATTAAGGATGTAGGTCCTTAATGGAATCCACTAGACAAAACATGCCACCAATAGAAGGAAACAAATTACCACTAGAAACAAACAGTGACCATTACAGTTTCCATTGAAACCCATTATAACCATTAAAACCACTACCACATTGTTTCCATTATGTTGTCGGACATATTAAGGATGTAGGCCCTTAATGGAATCCACTAGACAAAACATGCCACCAATAGAAGGAAACAAATTACCACTAGAAACCCACAGTGACTATCAGTAATCCAATTAAAGCATTATAACCCATTAAAACCAAAAAATAAAAAAAATAAAAAAAAAAAAAAAATAAAAAAAAAAAAAAAAAAAAAAAAAAAAATTACCAAATGGTTTCCATTATGTTGTAGGACACATTAAGGATGTAGGTCCTTAATGGAATCCACTAGACAAAACATGCCACCAATAGAAGGAAACAACTTACCACTAGAAACCCACAGTGACCATTACAGTTTCCATTGAAACCCATTATATCCATTAAAACCATTACAAAATTGTTTCCATTATGTTGTAGGACACATTAAGGATGTAGGTCCTCAATGGAATCCACTAGACAAAACATGCCACCAATAGAAGGAAACAAATTACCACTAGAGACCCACAGTGACCATTACAGTTTCCATTAAAACCAATACAATTCCCATTCTAACCATTACAAATTCTGTGAGGGTTTCTATTGTTTTTTTCGGCGGTGGATGTTTCCTGCTTTTTTTTGTCTTATTGACTTCAAGAGAGAGACACTGATAGTTGCTCTAACGGTGAACTCGTCGTTGAACTTATAAACATTCAGCAGCTACTCGTAAGGTTTACTCTACACGAACGATTAAACTCTTCTTTCGCTCACGAGTAGGTCGCTGGCACAAGCGGCCTGATTGAGCGCACTGTTTAAAACATAGGAAGATCTCTGAATAATAGATCCTGTCAATATTTCTGCCTAAAGCAAAGAGAGAAAACGCGTGCTAGTGTATTGACATATGAGCGTCCGGGATTGATTTCTCGCAGTTATTCAGAAAGTCCGAGTCGCGCTCTCCGAGAGTCTTTAAAGTGAAAGAAAAGAGGGGCAGTTAGCAATAACTCCTAGAGGACATTACCTGACTGAGTCCGGCCAATAAGACCTCAATCTGTTTGGCTCTCCCGGGATGGACTCGCTATTGATAGCTTGCGCGAGAGCTGCCCTTCAGCCCGAGGCGCTCCAAAGCATGGATAAAGACAGCATTTATTCTCCACCACGAGAGTCTTAAGCATCTGTGAAGCATGCCAAAAGTGGGGGGATTGACTCTGTACGTCAAACTGAAATTTCTCTTCGCACTTAAAGCAGAACCTTGGCCCGAGAAAGGCTAACGTGACCCACATGAGAATGACAGCCCGGTAAGCACAGGGATCAGGTAGTGTTTATTAGCATTTTCTTAGCATGACTGACTGAACTGTATCTGCTTGTCCTGCATGACTTTGCTATGCTAGGTGTCTGACTGGATGCCCTGTTCACACACCATCAATTATTCAGATGTATTTTAGTCAGAAATGCTAACAGTGCTTTATCGTTCATCCCAAAATGCTAATAGTGCTATCATACGCTAGCGTATTGTGTATTTACAATACATTTAGATGAGTTGACCTAGTAAACAGTACTGCTATCTTGGCAAAGTATTGACTAAAAGGGTGCCACTTAATATTGCACACCTATATTTAATACTAATCCTAGCAAAACTAGCAACATCGTGGGTGAAGTATGTGTTTAAACATAGCCTGTTAGCTTGCTCATATAGCATACAGCAGTATTAGCATATCTACGCCGCTCTTGCACCGAGGTCATGTCCTCAGATGGTTTTTCATGCCGATGCCATGCTGATGACACTCACTTCATCCACTCGTTTCCTGCCTCACGCGTCTCAGCGTGTCTGTCAGACATCTCATCACGGATGGCAGCTCATCACCTGAAAATGAAATCCCAGCAAGACTGAGCCGCCGTGTATCCCTGGAGATGCATCCTCGTGTCAAGATCTTGTCAACTCCCTGGAGAACTCTCGGTTCACCACCATCCGAAAACACACGCAACCTCGGTGTAGTTCAGGACAACAAGCTAACCTTCTCTCCTCATATTGCTAGCCTGACTCGGTCCTGCAGGTTTCTACTCTATAACATGAGAAGGATCTCTCCGGTTCTGTCCAAGGAGGCCACTCGAGCGCTTCTTGAACGTCAGACAGTCAATGGGAACTAATTGCCAGTCGGAACTGAAGTTGTGATTGGGGAGCTGAAGAAACATCAGACCACACCCTAACGTTCTCCTACGCTAGAGTTATCTGTAGTAGCAACGTACACAGGGACTTGGTAAACGTTCCACAAAAAAAAAAAATACCCAAAAAAACTGGTTTTTAGAAGCTTGCGTAATTGTTAATATGGTGGCGTTTTCTCTAAGAAGAAATGCGTACATAACATTTAAGGAAGGAGTCTCCATTCGCAGCGCTTTCTAACAGGTAAAGGAAAGTGAGAACAGGAACGAACTTGTTTCGGGGATGTTCCTCAACATACTAGAAACTATAAATGGTAAAAACGGACGACGTGCCGTTCTCTAATTGGCGGATTGCCTGGCGTGTAACTGAATAATCACCGATTACTTTCCCATAACAGCACACCTCCTCAAGTGTTGACTGACACTGAGGTCAAATCCTGTACACCAATATTTTGAGTATGTTTTCGAGTATGTATTTAAACGCGACCGACTCGGATCGACCCTGTTTTCCTTTTTCTAAATGGACGTCGATTTCGAACCGGCCATCCCTCGGAGAAGCACACAGCCTGACCAACACATCTAAGGCCAGGTTTGATTTTTCCATTGCCCTCACCGTGACCTGCTTTGTCTGTGTGCGTGACCTGCAGGTAATAGCCTGACCCGCGCTGACGAGAAGTTTAGAGAGATGGATTAAAATTTCATATCTACAACCACTGGCCTCGAAAGCAGACTTCCATTATTTGAGATCGCCGCGGCCTCCAGCACGACACACGACGCTTTTCTTTCTACCACTCACTGGATCAAACTCATACACCTTTGTTCTTTTGTTCCTGCTTTAAGAACGGATTCGTACTTAACGCCAGCTTGAAGGACTGCTTTGCTGTGCGTTTATTTTCGTTCTTGGGTTTTCACGGTTGTGTTCATTAAAACGACAAAAAAATAAATAAATAAAAAATTCACTCCTCGGGCTAAAGGCATACATATTCACCTGCTGTAAATGTTAAATAACAGGAATAATAGGAATTTTAATACGCCTTACATGTCACAGGGAAAACAAAGAATGAAACATGAATTATTAATGTGCCTTTGGGTGCTTACTCATGTGGACCGTAAAGAAATTCATGTTTTTTTGGAGGGGATTTTTTTTTTTTTCATGCACTCTGGAGTTGTTGTTTTTTTTTTTAATATGAATGAAGGTCCTTCGGTTGTAAAAGGCCGGCTGTACTCCATCTGAAAATAACCCTCTTACTGTGTGGAACGTATTTCACAAAGCAGCTCAATATTGCAGGGAAATACAAGGACTGCGGTACGAGTCGATGAAAAAGGCGCGTAAGAGGAGGATATGGCAGCTCCATCCTGTAGTCCCGAAGGAGGCCACGTCACTCACTGATGCTGAAGAGACGTGACGGATCTGCCGCGTATTTCTGGTTGTTGAAACGCACGGGTACTACGTTGTGACAGAGAGCAAAACGTTACCTCAGACAAACAGTCACTCCGGCTTCTGAGACCGGGAACGTTCCGTCAAAAGACGGATCCGCAGGGACGTTTCTCAACGTTAACGACACAGCCTGTGACTTACCGCACGCGATTCGATAAAGGCACGAGAGAAAAAGTACAAGAGAGAGGGTTCTGTATTCAGTTTGATGCCGTGCCCAGAGATCTCTTGTGGCGTTGCTTTTCATGCAAAGTCATATGCACGTAAAAAATAAAAAAAATTTTATGTTGTGTGAACATTTCCCAGAACGCCGTTCTTTCTTCTCGACTGCCGTCGTTTCATCACACTTCTCTTCTTCATGTAAACTTTACGTTTACGTGCATCATCACCTTGATTGTTAGTGATAATTATAGACAAGCTTTAGCATGAAGATATTCCTGATCACATAGGTCCATGCTAATTATACCTTGCTTATACTGTACGGTATATATGATGCCCTACGTCTGGATGGAGCTCTCGTCAACTACAGTCTGGAGATCGCTGAGGACGGTACCGCATGGTACACGTACCATGAAATGGTTTCGGACCTCGATTAAACATGGACGTTCTCGGCGTGGTTGCTGGGACTACGGTTGCTGCGATGGCCTCGGGACTGCAATTCAAACGTGCAGACTTACACAGTGGACGAGTTCAACAAACAGACTTCATATAAAAAGCATAACGGACGTTCTTTTACTTTCACACTACCCAGATGAGGACGGGTTAACTTCCGAGTCTGGTTCCTCTCAAGGTTTCTTCCTCATATCATCTCAGGGAGTTTTTCCTCGCCACCGTCACCACCGGCTCGCTCAATAGGGATGAATCCACACACTTCAAATCTCCATCCTGTGTTCGTATGATTCTTCTGATGTCTCTGTAGCGCAGAAGTTCTATAATACACCATGTGCTAACTAGTAAAGCTTAATGACGTTTAAAAAAAATAAAAAGAAATACAATCTCCTCAGACTACAAACATATTGGATGTCACACACGGTCCCTGTCTGACCCACTGGCCCACATCTGCCCTGCTTCAGGAAACGCCGTTGTCACAGGAAATCAAGCTCTGTCACACAGCCGTAGCCACTTCGCTAGGCTAGGCTACGCCACGCAACGCTATGCTACACATCGGCGTATGAGTCACACACTCAGTCATGTTGTCTGGAGGATCCGGAGACTGTGAGAGAAGGATGTGAACTTGAAGAGGAAAGGGAGCGTTAGTCAGTGTTCTGGCTTCGGGGAATGCGTTCCACAATTACACATGCTACAAGTTGGGGAAGTGTGGCACGAGTCTGGCAGAGCTCACGCTCCGAGAGAATGTGTCAGTGTGATAAGGCGTCTCGACAATGCCGAAGCCTCTAATCCAGTCGTCTCCCGAGGCCCCCTGCTCCGACTTCTGGCCTTTGATGCGTGGAAAACGCCGAGCTGTTCCGTCTTTGCTTTGTGCCTCTCCTTCGATGTCAACATAAATCTTCTCACTTTCTGCAGTGTTTCTCAAATTCATGTTTAACACCCACCCCCTACCCCTCTCTGTCTCTCTCTCTCTCTCTCTCTCACGTCTTTTCTTAGCAGGTCAAAATCCCACCTGAACTGAACTCAGCTACTCCTACATTTCATTTAAGTAGCACTTTATTTATTTATTTATTTATTTATTTATTTCTCTCCGCCTTTAACTCAAGTGTTTCATTTTGGTCGTAACCAAATGCCTCAGAGATTTTTATTTATTTATTTATTTACTTATTTAAGCTCGCTCTCTCAATCTCCTCGTAGTCTCTCGGGTTCCTTTCCGGAATTCATGACCACACTTCAGCGAGGTTCCCGTCCATCCGTTTGGTTCCCCCCGGTCCTGCCCTCTCCAGCATCAGTGAACGTTTGCACCTTTTGTAACACTCGTCCACGGCGTGAAAAGACGGATCTCGACATCATATCGTCGCTGTTGGAAAGGGCTCAAATACCGTTTGGAGAAGATACTGGAAAAGAACCTGCTGGACCTGGAGAATTTTTAATTTTACCACTGAAGAACAGTGGGCGGGACAAACAAGGGACCCGTGAACGATTATCGCACAAAAACATAAAAGCATCATGGCGTTGATCATCCAGGTAATTACGATGACGCACCGTATTAGGAATCGAGCGTGGGTAAACTTTCGAACTGGTTCGAGTGGGTAAATTCGGTCATTATTGAGACTTATGGACTGTATGTAAACATCTGTTGTGTGAAATAGCGTATTCAGGGCAGAATTAAATAAATAAATAAATAAATAAATAAATAAATAAATGCTTTTTAAAATGTTATTAACAGTTTGCAGATTCCGCGCGGCGTCCGTAAACTTATGACCTCGACTGTATTTACATGCGCAGTTTTAAAAAAAAATCCGCCCTGACCTTGTGTCTGAGATAATAAGAAGCGAACCATATGGATTGACGTACATTTTTTCTCTCTCTCTCGCTTCTCAAGTGTTACTCGGTAACGTTTAATAAGAGGAAAGATTTTTTTTTTAAAAACCCTCTGACACACGCTCGGCACCAGAGCGAATAAAAAAAAACAAAATCGAGAGGGCCCGAGCAATAAAGGACCCCCGAACACCACATGCAGACACGTGCTAAAGTGTTGCTAAAGACCATCTGCTGGGGCTGATTTATCAGGAGCCCAGAGAGAGACGAGAAGCGTATTAGCAATGCAAACACGGGCCAAGGATCAGGCAAAGTACAAGAGAAAGGACATGCGGCGCGATAGTCATAATGAATTTGACTCAGGTAACGTATCTCATGGGGACCAGCCCCTGGTAATGCAGGAGAAGCACGGCGCTATGCAGAGGAAGGCATTTATCACCATTTTTCTCCCTGCAGGTTTGTGTCCGTAAACATGCTTTTATGCATGGAATTGTTTCATTTGCGGCTCCGCGTGGTGTGAATCCACAAGGACTGTGTGCTTCGCTGCATGATAGATTTTGTACTGTTTATATGCAACACTCCTTCGTTTGTTGACTCCATTTTAGTACAAATGTTGGATTTTTTAGTGGTCATGCATGCAAATGCAAGCAGATGTGCTAATCAAGTACAATATTGCATTTACAGTGGTTTGGATAATGATTCAAACTCTCAACACACACACACACACACACACACACCCCCCCCCAGATCTCCACATTCTATAGTGGTACGAAGAGAAATTGACTAGACGTCATAAATCGTCACAAAACTACTCGTCGATGGAAAAATCCGTACAGCTTGCTTGACAAATAAACATACAGGCGAAACGTTGCGTTCGCTTGGGTATTCTGTTCTGTGCAACGAAGCACGGGGGTGGTAGCGTCACGTTGAGAGCTAGCCTTGGAATCTTGGTTGTGACGTATTCTCGTCGTTTAAAAGAAAAAAACAAACAAAGAATTGGAATCGTTTATTGATATTCTGGCACGGCGCGGTTCTCACGATTAGTGCCGCGTTGATGTTTTCGCTCTGACCCGATTCCGTGTGCTTCTCTTTATATTGCTACGTCCCTGACTTTTGGTCCCACCCTGTCGCGGTTTGTTTGCTTGTTACCTAACGTGTGCACCTGTTCTGTGTTTATCTCTTGATTAGTCTGCTTATATTTACCCTCGTGTTGCTTTGTCTGGTCTTATCCGATCTTAATGCACGTTTTCACGTGTGTCTGTATTTTTTGCTAGTGTTTGTTATCATCCCTGCTTGAACCTGTCTGCTTGTTTAGCTTGAGTGAAGAATTCAACTTGTATTTCTTTTGAATTTGTGCTGTTACGCATGAGTAAATGAATCGAGGTACTTTGGGTACGATTCTACCTTCAAGCATTGTTCAGAATAGCGCTTGAGGGTGTTGATTCTTGGCTCAACCCTCCTCAACCCTTTTTTTTTAATTCCCTTTCACGGCAGGCTTTGATATTGTGCCACTATTTTGAACCAGATCTGTATTAGAAACAAGGCCTCTGATGACATTCCTCTGCATTGATTCGCATCGCGTTAATTGAAGTCACAGAGTCAAGAGACGAGATAAGAATACGAGATAAAGTTGATGGCACAGACGACGGCAATATTTTCTGATGATATTTTGTGCAAAAAACGCTGCTAAATGACTACATCATAATCTCCTTGGAGATGCCATGTGCAGATATTTCGGTAATACATGCCGAGAGCGAAACTGTGAGAACCGTACTTCATTAGCACGAGACGTTGTGTGGTCTGACACGCATCGGTAAATTAGTGTCAAACCGATGCGTCAAGCCATATCACCGTAATGCTGACAAGTTTAAGTAACTGTGAGAGTCAGAAATTGACTGCATGCATAATGTTTCACGTTCATATCGATCCGTGTGGATGAGTATGACTGTAAATGTGTGCGCTGATAGATGGGTGGTGCTCAAACAGATCATTGCAGCGATCTCATTTTGTAGTCGTATTAATTGTCAAACTCTGAGGGGTCCAAGCACTCGGTGATGTGTACTCCCACTATTATTATTATTATTATTATTATTATTATTATTATTATTATTATTAGGGGTCCAAGCACTAGGTGATGTGTACTCCCACTATTATTATTATTATTATTATTATTATTATTATTAGAGGTCCAAGCACTCGGTGATGTGTACTCCCACTATTATTATTATTATTATTATTATTATTATTATTATTATTAGAGGTCCAAGCACTCGGTGATGTGTACTCCCACTATTATTATTATTATTATTATTATTATTATTATTATTATTATTATTATTATTATTATTATTATTATTATTATTATTAGGGGTCCAAGCACTAGGTGATGAGTACTCCAACTATTGTTATTATTATTATTATTATTTATTTATTATTATTATTATTATTATTATTATTATTATTATTATTATTATTAGGGGTCCAAGCACTCGGTGATGTGTACTCCCATTATTGTTATTATTATTTTATTATTATTATTATTATTATGGGTCCAAGCACTCGATGATGTGTACTCCCACTATTGTTATTATTATTATTATTATTATTATTATTATTATTATTATTATTATTATTATTATTATTATTATTATTATTATAAGGGGTCCAAGCACTCGGTGATGTGTACTCTTATTATTATTATTATTATTATTATTATTATTATTATTATTATTATTATTATTATTAGAGGTCCAAGCACTCGGTGATGTGTACTCTCATTATTATTATTATTATTATTATTATTAGTAGTAGTAGTAGTAGTATTAGGGGTCCAAGCACTCGGTGATGTGTACTCCCACTATTATTATTATTATTATTATTATTATTATTATTATTATTATTATTATTATTATTATTATTATTATTATTATTAGGGGTCCAAGCACTCGGTGATGTGTACTTATTCTATCATTGTTGTTTTTGTTGTTGCTTTTAGACATTGAAACAAAAAGTAACCTAAAGACAGCATACTTGGGAAAATCCATCCATCCATCTTCAACCGCTTATTCCTGCTTCAGGGTCACGGGGAACCTGGAGCCTATCCCAGGAAGCATCGGGCGCAAGGCGGGGTTCTATCCTGTGCCACTTCAAGTGTAAATTCATTTTATTGTAAAGATCGTTTTTATTATATTGGAAATAACAAGCTGTTACGGTGACTGATTGACAGATCGGTGATTATACATGGCAATTAAACAAAAGCCACTGTACACTTTTAAGCCTGACCCCCTGCCAGGCAGCAGCCAGCCATCAGATGTGCAATTACAGCCATTTTAAATATCTCCATTTGACTTTTCCCACCTTGCACGTTTTCTTCTTTTCTGACAGGTTTCATTTTCCATCCATATATTTTCTTACCAGTCAAGAATATATATATATATATATATATTCTAGATATTTTGGAACGCGTGTGTAAATAACCATAATGCCGGATGCTCTTTGGGAGACGCTCTCAGTTTCTGACTGTACATTACCTTTCAGCACATTGAGCCTTGAAGAATAAATATGTATGTTTAGTTTTAAACATCCGAACTGTACAAATGTGAGACAGCTGAACCACTAGGTGAAGGTGAGGCTTTGTGTGTGTGTGTGTGTGTGTGTGTGTGTGTGTGTGTGTGTGTGTGTGTGTGTAAAACAGTATGTGAACTGTAATTACAGGGATGATGGAGAAATGGGCGACTCGTGTCGCCGGCTCTGATTAGGATCATGGGGGGTCACTAGTCTGGGCCGTAGTGCACCTTCATCCCCAGCCTACGCTTCATTATGGCTCAGTGGCTGCTTTAAGCACGACGGGGTGAGTAATCAGCATGCTAATGAAGCCTTGGAACAGAGGAACAAGGTGACCGTGTGTGTCCTCTAGCACGGACACACACATCTGATTACACAGAGTAAGGTGCTAGGGGTATATGAGATTCAGCTTCAGTGAGAGACTTCAGGCAAAAATGCAAAAGGTTAATAATAATGACTCATTTTGCTCAGGATGGGGGATAAAAAGTTCTCAAATGCAATACGTGCGCCTTTTAAGGCAATGTATTATGGTCGAGTCCAGTTTATTCCATAGCATGTGAGCTCTTACACTGTATTACGTTTCAGTACTTTTGGCCACGATCACCGCTTTATCCAAAATGCTGCACCTTTAATGAAAGCACAAGCTCCGCCCACGTGGTGCCATCGTTTCATTGAGTTCATTGACAGAGACGACAAACAAAGCACTAATATTTCAAATGTACATGGAATTGTTTTTGGCATCAGTTCAAACAGAATCTTCTGCTTCTGACTACTGACTTTATTTGTCGTTGAATTAAAATGAGAACTCCAAGAAATATGGCCAGTATGTATCACCCACCTACACCTTAGATACCGTTCCTGCACAGTAAACATGATTATTTTTAAATGCCAAGAATAAAAAAGGAGAAAAAAAAAAAAAGAATAAAAAAAAAGGGAAAAAAGGGACGAATCAGATTCACCGTGACTGTAAAGAATGTCGTGACTGAAAGCCACGTCTGACCTTCAAAGTGATCGGTGAGGGAAATGATAAAGCGCCGGAGTTCAAACCTTTTCAAAGAGCGCATCGCTCCTTATCAATCTCACTGCTAATCTCTTGAATGGTAACGCTCTGAACATCTCCCTGTACTGCTGGGAAACTCTTCGGAGGTTCATCTTCTCACTTCCTGCTTCAAATCACTGGTGGGAAATTCAGTAGAAGCAATTCTTAAGATGGCCTTGGTTTCTCAAAATGTGTTCCTCTTGTAATTTATTGCGTGAAAGCAAAGCCTGGTTATTATTTTTGTGTACCACAGTGCAGTTGAAGCTGATTGGTCAGAAGGTGTGCATTCGTTTGGGGGCAGTGGTGGCTTAGCGACTAAGGATCTGGGTTATTGATCAGGGGTTCAAGCCCCTGCACTGCCAAGCTGCCACTGCTGGGCCCTTAAGCAAGGCCAATAATACCTCTCTGCTCCAGGGGGCGCTGTATCATGGCTGACCCTGCACTCTGACCCCAAGTTCCTAACATGCTGAACAGACAACACATCTACTAGTCCAGGCTCTTGTCATATCAAAACTGGACTACTGCAACGCTCTACTCCTGGGCCTCCCAGCCAGCTCCATTAAACCCCTTCAGGTGATTCAGAACGCAGCAGAACATCTCATCTTCAACCTTTTTATTTAAATGTGTTGTTTAACAAAAGTTTCAAAAACCTATGATTAAAAAAAAAACACACACTTTGAGCTTGAGTTTGTTCTCCTCTTAGAGCTCGCAAAACTCCAGGTGAGAACTCGCAGCTCCTTATTAGCAGTGTCAACGCGGGTAAGGAGTCGATGCTCGAGATGTGTTTTGTTATTTCTCATTAGACCCTCAGGATTTTTTCATAACACTAGGATTTGGAGTGTATTGATTTTAGGCTTGGATTCTTTCGTTTATTTTTATTTTCGCAATACCAGAACAGAAATAAATAAATAAATAATCAACAGATCAAAACATTCTTGTGAAGTGAGATCATGATCACTTTGGAAGATAATAACGTGCGAGTGTCGCACGAGTCTAAGTAACAGGATGTGTGTATGTGCCGTTATAGGAAAACCATCGACGACGGACTGGCGTGATGAAGATTTACAATCACCGTCCTGGCTTTGGCTACAATTACAGAATTGTACAGAATTCTTTCTTTCTTTCTTTCTTTTTTTTTTTATCCGTTTATAGTTACATTTAATGTTCTGGAATGACCAAGAAACAAATGATCAGCTTGTCACGAAAGCGTAAGCTTTTCCTTTTCATTCCAAAGCGCCGACACCGGAGACTCCTTCTGTACACGGTAGGTGAGCATCTCTTTACAGATGTTTGATGTGAACATTAAACGAACCTGCTGATTGGACAATTGTATGAATAAGCGAGCGACTCGGAGCACCTGGATATATTTCGGACAGGAATTCCATTCCATTTCAAGCTTTCGTATGTTATTGTACGAGGACGTAATCTGTATACGCTCGGTCCGATAAGGGACGAGAAGAAAAGCAGAACTATTTCCAGCTTTGCAACTGGTGATTT
Organism: Ameiurus melas; assembly: GCA_012411365.1. Classification (NCBI taxonomy): domain Eukaryota; kingdom Metazoa; phylum Chordata; class Actinopteri; order Siluriformes; family Ictaluridae; genus Ameiurus; species Ameiurus melas. Next base: position 21,835,319 of record CM022770.1, on the reverse strand, counting down.
GTACCACCAGCTTACTCTCTACATTAATAAGGCTCACAGGCACTCATCTGGGGACTTGTTTTTCTCTTTAATGAGAGAGATGCATGCTAAATTTATGGTCAAAGTGAACTGGCCTTTCTTAAATGAGCCCAAATAAAACGGTTCCACAATAATCCCACGCATTGTTATACAATTCCAGAGCAAAGCCGTTTGCTTCTGGTGGGTTTTAATGGCTGCCGGTAGACCGGACAGTTTCATTTTCTCTGTTTTTTTTTCTTTCTGTAACGTAATCTGAAATACCGTCGCCCTGTTGACTTCTCCGTTAAAGTTTCGCCGCAGACAAACAAACAAACGCATCGTGCTGTTATTTACCAAATACGAATGTCAAATCTTTATTCATATCTTGGAAGGAGTCTCCAGTGTCAGCGCGTTGTAACGTTTAGAAGTGCAAAAGGTATAACTTTATAAAGTTCCGTCTAATAAAGAAAACTTTAGGCAATTATGCGATGTGAAAATGCAGATCAACCTGCGAACTACGGTAGAGCGCACGGGCGAAAGTGGCTCGTTCAAACTCGAGGAACGATAACGATGCTCCCGGATTCGAACAACGCTCATCATCGTGTTCTGTCACGGACACAAACACGCTACGCTACATCAGAGCTATAATGAGCAGCGGATAAGCACTACGACTGCAGAAAGTCATCGTCTCCGCCGGGATTCGAGTAATTACTCGTCTCCTCCACTGAGTGTTTCCTTTAACGTGCTAAACGAGCTAACTGGCTCGTCATACTTTCACACGAGCGGCCACGTTTCGTCCTAGTTAATTACATTTCCCGGGATTTTTCGATAATGGCGTTACGATTCACTCACCTCACCTGTGTTAAAGATGAACTACGAACGCCTCTTGCCGCGTGGTCGGCCGAGACGCCGTGAGCGTGACACTGTTTCGATCTGAGATGCGATTATCTACATGAACACTGAAAAAAAATCCATGTTTGTTTCTTTCTTACATACTGTTACACTTTAATCCTTATTTTCAGCACGGAGTAAACAAAGTGAATCGCCGTTCAATATGAAAAGGAAAAACTTGACAGAGCTTCCGACAGGTGAAGCGAATAACGTTGGTTATCTCATTACACTGGCAGCTGTCAAGGGGTGGGGCTTATTTATTAGGCAGCAGGTGAACAGTCAGGTGTCGGAGTTGATGTGTTGGAAGCAGGAAAAATGGGCGAGCGTAAGGATCTAAGTGACTTTGATAAGAATCTGATTGTGATGGTTAGATGGCAGGTCTTATGGGGTGTTCCCAGAATGCAGTGATTAGTACCTACAAGAAGTGGTCCAAGAAAAACCAGTGAACCGGTGACAGGGTCTCGGTCACCCAAGGATTATTGATCCGTGTGTGGATTGAAGGTTAGACGTCTGGTCCGATCCAATAGAAGAGCTATAGCAGCACAAATTGCTGAAAAAGTTCATGCTGGCTCTGATAGAAAGGTGTCAGAACTCTCAGTGCAGCCCAGCTGGTTCAGGACGCTCTGCTGGGAAATCTTCAGTCTTGGCGTTCCTGTAGATGTTACTTTGACACGTACCATCGACCTAAACTTTGCTGCAGACCAAGTTCACATCTTCATAGCAACGCTATTCCCTTATAGCAGATGGCTTCTTTCAGGTACACTCATTCATGCATTCAGGAACGGTTTGAGGAACAGGACAAAGAGTTCAATTTGTTGACTCGGTCTACAACTTCCCCAGATCTCAACCCGATCGAGCGTCTGTGGGATGTTCTGGACAAAACAAATCCGATCCACAGAGGCCCCACCTCACAACGTACAGGACTGAAAGGATCTGCTCTTAACGTCTCGGTACCAGATACCACAGCACACTTTCAGAGGTCTTGTAGAGTCCATGCCTCGACGGGTCTGAGTTAGTTTGGTGGCACAAGTGGAGGCGGGCCTACACAATGTTCGACATATGGTTTTATCTATTGATGCATTTCTAGATTATTTTAGAACAACGTAATTGAATAATGTTCGTAAATGAAATGAATTCTTGTTAAAGATAGACTCGATAACAATGTTAATGATACTTTTGAATGCAGTAACAATGAACTAAATGATACAGTATTAACAAGGGTAATGATAAATGGTTATAATCATGACAGCACTCAAATTAAAAAGCCTAAAAATGTATATATATATATATATATATATATATATATATATATATATATATATATATATATAAATATATATATATATACACACACACATATATATATATATATACACACACACATATATATATATACACACACATATATATATATAAATACACAAATATATATATACATATACACACATATATATATATACACACACACACACATATATATACTGTATATATACACACACACATATATATATATATATATATATATATATAAACCATAATGGATGAGAAGAGAGAACGGATCCCGGGGGACTTTGAGTGCAATTTCATTCGCCTGTAAAAGGAAAAGTCATTTTCATTAGTGGCCGTTTTTGCTGTTCGGTGATTGATTGACAGATCGGTGATTATACTCGGACGTAAAACAAAAGGCCTGCTAGGCAACGTTCCGAGCTCAGACGTGCAATTACAGTCGTTTCCCACGTCTCGATCCGACTTCCTGTCGACTCTGATTCACGCTTCTTCTTTTATTGTCTACCTTGAATGCAGATCCTCACAAATATGTTGGCGGCGTTTATTAAACAGATGCCACATTTTCACACGTAGTGCTCCATTTTTATTTCCGCCTTCTTCCGATTGATTTCACTTTGGATTCGTTACACCATAAAACTCCACGCCAAGGAGGGAATTACAGGGCGCAACGAAATGAAAAAGTAGAATTCTGTTTGAAAACATACTGAGTGTAAACACACACTTAAATGAATAAATAGATATGAGTTTCGAGACGAACGTGAAATACGTCTTTTCCGCATTTGTGTGTGATAAAATTACAGGAGGAGCAAAAGACCTGACAGTTTAAAAGAATTAGGCGATGTCAGCATCCTGTTTGACATATTTGCGAATTTTTATTTTTTTTAATATATACAGTAGCGTGCGATAGTCTTAAGCACATGCGAAGAAATGCTGTAGAGTGAAGATGGCTTCAAACATACTGAAAGCACGGAGTTGTGTCTTCTTAGAGAACATGCAGTGTGAAGGTTGGACAAAGGGACGTTAATCGTCCGCCATCTTGTTTGGTTCTGAGTCGAATGGGTCACGTGACCGAAAATGCATCACTGCGTTTGGACGTGTCCGTTTTCTCGGTCCACGCTACAACGGAGACGCCGTTTCCGAATCGATCCGGCTTTTTCGGAGAGCGTTTACGAAGAGCTCCGTTTCAGTGCGGATGGAGCGGCTAAATGTCGAGAAAAGGACGCGTTTGCAAATTTATTCGGATTAATGTGCACGCAGCCTCTGAGTCAGCGACTCTGTCCGAAGGTTACATCAGTGATCTAGCTTGTACCTACACTGATTGGACATTCTGTCTAATCAGGACAATTGCCATGAGAGAGAGAGAGAGAGAGAGAGACAGAGACAGAGAGAGAGTGAGTGAGAGAGAAAGAGAGAGAGAGAGAGATTATCTTATTCAAGCATTCTGCCAATTCCCTGGGAGGGTGCCAATAATTCTGGAGTTGACTGTAAACCCACACGAAAGCACAATGCCAGAGAAACAAAATCAATAAGAGAGAAAATTGTGTTTCATCTTTATAAATGTGTGTGTGTGCGTGTGTGTGTGTGTGTGTGTGTGTGTGTGTGTGTGTGTCTGAGAACAGGGAGAAGGCTGTAATTACAGGGTATGTGTGTGTGTGTGAGTGTGTGTGTGAGAGTGTGAGTTTGTGTGTGTGTGTGTGTGTGTGTGTGTGTGTGTGTGTGTGTGTGTGTGTGTGTGTTACCGCCTACACCATCCATGTCGTACAAAGGACAGAACAGATCTGGCAAACAGACCCACAGACCCAGACTGCCTTCTTCTGGCACCAGAACCGAAACAGGACAAGGAGCCAGTTTATAATTCGGCACTTTGATGAATCATTCCCAGCCAGATGACCAGTCCATGATACGACAGACCTCCAAATCTGCAGCCCGTTCCATGTCATTCATATTTCCGCTGCTTTGTGATGGACAAAATGGCCGCCAACAAACCAGCCCCTTGTCCGGCCGGAACAAAACCTCGGCGTGTTGCAGCAGCAGCATCGAGCGTACATGGCATTTAACTGGAATCTTGGTGCGTAGCCACGAATCCACTGCACTCTGTTCGCTCGTTCTTTCCCGTGGCTGCTCGTTCGTCTGCTCATTGTACGGCTGATCTCCAGAAGGTCGCTGCTCAATCCGCAATCTGGGGGACGCACCCGGTGGCATTCAGCGCACCTCCGGGGAGTGATTACTTTTCTTCTCCTAAATGCAACTCATCTTATCAAGTGTGCACCAATGCCAAGAAAATGGATGCATCTAAAAACAACAACAACAACAACAACAACAAAAGAATGTAGTTAAACCCAGGAAAATATCAGAACTAAAGTAGAAAGGACAAAAATGTCATTATTAATGATATTGAGAAATGTTTCTATTCAGTATTATTGACTCATTTTATATACTTTATTAAATATGGTGCATTTATTGAATGAACGTTGGTTTCCACAAATTTCCCATGTTCCCAAATGAACCTGGTCCAAATAATAATAAAACACTCGTGCGTGTGCGTGTGTGTGTGTGTGTGTGTGGCCAGATGTGTATCTCCAGTTCAGCGGTTCATTCAATCAGCGTTCATTTTTATAAAATAGTCGGCTTTCATTATTCGAGTATTTTCCCTTCGTAGCAAGCCCTAGAGTTCATCGTTCTGACTCGCAGGGTCGCTGATTGCGCGATAAAAACGGCGAACGCGCTCGACAATCGGCCGTGATTTTCCTTTCCTTCATAAACGAGAAGAAGAAGAAGAACGACCTCCCGCTGTTCGGATAAGGAAATTAAAATCGCGAATAGAAAAATGCTCGTTTCTCCAATAAAACGACGTGAGCGGAGATAAATACCCCCAACAGCTCGTCAGCTCGCCCCGAGGCCCGGAAGAGCAGGAACTGTTTTATTTTACATCACGTTAATAAAAGCGCAGATGGGATGGAAACATGCCGCGTTTGATTTACTGCACGCTCGCGCGCGCTCGATGTCCGTTATTGCGGAGTGATGGAGGCGAAGCGACCAGAAGGCAAAGTAGATTGGACACGCTCTGATCTCGGACCTGATGGAGTTTATTCTCTCGAGTCAGAAGGTGAAGGGTGAATTATAGTGGTCCTGCAGCACACTCTTGGGTTGTCGTGCTGCTACGAAAGTAGATTCTGTTCAAAGCTATCACAAAGGTTTAGACACATTTAAATGAGCATTTTACTTTACTTATTTTGGTCTTTCGTCGGTGCTGGAACTTGTATTTTATCGGTATTTTCAGTATGTGACTCCATCCGTCATGAGCAGGTGCTGGGAAAGTAGGGTTCTGTAATCAGTGGACGCATGTGGCACTAAGCAGCTTTAATATCATCCCATCACGAATCATTAAGCATCTTTCATATCATCCAAACACAAAGCATTAAACTCCTTCACCTTCATCCAATCACAGAGCACTAAGCAGCTTTAACATGATCCGATCACCGATCATTAAACTCCTTAAAAATCTTCATCCATCCACTCCGGCTTCCGCATCGTTCAGTCACAGCGGACTATATGCGTTCTACATCATCCAATCAAAGAACACCGAAAACGTTCACTTTTATCCAATCACAGAGCACAACGTTTTCAACTTCATCCGATCCAGTTCATCCGATCCAGTCACAGAGTAGTAAGTGGCTTTAATATTATCCAATCACAAAGGACTGCAAGATTACAACTTTGTCCAATTACAGAGCACCATAATATTAGACTCCATCCAGTCACAGAGCACTAGGTGTCCTTAATATCATCCAATCAGAGAGTACTATGGACTTTCACCTTCATCCAATCACAGATCACTAAACACCTTCACGTTCATCCAATCACAGATCACTAAGCACCTTCACCTTCATCCAATCACAGATCACTAAACACCTTCACCTTCATCCAATCACAGATCACTAAACACCTTCACGTTCATCCAATCACAGATCACTAAACACCTTCACGTTCATCCAATCACAGATCACTAAACACCTTCACGTTCATCCAATCACAGATCACTAAACACCTTCACTTTCATCGAATCACAGATCACTAAACACCTTCACCTTCATCCAATCACAGATCACTACACACCTTTACATGGTGTTTAATAATGAAGCACGCGAGGTGATTATTGGAGATGTTTCTAAACATTGTTATGAACAAGTATTTGGTAACGATTCTCTTTAGTCACAACACACGATTGGTGGTCTGAAGTTCGCTAGCTTGTGAACACTGGCTTGGTGTTAATTAGAAATGTACATAGACGAAAATGCTGTAGACTATTTTCCAGTCAAATACAGAGACGCTAGCTTAGTCTGTTCGGTTATGCTTACACACTGATTTGTGTGTTTGTAAATATCTGCTCCGATTGACCGATGCTGTTTTCACCTGGCTAAAAATAAACAATCCAATTAATAGATAAAATAAAAGCAGAACGCTGAATCTTATATAGAAGGCATTAGGAGGAGACCGGATCAGACCAGATGGCTGTGAGCTTTATTTGCAGCAACGTCCTGAAAGTTTAATAAGCCTGTGCAAAGATCAAGACCACCTGCGATATTACACTAATAACTGAGATGCCACTGAGTCTGTAATCCGATCAATATTAATGCTGAGCGTGTACACTCTCTCGTCCTCATCCACGTCCACGTCCACGTCCAGATCACACGGGCGTCAATAAAGGCCTTCTGGAAACATCCCAACGCAAGTTCATGAAAGATTCATCACGCCATCATGCAAGTGATGGGATGTTTAGTTACCTGTGGAATAATGACGTTTCCGTCCACGTCGACCGATCGTGAATAAATCATCATCATGTCTCATTCAGATCACGGCAGTGTCGAGCGGATGTGGATTACTTCCGTTCTTTCGCACGGACTGAAGGGATACTGAATCAGATATTAACACGTGTCGCATGGTGATGAGCAGGAATAATGAAATGGGTTTTTTATTTTATTTTATTAAGTTCAGAGGTGATACGTGGATGCCATTTCAACACGCTGTATTAGCATGCGCGGTATAATTTCCCAACCGCATGCGCTTTAGAGTTCTTTCATTTAAATATATATATATATATATCAATCTTTTTCAAATCCAATTACAATCCTTTCCATGAATCACAGGATCGGATTGAATTCATCGTTTGTTTTATCCAATATCCGATCCATATGGACCCGATACCGAGCCTCTGTATCGGATCTGTTCCGTCTCTATATTTCATACATAAAGTGCAATAAAAGATTATTGTAATAAAAGATTATAATAGAACAAACATAAGATTACCTGTGATGGACTGGCACCCTGTCCAGGATGTACCCCGCCTTGTACCCGATGCGCCCTGGGATAGGCTCCAGGTTCCCCGTGACCCTGAAAAGGATAAAGCGGTATAGAAGATGGATGGATGGATGGAATCATAAGATTATTAAACCTATATCTAGACATTTTCTTTACTAATTTCAAGCTTGAGCGGTTCTTCTGACTGATAATTTCAGTAGTACGCTTCTCACAAAACAAAATGATCAGCCAATAGAATGAGATGCGTTACTAATCACAGGCTTGATATTCGTGAAGGTCTGGACGTAGGTTTAATATCGATAGTAGATTTGTTCTATCTTAGTGAGAAATATTACATAACTTCGACTATATTCGAGACATCTTTTTTTCTGTAATGTAACTTATCTTTCTTCTCTTCCAAGACACGAGTCCTGCTAAGTTGCCATATCGAAGAAGCGAATACGCTTAGAAGTTCTTTGCGAACACTTTGAAGTAGGTGGAAGTTTTCTCACAAAGCTAACGTGACACTTAATCCCTGCATCCTTCTATTAGATTTCAGCGCGGTTACACCATCCTGAACTTAACGAGGCTTTTTTGCATTTCAAAGCAATCGCCATGTGGTGAGATTAGCCTACGTGATTGTTTGCTAACAGGCTAATCAGGTTTGGCATCCGTCCACCTTCCCACCCGGCTCACAGAACAGACGTGCATCTCATGGAGGACAGGGTGGGGGTTTGATGAGGGGCCGGGGGTGGAGGGACGGGGGTGGGGGTGGGGGGAGGGAGGCGCTACACAATTAACATCAGCAACATGGCCATGCTTCGTATTGCGCAGAATCGAGCGTCTAGCATGATCTTTCATTTTAGATGAATTTGGTCATTCCATCATCAAGCTAGAGATTGATTCGTTATTTATTAGTAACGTTGTTGGGATTTTCATTAGCCGGGGCAACAAATTAAAAAAAAAAAACAGTGCGGCAGACGGTAAAGAAATCGACTAAACCTTCTTTTTCCATTTCCAAGAATGACAGCAAGCAAAACACGTCGTATTATTAAACGTATTTCTATCATGCTTTCTGATTTTCAGTATTAATTTGTTTTATTTGTTGTTGTTTTTTTTTGCTTTATTGGACCGTTTCCACTTTGATATCACTTTGAAGTACACAAGTTATTTTATTCATCTCGGACACTCCCACAGTAATTCCTTCTGTACTTATTTTTGTTGTCTTTTAAAATGAAATAAAATGTCAATAAAACGATGGTCTAGCGCTTTTCTGAGCCGCGGGTTGCACATCACTATCCCGTCCCAGTCGCACTCGGCTAGTTTACAGTGACCCGAAGACGCCGATTAATCATCCAAACTTTCTGGGTGGTCGAAAGACAAAAGAAAAGAACTTTGTAGGAAAATATTTCAGTAAAGACAATCAACTGCACAAGACTACACCAGGGAAAGGTGTTTTGTTTTGTTTCGAATGGATTATTAACTCTCGCTCGGCATGAAATTAAGAGTTGTGCACAAGACTGTTTTTTAATCCCGCCCACTCCCCGAGGAATTCCTTTAAAGCTAAATAAAACCCGAATTGTACCAGAGTGAATTCGCTCGTGACCAGCGCCGAGTGACAGAGCGTTTTACCGAGCCGCGGGTTGCACATCGCTATCCCCATTACACTCGGCTAGTTTAGAGACAACGGAAAGATCTAGATTTGTTTTGCTTTTTGTTTTTTTTAGGATTCTACCGAGGCTGGAATTGAACATGGTGTTAAAATCTTTAAGAATCGTCCTTAAATCGTATGATTTAATTTGATCATTTTACACATTGACTGCAACGATTTATTTACTTTTGTCATGAACACTGTAGCCTAAAATAGCTAGAAATTGCCTGTTTCTGGTTGTTAATTAGCTGCGCTAATAAAACAGCCTAAAATTTGTCATATCCTATAACAGCCATGGCTTAAAACTATTTTATTTTTTTCATTAGCGTCCTACTAGTAAATATTAGCAGCGTGCGAATTTGTAGCAATAATTGATTATTTGTCCTGATTTTGATGCATTTCTTGCTCTAGGTTTTTTTTTTTCTTCTTCTTCTTCTTCATATAGATAACAGCTATAGGATAATTTTGTTATCTTCCATCTCCATTAGGGTTGTTTTTGACGTGTTTAGCTCTTGAAGGACGTTATACAGCTAATAAATGTGTCTTATTCATTATTTCCAAACCCCGAGGCGTGTATCATGGTGTAGGTGTCGCTGTAAATCACAGACTCCTGACTGACCGGAGGAATTCAGTCAGCGATCAGATAATCTGTCTGCAACTTTCGCGCAAGTTTCAAAGCTTTCATTCGAGTGCTCCAAGGGACGACTTGTTAACCCGGGACACCATTCGACGTCTTTGCATCCCTCCAAGCGGCCCGGAGAATTTCCGGAGAAATCTGATCAAAGATGGGCTAAATTTGCGGACAAGAGAGGAAACTTTACGACATTCCGTCCTGGTGGTATTGTTCAAATGTTCAGGGGGTTCAGGTCCCACAAGGAAGGCGTGACAGTACTACAAAAACCGTACAATTATTATCATTTTTTTAAAAGAAATTTAAACTAATAACTATTATTTTAATTAGATCTACTAATGTGATTAAAACGGGTTAAATCACTAAAGCAAGGAATAAATCACTGGGTAGTAAAAAATAATCAGCCGTCCTGAAGTTTTCCTAAAACAGCACATCCTGAGGTGTTTTTATTCTTATTTGCCAACGATTACAATGTTTCATGCCTCAAAGACCCAGATGTTGTCGTTGTTATCCATTTCTAGTTGCATTTAAGGTTCTCGAACGTCCACGAAACAAGTTATCACTTACATCACAGCAGAAAGTCGTTCCTTCACCAGCCTCACCTGTTGTCCTGGACCTTTCTGTGCTATTTGAATTTTATTTCATTATAATTTTGGGTTCCACTAAGAAATGTTAACCAACAAAATGTTCCGGCTGCTAGCTAGGTTCTAAATGCGACTTGTCTTCTGAATGCGTTTATGCGCATTCATGCTTCAAAATATCCATAAAGCTGTCTGTTAAGATGAAAAACCTCTAAACACAAAGCGTATTGTCGCCGTTATCTCTGGTTATGGTTTACCTGCCGTGAAAACGCAGCCAAAACTATGTTTATAACATTGTCCTGTAATATTTCTGTACTCAAAGCCAAACTCTGTTGGAAATGAGGTTCAAAGCAAGGAAGCGAGAAAGAAATATCGCTACCGGTTTTCAAGGCAAGCTTTATCTAACAGTGTAATACACTTATGTGGCTAACAATGGATGAAAGCCAGTGTGACACAATTACAGTCGTCTAATTTGCATAAACTCATTTGCCACTATAAACTTTCATGCATTATTCTCAACGGAGGAAAACTTTCAAATATGTGTGGAAAATGGTCGGAGAAGCTCGGGTAGAAACGGAACATTCTGTAAGATCTTTTGGATTCGTTGTATACCACGGCGCTGTTAAATTCTGCATTCTGATTGGTCAGGAAGTGTTGATTAACGTTCTAACAGGTTTACATTCATGCGTTCGTTCGGATGCGTTGTTATTTCTATAAAGTAGGGGATTCTCCAGGTTCCCCACCGAATCTAATATAGCCGCCGGATCAGTCGTCATGGTTCCAGACGAGGTTAATCTCGTCATTAGATCATCGCCATCGGCCTTCAAAACGACAGGTGAATCATTAACACATGAAGATATATTCATCACGTGATGAAATCGCAGGTGAATCATGAACACGTGAAGATATATTCATCACGTGATAAAATCGCAGGTGAATCATGAACACGTGAAGATATATTCATCACGTGATAAAATCGCAGGTGAATCATGAACACGTGAAGATATATTCATCACGTGATAAAATCGCAGGTGAATCATGAACACGTGAAGATATATTCATCACGTGATAAAATACAGAGTGAATCATGAACCGTGAAGATATATTCATCATATAACGGTGAATCATGAAACACGTGAAGATATATTCATCACGTGATAAAATCGCAAACACGTGAAGATATATTATCACGTGATAAAATCACTAAGTGAATCATGAACACGTGAAGATATATTCATCAAATCGCAGGTGAATCATAAACACGTGAAGATATATTAACCACCGTGATAAAATCGCAGGTGAATCATGAACACGGTAGATATATTCATCACGTGATAAAATCGCAGGTGAATCATGAAAAGCGTGAAGATATATTACTTGATAAATGAATGAATCACATGAAGATATATTCAACACGTGATAAAATAGGTGAATCATGAACACGTGAAGAATATTGCTACGTGATAAAAATAGGTGAATCTAAACACGTGAAGATATATTCATCACGTGATAAAATCGCAGGTGAATCATGAACACGTGAAGATATATTCATCACGTGATAAAATCGCAGGTGAATCATGAACACGTGAAGATATATTCATCACGTGATAAAATCGCAGGTGAATCATGAACACGTGAAGATATATTCGTCACGTGATAAAATCGCAGGTGAATCATGAACACGTGAAGATATATTCATCACGTGATAAAATCGCAGGTGAATCATGAACACGTGAAGATATATTCATCACGTGATAAAATCGCAGGTGAATCATGAACACATGAAGATATATTCATCACGTGATAAAATCGCAGGTGAATCATGAACACGTGAAGATATATTAGATCGCCTTGATAAAATCGCAGGTGAATCATGAACACGTGAAGATATATTAGATCACGTGATAAAAATCGCAGGTGAATCATGAACACGTGAAGATATATACCCACGTGATAAAATTGCGGTGAATCATTAAACGTGAAGATATATTCACCACGTGATAAAACTCGCAGGTGAATCATGAACACGTGAAGATATATTCATCACGTGATAAAATCGCAGGTGAATCATGAACACGTGAAGATATGTTCGTCACGTGATAAAATCGCAGGTGAATCATTAAAACGTGAAGATATATTCACCGTGAGAAAATAAGTGAATCAAACACGTGAAGATATATTCATCACGTGATAAAATCGCAGGTGAATCATTAAAACGTGAAGATATATTCACCACGTGATAAAATCGCAGGTGAATCATTAAAACGTGAAGATATATTCACCACGTGATAAAATCGCAGGTGAATCATGAACACGTGAAGATATATTCATCACGTGATAAAATCGCAGGTGAATCATGAACACGTGAAGATATATTAGCATTAAAAATGTGGGAATGACACGTGAAGATATATTCATCACGTGATAAAATGATGAGTGGTGATGAACAGTGCGATATATTCGTCACGTGATAAAATCGCAGGTGAATCATGAACACGTGAAGATATATTCATCACGTGATAAAATCGCAGGTGAATCATGAACACGTGAAGATATATTCATCACGTGATAAAATCGCAGGTGAATCATTAAAACGTGAAGATATATTCACCACGTGATAAAATCGCAGGTGAATCATTAAAACGTGAAGATATATTCACCACGTGATAAAATCGCAGGTGAATCATGAACACGTGAAGATATATTCACCACGTGATAAAATCGCAGGTGAATCATTAAAATGTGAAGATATATTCTGCACGTGATAAAATGCAGGTGAATCATTAAACGTGAAGATATATTACCACGTGATAAAATGCGAGGTGAATCATGAACACGTAAGAATATTATATCACGTGATAAAATCGCAGGTGAATCATGAACACGTGAAAATATATTAGATCACGTGATAAAATCGCAGGTGAATCATGAACACGTGAAGATATATTCATCACGTGATAAAATGCGAGGTGAATCATGAACACGTGAAGATATATTCGTCGCGATAAAATGAGGTGATTGAGGAAAATATTACGTATAAAATCAGGGTGAATCATGAACACGTGAAGATATATTCATCACGTGATAAAATCACAGGTGAATCATTAAAACGTGAAGATATATTCACCACGTGATAAAATCGCAGGTGAATCATGAACACGTGAAGATATATTCATCACGTGATAAAATCGCAGGTGAATCATGAACACGTGAAGATATATTCACCACGTGATAAAATCGCAGGTGAATCATGAACACGTGAAGATATGTTCGTCACGTGATAAAATCGCAGGTGAATCATTAAAACGTGAAGATATATTCACCACGTGATAAAATCGCAGGTGAATCATGAACACGTGAAGATATGTTCGTCACGTGATAAAATCGCAGGTGAATCATGAACACGTGAAGATATATTCGTCACGTGATAAAATCGCAGGTGAATCATGAACACGTCACAACCAAACCAAAGCCAGAACCTTATTTAACCCAGATTTATACAGATGCTAGATTTGGAAACATGTAGAACGTGATAAAACGATGGATGTCTTTAAATGATGTCCTTATGATTGAAAAAATATATATGTTTAACATGCGTACATTGTCTTCATTGGTTCCAGTTTGCCATTTTGATTAGGTTACAAGAGAGGCTGGTGAGGGATGAACTGTCTGTAGCGGCTAAGTGATAGCAGGAACAACATTAAATGTAGCTACAAATGGATAAAAAGTATGACAAGGTGTTTTTTAAAGAAACAAGACAAGGTAATATTTGTGAAATTGCTGTTAGAGGAAAAGAATCCACGTCCTTGTTGGAACAGGAACTTTACTTCGTCTCATCACCGTGAAGTTGATTATTTTCCTGCTGTATAACAACACATTTAAGTGGAGTGTTTAACTCTTTACTGACCCAGCCCCTGAGGCATGATCTTTACGCCTCCGCTTCTTCTAACCTCACGTCTTTTCTCCTCAGTTTGTTTATTTTAATCACCGGCGTTTGAATGTTTAATACTCTGATTGCTTTCACACTGAAGCTACGTGTGATTAAAGGAAGTCAGTCATTTTTAAAATGTTTTTTTTTTTTTTTTTTTTACGGAGCGTATGCACACCGTCAGAAACACATTCACACCTTCGGTGGCACGCCGCTTTATACGCTCGCCTTTTTACGTGTCATTGCAAACTGTTTATTTACTAATGAACGGCAAGTTCTGACAAGACGTTCTTCCTCGTCGTACGCGGCCTGCAGTCAGGAGGAAAGCTCCGCCACATCCAGACACTTCTGATGAGAGGAAATTAAACGTTGACGCAGCATCACAGGTTCAACAAGGAGTGTAAACACAGAGAGAGTGGAAATAAGCAGATCTTTCATCTGGATAATTAATCTCTCGTTTATTTCCGAACCTGTTTTACCGGGAAAATAAATAAATAAATAAATACACACTTGACGTGTAAATTCTTGTTCCTCTGCAGTGTTTTTTTCCTTCTATAGATAACAGACCAAAGCCTTTTAATGAAAAAACATAACAGATAATAATAATTATTATTATTAATAATAAAAATGGTGCTAAGCTGCACACAAACGTGAAAATGTATTAATCACGTGATAAAACCGCAGGTGAAACATTAGCACGTGAAAATATATTGGTCACGTGATAAAATCGCAGGTGATACATTAGCACGTGAAAATATCTTGATCACGTGATAAAATGTGAAATATTAACACGTGAAAATATCTTGATCATGTGATAAAATCGCAGGTGACACGCTAACACGTGAAAATATCTTGATCATGTGATAAAATCGCAGGTGACACACTAACACGTGAAAATATATTGATCACGTGATACAATGTGAAACATGAACAAGTGAAAATATCTTGATCACGTGATAAAACGTGAAATATTAACACGTGAAAATATTTTGATCACGTGATAAAATCCCAGGTGACACATTAACACGTGAAAATATCTTGATCACGTGATAAAATCGCAGGTGACACATTAACACGTGAAAATATCTTGATCACGTGATAAAATCGCAGGTGACACATTAACACGTGAAAATATCATGATCACGTGATAAAATGTGAAACATTAACAAGTGAAAATATCTTGATCACGTGATAAAATCGCAGGTGAAACATTAACACATGATACATGTGGGGTGGGGGGTGGGGATCACAACTGCGAAATACATGAATTATGCGGGGAAATTAACCACGTGAAAATAAATGAATGGTGTTATAAAATCAGGTGTAAAACATAAAACTGTGCCCCGTGTAGGTGAATGTGAAAATAAATCAATCATATGAGAAATGACTTGTGAAAATAAATTCATTGTGAGAAAATCACATGTAGGAAAATTACAACACGTGCGCAACATGTGGACGATATGAATCAGGCGCGAGAATATCACGTGAAAATAAACAAACATTTGAACATGAATAAATCACGTAGGACAAAAGAGCTCAAACATCAAGCGCAAACATCACATGGGGCCCAATAAAGCCGCATGATTTCCACGTGAAAAATTCGTGTGTGATCAAATCACGTGAAAAATAAAACATCAAGCCTTCGATTTGAAACGGATCATGTTGGGGGGAAATGAAGGGTTAGATCTAGGGTTAGGAAAACGTGAAAATCATGTGACACAATCTCGTGTGAAAAGTAAACGAATCATGTGATATTATCACATGTGGACTAAGACTAAAACAGACACGTGAATCACTCACGTGTGAACTTTTCTATAACAGTTACACGTAACACACGATGTAGCGCACGTCCGTTTTCAAAACGGAAACCGGCTTTCACGCCGCTAAACCCGTGTTAGCATGAGCACTCGATCTGCGTGTCAGCTTTCTCATTATTATCGCTCCGAGTCGATATGTCCTGTCGCCGCCAACCCAACGCTGTGACGTGTTTTCAAACACTATCTGTCGCTCGCCGGGCCGCACAGGCCACGTCTGTCAGCTGGCTGACAAAAGACGTTTGTCAGAATAATAACGATGACGTTTATTTGTCTTTCCCCAGGCAAGGTGAGGCGCAGAAAGATCATTAGAGCTCGGGCCACGTCTGGCAGCCTGCCGACGAGCTCTGAATATTCCATGAGGAAAAAAGGCACGCTGATGCTGATCATGCTCACGTGCGTCCTAGAAACCGGTGGTTTCTCTCCTCGTCGTATTTTTCCCCACTACAACTGGAAAGAGAAACGTTTCCTGCTAGTTTTTTGTTTTTGCATGAACTTAAAAAAATCTAATTTGCATAAACCAATTAAACGTAATACATTATTACACCAAAGATCTGTCAAGTACGTGGGTTCTGATTGGTCAGAAGGTGGTGCTTAATTTTCCAAAAGTAGCGTAGCTGCAAATCACAGGATTGTATTAATACGCCTGTTCTAATACGTTAATGTTTCTATGGTAACAGCTCATTCACCGGGACTTACGTACGACACGCTACGTAATCCAAGCCTAATAATAACCTTTTTCGTTTTTTTTTTTTTCATGTTATTTAACAAAAAGAAAATTGTACATTTATGGAAGGAGTCTCCAGTGTCAGTGGTTTTTCCACCGCAGGATAGAAGAGTCTTCAGGATCTTCAGGATAGAAGAGTCTCTGCTTTTGTGGTACATCGAACTCTTTTTTTTTTGGCGAATTACCTCTTGAGAGAGAGGGAAATAACAACTTTACAACTTTAAATGTAACTATAAATGGATAAAAACTATGTCATTCTTTTTTTTTCTTCTCTTTTTAAATGATGGACAAATTGCTGTGGTATTAGAGGAAAACAACACATGCTGTTACAGATGATTTTCCTACAACAGCAAGCATACACGTTAGGACCCACACAGACCACTGGGTGAGCGCACCCTGCTGGCCACTTCTAGAAGCAACCTTATTTTTCTCCCACAAGGTCTCCCATCCAGGTACTAGCCAGGCTCAACCGTGCTTATCTTCAGTGGCCAATCTGTGGAAAGTGAAATTGTTTTTAAAAATCCAGATTCGTTCATTCATGCCCAATTGACTCAGAGCTGACTCGATTGTTAGCATTCCAGAGTTTGGTTCATTATCCTGATCGACCATCTCATTAGCGCTAATTGACTCCAAATGTGAGCTTCAGGTTCGCCAGTCTGCTATCAAACCTCCTGCTAATTTTTTTTCCCCAGGTCCTTTTTGTTCCTCAGGTTCCCCTTTTTGCCAACTTTCAATACATCCAGAGGAAAAAAATAACCTCCTTTTAGCAAGAACTGAACAAAAAAATAAATCCCAACCCAAATTTTATACACCAATTAATACAAAAGGAAGGACAGAAAGGTGGTGATGTCCCGCGAGGTCCCGAGCGCTTCCGTGTCGGTTTCTCGAGCGAGGTCCACCGGTTCGAGCAAGTTCAGCTCATTTCCAATTAGCTGTGAAAGTTCCTCTGATTAAAACGAGCCCCTTAGTCCCCAAACCCCTCATTATCCCAGCCCTCATGTTTTTACACCTTCCTCCCCAGCAATTAGCTCTCAGATATGTCGTTGACTTTTAATTACCGCGGTCACGACGGTGCGGATCAGTGTGAAGGACGTGAAGTGCCTGTGGGGTGAAAGGTCGAGTGAGCAAGTGGATGGATGGACTTTTGTTTCGGGAGAACATCACAGGACGTTCGGATGTCTGCGCTCACACTCGGCTGCTTTGTAGCGTTTCTGACCTGAAGGGGACGTTCAGAAGAACTACCTAAGGAAATGGGACACATCGTGCACATTTTTACGAGATAAAAAGTCCAAATTCCATCACTTTTCCCCGTGACTTTAATAGAAACCTCCGAGAACGAAGGACAAAGATGAGCAGACTTTGTAGCTGAGACGCGTCACGTGATGTCATCAGGACGTGAGTTCAGCCGAAACCGTCGTCGATTCACCTGCGTCGAACACACGTGCAGCAAAAAGGTCTCGTTTACCAACAAACACCGTGCGAAACGACGTCGACATTTCAACAATTCAAGTAGTTTTCTGCAAGAAAAATAAATAAATGAAATCCTTTCATTATTCAAACTTTAAGGAGTCTTTATTGGTCACGTATACATGTGCACAGTGAAACTCTTGTCTTCGCATACCCCAGCATGTTAGGAGGTTGGGGTCAGAGTGCAGGGGCAGCCATGATACAGCGCCCCCTTGAGCAGTGAGGGTTAAGGGGCCTTGCTCAAGGGCCCAAAAGTGGCAGCTTGGCAGTGCTGGGGCTTGAACCCCTAATCTTCAGATCAATATCCCAGAGCCTTAACCGCCACGCCTCCACTTCCCCTGTTGAGCTAATGTTTTTTCCAGTTCTCAGTTGAAATTTTATGAATTAGCATTTATTCTTGTCCTGGTTAACTTCGACGGCCCCAAGGTCGCTCACAAATATTCGAAAATTCCTGATTTAAAAAAAAAAAAATCTAACTAAAAACATGAAAAAACATTTATGATGTCGGACTTTAAAAGCCGTGTGTATTGACATTCCGTTTTGGGATGAATTTATTTGACCATTATCAAGCAGATTTTCTTTAGTTGCCGGGACTCCGAGGCCAGACCCTCATTTCATTTTTAATAAAGCCGTTTTCTTGCCTGATACCACATTTCCACGAGGCCAGGAGAATCAAATAAAGCTGCGCTGTTGTGTGTGGGATCTCTTATTCCTGTGGATTATTTGAACAAACAGTGCCTACTTTCCGTCTACAGCCGAGTGTTCGGAAGAATCGTCTGATTTATTTATTGTCTGTCAACACGACCCTTGTGCTCCCGGTTGAGGTTTGCGTTTCCTGCCACGACAGAGGAGTCTAATTCAATAAAAGTCTGAAAATCATAAGAAAAAGATGTTGAATATTCCAGCCAGATTCCACACACTTTATGGTTGATGAGGCTGGAGGTGCTTTTGTGTAAGTTCAGGATTCGGTTCTGGCCTCTAGCTATCTACAGATTCTTCAGGAACTGTTTTGCAAGGCAAGGATTTTTTATTTTTTTTTATGCTATACACCAAAGACATTTGGGCTTGAGATCAAAAGATGGATATGAGACGAGAGTTTAGGATTTTATTTCCTGGGGAGAGTAGTTTTGGGGAAGTGTTTGCTCAGTGGTTAAGATGTTGGGCTACTGATCAGAATGTCATGGGTTCAAACCCCAGCACTGCCGAGCTGCCCCTGTTGGGCCCTTGAGCAAGGCCCTCAATTACTCACATGTATAAATGAATTAAATGTAAGGTGCTCTGAATGAGGCCGTCTGTAAAAATGTTACATTTTTTAGATCTAGCTCATGAGAAGATCCTTTCTTTCTCCACACTTTGGCCTTTCCATCACCTTGGTAGAGGTTCATCTTGGCTCCAGAACTTTTGTGGTTCTTCTCTGTGTTCTTACCGTTGATGAATGATTTCCATCTCGTAGTCTATGTTTCTGCTCTCTTTTTCATCCAGTAGGACGAGGAGGGTTCCCCTTCACCCCTCTTTACTTCTCCAGCTGTTCTATAAGGTACTTCTGAAATGGATTGCAAATCTTCAGCATTAAACACGTAACATTTATTGAAAAGGACGCACTTGAAGACACGTTTCCCCCCGAGCTGACTGAGGGATTGTAGCTGTGACAACTACAGCCGGACAAAAATCGAAATAAAGTGAGCGTGCTCCGTGAAGCGTCGTTACGCTTGTATACGGCGTGTTTGTATTCTACAGCCACACAGCAACTCAAGGTCTCGGAAGATGGTGCAACTTTTATATCTCTGAAGTCAATTCTATTCTTTGAAACCTAAGACCTTCAGGAGGAACGAGGACGTAGAGGAGGAGGAGGAAAAGATCGGGTTCTCTCATCAGCAGTAAGAAACTCTTCACCTGCTGTTCAACCTCCTACTTGAACCCCCCATGCAGGCAGACGCAGAGACATAATCTGTATAAAATGTCATCAGATTGCGTCCTTGGCTGGCTCTGCGCTGCGCCGAGCCCGTCTAATCACCGGCGTGTAAATTAGGAACGACAGCGTGTGCATATTGAAGTGGGATTAGCTTCCCTGGCTGTGTGGAAAGTGTGTTCCAGTGTGTGAAATGTCATCGTGAAGAAGGGTGGAGAAAGGTTTTACCCCCCCCCGGAAGGGGTTGTTTTTTGTTTTTTTTTGTTTTTTTTTTTTTTTTTTTTTAAAACCCAATGTGTGGGGGGGGGGAGGGGGAAGGGAAAAGAAAGCGAGAAAAACACCCCAAGAAAAAAAAAAAAAAGGAGAAAAGAGAAAAATCCCCTCCCTTTTTTTTTTTTTTTCCGGTCCTTTTCTTAAAAAAAACTCTTTCTTTTAAAAAAATTTATATTTTTTTTTTGTGTGTAAATAAAGGCAAATATTCTGTTGGTATAATTTTATCATGCTAAAACATCGCACCTGGACATCAGGGTCTGATCATTATCGTTTCTATAGGAACAGAGGGGAAATGCATGTAATCGTTGAAATGTTGACGGAGATGCTTATTTAGCATTTATGGGAGGAGTCTCCATTTGTCATCGGCTTTAAATCGTTTTATATACCGATTACGTCGTCAAGTTCGAATCACTTTCAAGTAATGAATCCGATCCAAAACAAGTCCAGAAATTGCGACAAATAAGTCTAGTCACTGAACCAGGATAAAAGTAACGGCACCCTATAAAAGGACGATGAGGTTAGCTTGCATCTATGCTAACTGGTGCTCTGCAGTGGCTGAGCTGCATTACTGGAAGATTTCACCATTCCGCCATTTTGTTTCTTTTCAGATCTGTATATTTGACCTTCTTTGGAGTCGTGTGGGCGTGGCTAAATGTAAATCAGCTTTGCCGTGAATGTGAGAGGTAATTCAAGTGAAAATCAGCATTATTGCATTATAGCATAATCAGAGAATCAGTCTGAGTACATGATCAACAGTTAAATAAATATAGGGTTAAAGTTCATCGTAGTCCATGCTTTGTTTTCTTACACAGGGTGTCAATATTTCTAGCAGAGATAGTCCTGTTTCATTCTATGTGAGAGTTACTGAGGAACTGGATGTTAGCATATATCTATGTTGAATAGATTTTGTGTGAGTTATTGGTAGCTACATTAGCCTGTAAGTCACGCGTTCAACAGGAAGTTGCATCATCCAAATTTCCTGAAGATGGCAGGAAAAAGAAAAGTATACTCTCGTTTCTTTTTTCAATCTTTTCATTTTCTTGATAAAGTGACATTCACTTATGCACAACCTTGCTAGAATATTGTTAGCCAAATTATAGATTAAAAGTACATTTTAATTAGGAAAAAAAAAACCTCTTTTAACTAGAATGTCCTAAGCATTCTCATTCTATTAGCATGGATCCTAGCTAACCGCATTTTTATGCATTTCCTAATTCTATGCTGAAAGAAAAACCTAAAAAACAAAAAAAAAACACAGCCCTGTTACTCATTAAACAACAAAATGCACTTGCAAATAAAATGAGATCGTTGCCCGAGATGGATTAACACATTTTCCCCCAGGTTTTCACAGATTCAATATTGATGATAAATGATAGAAAATAAAGTTTAAGCGTTCCAAGAGCTAAATGGCAGCCCAAATTATAGAAGCACCATCTGAGTGCTACGACTTTCCTACTCGAGATTCAGGTCTTTGCTCTTCTGCTAAGTACTCCATCTTCCCAAAGTATCTTTCCACGGATATTAGCCAGCCAGATTTATGGGCGACGTTTTTGCTAGTGGAATACAAAAGCCCAGATGCTAACATCGTTCATATTGCTGGGACAGATACACCCATTTTTGAGTGTGTGGGACACAAAAGCGCAGAAAGCCATCGTTCTGAAGCCGTCAACTTTTCAAGTGGAGAGTTTTCAAGGGCGGGTTTCTGAAGGAGACGTATACTTTTATACTCTCGGGGACTTTTATGGCTGTGAGCTGCTTTGTAAGGTGATAAGCAGTAAAATTAGACCTACAGTTTCTCAGAACCTCAACAACATGCCAGCATGGCCTCACGGCCATGTCAAAGAATTCTTACTGAAGTTTCGCTGAGCTTTAAAAGAACCACTTTAGGGCTCAGAGGTTAAGATGTGAACTCTTCATCGGAAGGTCCTGAGCTCAAATCCCAGTGGCAGCTTTTTCAGCTTGGTCCCACTGCTGGGCCCTTGAGTAAGGCCCTTAACCCTCATGTGCTCAGTTGTATAAATGACATAAATGTAAGTCACTTTCATAAAATAGGATCCAGTCTATATTTGTAGTCAGAACTTTAAATATGCAAATCAATGTAAATACCTTCTGTAAAACGCCAGCTTCAAACATTTGGACACGCCTCTTTTATTGTTCTTAGTTTGGCGCAGAATAGTTTTAGGATCCGACATTCTACCTGCGGGGTACAGAGCGTCTGAAATTCAAGATATAGTCACTAGACTGAACCAAAAGAATCAGTCTTTAAGCTATTAAATAACTATTTTGTCTAAAGTAATTAACAGAGAGTAAATGAGGAGATTTTTTTCCAATACAGAGAAGAGAAGTCTACAGGAGGGAGGAGCTTACGCTTTGTGGTTTCTCCGTAACGTGAGAATTTATTATTATTATTCTATTATCCATCCATCCATACATCTTCTATAGCGCTTACTCCTTCTTCAGGGTCGTGGGGGAACCTGGAGCCTATCCCAGGGAACATCGGGTACAAGGCGGGGTACAACCTGGACAGGGTGCCAGTCCATCACGGGGCACAATCACACACACACTCACACACCCATTCATACACTACGGACACTTTAGACACGCCAATCAGCCTACCACGCATGTGTTTGGACTGGGGGAGGAAACCAGGGAAGAGTACGGGGAGAACATGCAAACTCCACACACACAGGGTCACGGTGGGAATCAAACCCTCGACCCTGGAGGTGTGAGGAGAATGTGCTGACCACTAATTATTATTATTATTATTATTATTATTTTACGTTTAACTTTTGAGAGAGAACCGGTGAAGGAATTGATGGTTATAGCTGCTATAATGTAAGTAAGAACAGGAACTAGCTTGTTTCATGGACACTCCACAGCATTGAACATAACTATAAACAGATCAAATGTACAATGTGTTGTTCTCCAATAAATAAATCAAAATTACTCCGTGGCCAAATCAATCATTCTGCTCCATCGCGCCGGCCTGTCCTGCCATTTTTATTTTAGTTTGCTATAACAGAATGACTTTGAGTCTTTTATTCCTCAAATGTTATTCAATACATCGACTATATTCTGGATATTCTCTCTTGAAGTCTGTCTGATGTAGACGTTAGGAGGGAAAGCTGTAGCATTATAGCAACAGTAGAATATTTCAGAAATGTTTATTCTTATACTTGCCTCTATATACCGTCATTGTGTTTTTGGATCAAATGAAATAAAAAAAAAATAAAAAATAAAAAAGTGGATTGCAGTATCAATTGTTCCTCCTATGCGTGGGATCTGCAGCGGGCGCGGCTTTGTAGTAAAGGCTTCTATTACCGAGCGCTGAGATGTGCGAGTGCATTACAAGTGGGAATGAGAAATTGCTGACAAAAAAACTGGGGCGGCTCAGGAAAGCCTTTCATAAATAAAATGAAAAGGGGTTGTGAGGTGTTCGCAAGCTTATCTCGTGTGTGTGTGTGTGTGTGTGTGTGTGTGTGTGTGTGTGTGGGTGGGGGTGCTTTTGGAATTAGACAATCAGAAGTACAGAAAATCCTCAGTACCTAAACATCCACCTTTCAAAATCTAAAAAAAAAACCAAACAAACACAAAAAGACACTAATACACAATTCCACACAAATATCTCTTTCCCCCCCGTCTGCATTTCCACACTGCTTTAAGCACTTTAAACACGGAAGCTGGGCTTTCCTAATACAATCGTCAATTAAATATCTGAGAGAAAAGCCCTACAAAGCTTACATGCTATGCTAACACGCCTGTCCTACACAATACTAACACTCAATGATCATCTGGGATGTTGTTGTTTTTTTTCAGCACTGCACGTCCCTCGCCGTGATCCCCTTCATCCTTTTCATCACAATGACTCGATCTTTAATTAATTCATACGCATTACTGCGGTTGTTTATTTTCCCGCTGTGGTGTTTTCTTCGTTCGTTTTCACTAGCTCTGTTCACACTTCCTAGTTCTTGCTGCCAGGAAGTAGCCTTTTTCACAGCGTAACCTTACTGACGTCTCGTAGAACGACGAAAAGTCGAAGCGCGAGAGCCTTTGCAACATCCGTCCGTGTATCAATTCTTTATTAAGAGGGAAAACGATCTGAGTAGAAATACTGTACTTCCCTAACTCGATGAAGCTAATCTTTGCTAATCTGACCCTCAAGCCACGTGGGAGATTTTTACCTCGGGTTTGTGTGGCTTTTTGTTCCTCTTTCTCAGAATGCTAGCATCTAGCGCTGACTAGCACCTCGCTCGATGCTCAACAAACGCAATCGCTTCTCGTTCTCTCTACGCGTATGCTAACCCGGCTCTCGATTATTAACTAGCGATGTTTTTCACCTATCCTACCTGTGTTATCATTTTGTAACGTGGGATGGAAATGAGTCAAATATTAAATAATACCCGCACAGTATGGGTTAACTCCGTATCTGGCGACTCTCTAATAATATCAGAGCTAACGTTATCGTACCCTGATAGCTGTGAACGAATTCATGCACGAATGATTTATTTTCATTATTCAGCATGGAATCGCTGAATTTTCGGACGAGTTTAGTCCCAGACAAAGATGAGGAGGAAATTCTTCGCATTGCGAGCGACGATGATTATAATAATTCTAGCGTTTTTGTGGTAGCCGTAAATGGTTCAAAAGTGCGACCCGTTAATCTTTAATCGTAAGTGTTGACAAGTCGCTGGAGTATTTGTAGTAAAAACACGTGCTGTGGTTGGAAAATAATCAACGTTTCGGGTAGTAACAGTCTATATTCCTTTTTTAATGGAAAGTGTTGATATGCAAATGACCGTGACAATCCAATGAATATGCAAATCAGCCCATGATGTCATCTAGCTGCGTTTTGTTCATGCATTAGCTACTTTCCGCTGAAAAGTATTGTAGCACTGGTCTGGTCACCTTTTTTTTCTCCTCCCCAACACACACACACACACACACACACACACACACACACAGAAAGATAAAATACGATGTTGACTAACACACTGCCGGCTGTGGTGTAATCATAATAATTACAGAGCCACAAGAGGTTGTGCACTGTAGCCTAGATAACATATGGTGTCGTTTCAACAGACCCTGCTACCTATCAAACACACCCTCACATGCACTCACACGCACTCGGTCCGGGGCTCACACACACACACGAACAGTTCTACATAATGGGTTTTTTCCCCTCCTGTAGCTCGGCTGCAGTGCCGGAGCTCATGTTTGGCTGTAAACATAGACCGTGCATATGCAATAAAGTCATCTTATTACCCTCCGCACAAATCCATGACTTAATTAATTAAGTCACTCCTCTGTGTCCTCTCTCTCTTTCTCTCTCTCACACACACACACTCAATTCCTAGCTTAATTAATTGCAGCAACTCCCTCTTGGCGCACCTGTGGGCTCGACTGCATCATCTTCCTACGGGGAACTCGACTTCGCTGACGAGCTCTCCGAGACGCCCAACGGTAGATCGAGTTCTGTCAGATTTTCCCCATTAAAATCGAGCGGATAGTTTATGAAAATCTCGTTTTAACTGATATTTGACTGTATACCACGGACAGACCTGTAAATCACAGGTTTATATTAATATTATATATACTAATGTTCTAATACGTTACGTTACGGGACTTGGATGGCGTATTCTCGACGTGTCCTGAGAACACTTAATCAAAAGTTTTTTTTGTTTTTTTGTAAATGAGTTATTAAAGAAACGTGTGTGCTGGTTTTCCTTAAGGAGATGCCGATTTAATTGTAATTTATGGAAGGAGTCTCCAGTTTCAGCGCTACAGTTTTCCACCACGGGAAAGTCAATCAGACAGATGAGTTTATCTTAACATGACAAATACTGAGCAGGGTTCGGAGGTTCCTGTGGTGCTTACAAACGCATGTTCTTACACCTTTAGGAGTGGTGCAGGAGAAACGCGCTTGCTCTATTGTCACGAGATAGTGAGATCGAATCCTGATGATGTCACGGCTATCCCTGGATGGAAATCGAGAGAGCGAACTCGACCGTGTTGTCTGTGTGGGAGGGGTTTACTCTGTCTCTCCGGCCAATCACTGCGACACTATGTGATTGTGCTCGTGGAAGAGGGTGGATAGCATGTTCCTCCTTCCTCTCTTTTAACCCCAGGACAGTTGATAAATCTTTTCCACTAAGAGTGGAAATCTTGTAAATCCTGTGTTTACCCATTCTGAGTTCCAGACTAAAAACAGAACATTGTTGTTGTTTTTTTTTCTTTCCTATGTCTCATGAACAACAGCAGGGTTTTTAACAAACGGTTTCAAAACGCTCAACACTGAACTCCAAGCCGACGGCCTTGTAAAAAAAAAAAACCTTTTCATTACTTCTCAAGAAGAAAGAGGGGGAAAAAAGTACCTCGAATAATAGCTGGCGCAGCAGCCCACAATTATTGGTGCGCTTGTTTGATTAGCCAATCCAGCACCCTGCAGCGATCTTGCAAATCTCTGATGCCTAAACATCCGAACGTGTTCGCACGGATTATTCTGACTGACGTTTTTTATATAAAAGTGTTGATTTCCCTGAAGTCTGCAGAGGCATCACGCGGAGCTTTAATTACCTCCGGCTGTATTTTATCAGTTTTATTTCCGATCAGTCTTGATCCTGGCGCTCTTTGGTTCGACGCTCGGCTGATTAGGAGAGCAGGCGAGGAGGACGGCAACACTTTTAATGAGCCGCCTTGAGCGCGAGAATGATTTAGCGGGTGTTAAATTTTTTAAAAAGTGAAACGCCGGCTAGCTTGAGCCTGTCATGCAACACGGTTGCTTCCCTTCATTTATTAATGTGTCATTGTCGGACGGCTGCGGTGAATTCTCGTCGAGGAGATCCTTCGCTACAGAATAGTCATTACTGAACAGCACTACAACGTACTGCGTGGGAACTGTTTGCAGAATCCGGTGCTTCTTTTTCCCCCGTGCATTATCAGCTTCATGGTGTAATCTTGAGCGAGTTTGGAAAGATCCGTGAGATATTTATCCAGGGAGAAAAAATACTAAAATACAGACACGGTCAAAAGAACAAAAGAACAATCGGTAAATCTATATCTTCTATATGAGACACCATCCATCCATCCATCCATCTCCTGTACCGCTTATTCTACACAGGGCTGTGGCAAGCCTGGAGCCTATCCCATGGGACTTGGGGCATAAGACAGGTCCTAATGGGCACTCCTTCGCTGCTCAGAAGTGGCCACTTGTAGCACAATCGCAGAAATGTGTAGCAGAAAGAGAACTGTTCACCACCCAACACAGGCAGAAGGAACATCAAGCCTCATTCATCTTCGGTTAATCTTTTAGTAAAGTGGTGTGTAAATGTTTTCAGGCAAAAAAATTCTGCCATATTTTTATTGTTATTTTTTAAAAACAGCTGATCTAGTCACAGCTACTCCACAAAATGTAGAGCTCCCAGAGAGCTGAAAACAACAAAGCAGTGAAAGCACTGCACTGATATTAAGAAGAAGAAGAATAGTAATCCAATAATGCAGCTCAGACACTGCAGCGAGTCGCCTACAGCAGACACCCTTACTAAAACCTCCTCCTTTTAATCTTTGTTCAAATTATTTTTATAGGGTGCCAATACTTTTGTCCTACTTGAAAGGCTAGTCTGATTTGTCCTACTTTATTGTGTTGTTTTAAAAGTTCAATAAGTCAGGGTGTGCAATAGACATACTGTAAAGACCGTAAGCCGTTTCGACTTTAATTTCATAAATAAATAATCGGCAAATCGAGGAATAAAACAACTCGGGACATGACGTCGGAGAAAAATAACCAACTTTCATTGATTAGTTTCCTTTAAAAACACACCACGGAGTGTTTCATTCTTTACGTATGGTCTTTTAAATTGGGAATGTGTCTAAACCTTTGCCTATGCGGTTGCCATATACATATTTAATATATCATTTATATAATCTAGAAATAAAACATGGAATATAGAAGTAAAAATCTGCTCCGTTCTCTCGCTCCACTTTATACCAAAGAGGAAGTTTATTGATTGAATGCTCAGATAAATGTGCCTCATCATCTAACACATGACTACACTTTTCAGTAAGGTCTACCAGACTCATGATTGGAAGATTTTGAGTGAAGACTTGCCTGAAAAGCCTCGTGATCTCAGCCTGATTGCACTTTTGTGTGCCAGGCTCTGATTTACCCACATGCCATTCCATTCTGGACTATTTTTTAGCTTTATTTCATCTACCCGAGCCCCTTGCTCCTCTCTTATTATGGCTGTTATTCATCTAGGAATTGATTTTCCTCCACGCTCCCTGTAATACTTTATTGGCTAAACATTTAATGCTGTAGGATTCACATTCAATCGAGCTTGTAACAGCATGCTGATTGTAGTTTTAAGAATTGCATGCAGTATGTGGGCGATATTGATTCTGTTACATGGGAGAAAAGACGGTGTCACGAATACGTGCTCGTAAAAAGCTTCACTCAGAAGAAGCCACACGTAGCCAGCTGAGCAATAAAGTGAGTTAAGGGGTAAAGGGTTAAAACTTTAGGTGTAAAAACTGGACTGTAAGTTGCAGTGATTTCTGAACAACACTTTGTATGAAGCAAATGGCAACTTTGGTGAAAAAGTTACATCAGTATTTATGCAGTGAAAGTTCCTCCTAAGTTCCTCAGGTCATCTGTGTGTAGTTCGTTCTAGTCATAAGGTTCGGTCCTTGAGTAGAAGATTTTTAATAGTACGCTTACTAGGGTTGTCACGACACCATAAACATATCTTACGACGCTATAGCAGCTGAAGTATCGCGATGCCGCGCAACATTGTGTTTATTCATAATTCAAATCTACAAAACGAACCACGTTTACAGAAATACACAGTTATAAGTGAAAACAGGAAAACAAAAACTAATTTTGCTCTGGACGATTTATTATCGAGAATGAATGACCGGCTGTTGGAAAAACTCAAGAATAATCACACCACTAATTCAATCTATTTTTCCCTAGAGCCACAAATTCATCCGAATGGAACTTGCCCTCCGAGTTCTAAGAACACAACATTAGGAATAAATAACTGAATTTAGAAACGAACCCCCAAAAAATCATAAAATTGGGAACATTAACTCGCTTACTAGCTAATTTTAGTACGTACACACAGCAGTTAGCATAACGTTATCTCCCTTACTATCAAACACGGCTAATTTCAGTATGTACAGTACACACAGCAGTTAGCATAACGTTATCTCGCTTGCTCCAAACACGGCTAATTTTAATACGTACAAACAGAAGTTAGCATAATGTTATCTCACTTACTAACAAACACGGCTAATTTCAGTATGTACGGTACACACAGAAGTTAGCATAACGTTATCTCACTTACTAACAAACACGGCTAATTTCAATATGTACAGTACACACAGCAGTTAGCATAACGTTATCTCGCTTACTATCAAACACAGCTAATTTTAGTACGTACAAACAGCAGTTTGCATAACGTTATCTCACTTACTAACAAACACGGCTAATTTCAGTATGTACAGTACAAACAGCAGTTAGCATAACGTTATCTGGTATTGCTATCAAAGACGGCTAATTTCAGTATCTACGGTACACACAGCAGTTAGCATAACTTTATCTCGCTTGCTATCAAACACGGCTAATTTCAGTATGTACAGTACACACAACAGTTAGCATAACATTATCTCACTTACTAACAAACACGGCTAATTTCAGTATGTACAGTACACACAGCAGTTAGCATAATGTTATCTCACTTGCTATCAAACACAACTAATTTCAGTATGTACGGTACACACAGCAGTTAGCATAACGTTATCTTGCTTACTATCAAACCCGGCTAATTTTAGTACATACACACAACAGTTAGCATAACGTTAGCTTGCTTCGGGTGATTACAGTATTTACACACAGCGGTTAGCGTAATGTTATTATATATAATGTTACTGTTTTTCGCCTAATTCCACCCCATGTTGCTAAACATGTTTGTATTTTGATGTGCGCAACTACGTGTCTGATTACGATTACGTCCCTCTTTATATATATATATATATATATATATATATATATATATATATATATATATATATATATGTATATATATATCATTTTAGCTTGTCTTTTATATATCTGCAAAATGTGAAATATTTGGACAAGAAATGTCACTCCGAGGAGTGTGAGCGTCGACTCGCTCTCACTCCGTTCATCCTTTTGTTTTTGCTTCAGCTCCATTCGAGTGAAAAAAGACTTTTTGTTCATCAGCGGCGCTGATTGAATCACGTTCAGCTCCAATAAGCAGAGCGCGTGATGGAGGGACGGCTGGAGACGAGCTAAGGAGAAATGGGTTAAGTGCTGTGGGTTTAATGGAAGACGTTGCGAGAGATATCCTCCACGGTGCCGCTTTGATGCGGTGTATTTTTCAGCAGCCTAAATTTTCGCTTTACAGTGCGCTGCCGTTGCCCGCGAACGCACGCGTCGATGCGAGCCCTTTCTCAGCAGCGCGCCCCATTTCTGAGCTTCTCTAATAAGCCGTCGTTTTTAAGAGGCCTTCGATCATTATTAGGTGCCCAAAAAAAGACCAGCACCCAATAGCGCAAGTGTCTCAGAGGAGGGTTTTTTCTCAAAATGGGTATTTGCTTTCAAGCCCCGAAAGCTTCGCATGCAAACCTAGGTCTCTATCTGGATAAAGGAGTCGAGCTGTCAGGCAGGTACAAGAAAGAGAGCAAGCTGTGTTCACCAAACCATTAAATTGCGAGGACTGCGGAATAGCACCGGCGCCTCCTGGCATGATGGGCAACATTTTTTTGCGGGAACAAAGGCTGGCTTCTTGTCCCTTAACAGATACCTCGGACCAATCGAGCGGCGCATAAAGCGCACTCTACCGCAGACATATCAAATGTCGCAATTATAATAAGGACCATTCATCAAACCACAGCGGCTTTCCAGAAATGCTGGGAACGCACCGTTCACCGTACAACTCAGTGACCTTCATTAGCATGGCAGCTCCCGTACTCCACACTGACAATAGAGAGGAGCTAATTGCGGCAAACTTCTCAAGAAACAACATGTTTCGGAATCAGCGACGTCTCTGACACTTTGGTAACTAAACTTTTTTAATGAACCCGACACAGCTGAATTCACCTGCACTTTGCATCTGATATTATGCAGTTATAATAACATGTTTATCCTGTAGCACTGAAAGCATTTGCGATGCACGCGGTTCAAAGGCAAAATTTCCGCCGCTAATTCCCTGTCCTTTCAAACGTCTCTCTGTGTGTTAATGCTGTTCGCGTGGGCTCAAAACGTCAGCTCAGATGAAACGGCGGTACGTCCCCAGTGTGCTCTGCACACACCCACACGGCCTTACCTGCTCCTCCTCGGTGAGGATGGGAGGTCCACCTGTCATTTCAGTGTCGACACTCGATCCCAAGACTCCTCCTGCGGCTTCATTATGCTTCCTCCTCTCTGCCTCTTTTGCATATCTATCGTCTCTTTCTTTCTCGCTTCTGCTTTTCGTCGAACGGGACCGAGCGAGAGGTCAGCATCACATTTCCTTTTTGTTATTTCAGCTCTTCATGTTTATACTGCCTACCATTCCAAAGCTGGCTTTTGTCAAGCACATGTTTAATCTCTGGAAATCTTTACGAATCGAAGTGCTCTGCCCTCTCAGAGCGACCGTCAGTCGGTTATGATACAGAAATCAGTAAATAAGACTTTTTTTTAATCACTGGGTCTGCTCGTGTAACCACCGGGGACGTTTATTCCACCCTATGGGCACTAGTAAAGAGATGAGTCTTGCTTGTCTTTGTGTCTTGAAGGGTTCTGAGTCGAGTACTGTAAGGCCCGGCTGTACGGACCATCCCGCGATCCATACATCCAACTATTTTCCATACTGAAGCTGTGGAAGCTGATCTGTTTTAGCATTGTGTACAGATGAGAAGGTGAGAGAGCTTCGAAGACTAAAGGACCAAAGCTCCACTGCATCGTTCTCTTACAACAGACCTGATATAAATCCCACTGCACCACTGTCAGCAGGTGGAATAGCATTGTGGGTAATGTAAGAAACTGTTAACCAAAGACAATAGAGAGACATGAAAGCCCATGAAACTAAACTTTAAATCTCAGAACTTCTTAAATGTTAAGAACATTAAATATAAAGATTACTATAAGTGGGAATCTTTCCTTCAAGTCTCATGACGATGACGGATTGTGGTCTTCATGATGTAGGAAAGAAACGGACTGATATCCAGACGGGCATTTCCGAGAAAATGTAGCAGCTCAGCTTTGTTCCGATTTAGCTTTAGGTCACGACATGGTATCCAGGATGAGATTTCTGGTAGATATGCTGAGATCAGTTGTCTGATGATTTGGGTGTCGTACACACAGCATTGCTAGGAGAAGCCATGTCAAGACATGACCCGTTCATTAGAAAACGGGTACAGAGAAAAAAAGAAGTGAAGAGGGCTGAACACTGAGCCTTGAGGGACATCGGTGGGAAATCTGCCTGGAGTTGATGTGGAGGATGTACATGAGCATTTCTTCAGGTATGGGGAAAAACTACTGCCATGGTGAGCCAGTGATTCCAAGGATATGATGGTATTGTGTGGTATATTTGCTACAGTATATAGCACATATATTTGCATCTAAGTATAGGATATTAAATGAAACAAGTATTATGTTGAGAAAGGAACAAAGAGAGAGAGAGAGCGAAAGAGAGAGAGACAGATCTTTTAAATTTCCATTGCTTTCATCCCTGGCTCACAATAGCACCGTGAGAGGGTGTGTATAAGATGATGTGAATATCATGGTGAGATATTCATAAAACAGGGTTGAGTGGTCACACGCTCACTCAAACATCATCAAATAATAGTGTATCATTGTTTGAAATGATGCTCCATTCCTTTCTCAGTTTATTTATCTCTTTTTTGTTTTGTCCTCATATGTTAAACGCGGTAGTCTGGTAGACGCTATCGAGACGCTATCGAGACACTATTGAGACGCTATTGAGAAAATCCGACAACCTCGGGAAGCGTGAACGCCACGCGTGAAAATGATGATAATAATAACGTGAACCGGCAGCGGAGAAAACCAAGCAAAGTGTGCAAAACCCGACCCTGAATACAAGGAGCTTTCCCTGTGTACATATTGCCATAGGAAACAACGAAAAGTGAAATGATTAGAAACCTGAGGGTTTTTTTAGTCAAGTACATAAAATGTTGCAAATATCATTTGACGGATTTTAAATTTTCCGACATTTATTTCTAGATAGGAATTATAGAAAGGAATGCACGTACAGTAGCCTTGTATCATGACAGCCTCAGCGTTTAGCAGTAGTGATTATCTTAATGAGGGAAAAAATCAACAACGCGATATCTGAATTAAATTTAGTTTTATATTTCAATCCAGCTGGATGCAATTAACCCATGGCACCCATGTTCGTCTTATGTAACACCGAGTGGGCGTGTAAGGAGAATCAGCTTTTCACTAAGATCAAAAAGCAAATGGAATGCATTAGTTTGGCATCTACTTTTCACTCTGTGAGATTCACCCTAATGGCTAATTAGAGGCTGTTATGCTTCCGTGCGTGCTGGGTTACCACCGTACCACAGGGACATTGGCGAGATTATCAGGTTGGTGCTGCCCCCCATGCTCCAGCTCCTCAGCAGGCTCACTTCTTTCCTCTGCAGCTGTGAGAACCAGAGGTGAGCTAACACACCTCCTTCTACACCTCCTGCTAGTGCGAGGAGTTCGAGAACACGTGCTCGGTCCCTGACCGTGCACGCCGGGAGGCTTGGAGGGAAAATATAGAACTCGAGTTGCACTCATAAAAAGGCTGCGAAGACTGCCGTGTGGCCTTGATCCTAATTAGACGTTAGTCGAGACGGTTTAGCCGGCAGTTTGTAAAGCATTTGTAATGTTTTGAATATACTTTTCTTCACTGTACAATGATTGTTCTTTGCAAAACAAATTGTTCTTGTACAATGTGTTTTATCTTATAATAGTAATGCGATGAAGAACCTTTCAAGATGGAGGTTCGTTGGGGTAAAGTCTGGATTGAAAAGTCTCACCACATGATGCTAGAGATGAACTATTAGCTTTGGTCGAATGATCCAGACTCAGATGGTAATATGGACACTTTTGTCATCAATTTGTCTTTGTTTTGACCTTCCTTTAACCTTTCTGACCCTTGAAAGATGTATCTCTTCGAAAACACCATCCTGACTGGGCTGAAAAGTGTTTTTCGTCATTTGGTAGACCCCTGATTTTCATATGATTAGCCCTCCAACATGGAAGTTATTTGATTCAGATGTTTGTTGGTGCTATATGTCTTTGGTCACGTTCACAATTGAACAATGCCTTTGCAGAGCTTAGAAAAACAAAAAACAAAATCATCAGTGTAAGGTTTCGTTTTTGGCATTCACGTTAGGTTATTGTTCTTACCACCAACAGTCGTGAGAAACAAACAGAGAATGGTATGAAGAAGCGAAAAGCTAGGCTGAGGCTCATTTCTTTCTTGCCAGACTGTAGATTCATGCAGCCAATCAGTGGCAGTCGTGTCAGGTGATTACATAGACTCTGTTCTGGGCTCTGGCTAGGTCGTTAAAAACACTGTTCTTCTTTTAGTTTAGCTGTTCCTATGTTGATTTGGATGTATGCTTTGGGTGATCCTTTTTATCTTCAGCTTACTAGCTGAATTTGACTGGTATTTGTAGCTATGTTCACAGTTCATGATTCCTTGGACCTTGAAAAACGCACCAGTTCTGGCTAAAGAAAAGCAACCCTAAAGCATGACGCTGCCACCACCATGTTCACTATGGGTATGGGGTTCTGTTGGTGTTCTTTTTTTTGTTGTTGTTGCACCAAACACACCTTTTGGAATTGGTCTCATCAGACCATGAGACATTTTGCCACATGGTTTAGGGGTGATTTAGGTAGGCTTGGATGCTTTTTTGTGAGAAAGCGCTTCCATTTAGCCGCCCTACTCCATCGCCTGTGAAGAATACGAGAGATTGTTGTCACGTGCAGAGAGTAATCAGCTCTCTTGGCCACCTCCCTGTAAGTTTTTGTCTTGGCCTTTTGTCAATTTTGGGTGGACGTCCTGTTCTTGGTGATGTCAACGTGGTGCTTCATTTTCTCCTCTTGTTGATGAAGGCCTTCACGATGTTCCATGATACATCTAATGTTTTTTAAATCTTTTCATACCCCTCTCTTTATCAAGTCTCTTCAACAAGTGAGATACCGTACACGCTTTGCAAGCTCTCTGCAGACTTCAGGAGCCGGATGAAACTGGAGGAACGGAGTCTT
The DNA here is from genome assembly GCA_012411365.1 of Ameiurus melas. Taxonomy (NCBI): domain Eukaryota; kingdom Metazoa; phylum Chordata; class Actinopteri; order Siluriformes; family Ictaluridae; genus Ameiurus; species Ameiurus melas. Next base: position 21,799,582 of record CM022770.1, on the reverse strand, counting down.
ATTCGATCCCCTTCCGAGGCCCTTTGTCATCCCATCAAAGCCCTGACCAAGCGCGTGTTCAACTTTTGTTTGTAAATGTAAACAGCATTAGCAAACTCGATCAGAATGTAATTTTTCGTGCATTTTATAATGATCCTGTGAGCGCATCGATCAAAAGACAAGAGACGCGAGAAGATAAAATGCTAACACGTTACAGAATTAATGGAACGATGCTAACAACGGTTGAAAGTGAGTAGATATCAATTAGCGTTAAGTGGTTGAGGTCCCTGTGAGCGGTCATTCATCATTAGCCAGATTAATTTCATTAGCACAAAACCTTCCAATCACAGCAGTCGACTTACAAGGATAAGGAAACTGTTATCATTTTAATCACCATGTTCCATTATCCTAGAGCAAATTAGCTGCAGCATTGCGTGCTCATGCCAGAGCTCATGCCTGACGGGTGGATGTGAACCTGCAGGAACAAGGTCCATCCCTGTTTGTGTTGCACATCTACTACCCTTTCTAGCCTTTTGAGGCTAATTAAAGTGAAAAGCAGATTTACGGGTGTGCTCACTCCTGTCGTTTTCACTCCACAGCCTGACCTGTGACTTTTACATTGAGGGATTGGTGCCTGTTAGTCACGGCTCTCGAGGCGATGAACTCCCGGGCCAACCTTCTCTCCCACTCTCCTGCTTCTCTCCCAGCTAAAAAAGAAACTTTTCCCTTATACAGGTTGACCCGAAGAACATGTGATCCAGTCGAACACACAAAGCGTCTCATATAGCCAATTAAAGCAGACACAATGCTCCAGAAAGAAAAAAAAAAAACGATGTATTTAGCTAGCAAGCATGAAAGAGTAGCGAAAATAAGAGAACGCTATCAGAAAAAAAAAGTATGATCTGTTGCTTTTTTTCTCTCTCTCTCTTCTTCTCCTTATTTCTGTCCTTTGAGCTGTGATGGACCAGACTGAACTCCTCCTGCTGTGAACATGCTTCAGTGTCTCAGATCCAGCACGTGTTTCCATCTGTGTGTGTGTGTGTGTGTGTGTGTGTGTGTGCACGCATAATGACTCCATGGTGTGTTAACCTTAAAAAAAGAATCTATGTGGGTGTAGGTGTGAAGGAACAGTTCTTCAACTCCGATGGTCTTTCACACTTTATCGCACATCTGCGTTTACATCTGCGTCCAGCGACCTGACTTTAATAACTCACTGAAGCGAGAGAGAGAGAGAAAAAAAAAAAACCCTGCATGCTAAAGGCAGTGACAGTATAATTTGATCATCTTCTTTGGAAAAATGTATCTATTTGTAGGACGTCGAGTCGAACAGATGCGTCACCTGCGGCCTGCCTCCGAAGGATCAGCGAACCGACCGCAATAACTGTGAAGATTAGCACAAGCCACGCGCAAGCTGTAAACATCTCTGGAGACAAAACGCGTTTCGGGCGATACAGACTCCTTTACACGCCTTGTTAATTATCTCTAAGTGTCATTTTGTTGGGCTTTTTTTTTCTTTTCTTTTCTTTTTTCTTTCTTTCTTTTTTTTTTAAATTGTGGCTTTGCGTTTTAACCTGATGGACAATGAGAGGAATTGGTGTAAAAGTGAAAAATTGTAACAAGAAACATTTTTGAGTCTTTTTAGGACATTTTTTTGAAAAAACAAAAAAATACGACATACTGAAAATGTAAGAACTGAAACGAAGACTGACACGCAATCAACCCTTGAGGATCCGTTTTATTTATTTATTTATTTCCTAAATTCCATTTGAGGGCTTTTTTTTATTTTTATTTTTTTAATTATTATTATTATTATTTTTTTTACAGATTTTTTCCCCAAACGTCTATATTTTAACCCGTATTTTCACTCTATTAACGCATTTAATACTGTAATTAATAATTGAATGCTTTGTTTTTGTCTAATTCCTTGACTCCTCGGTGTGCTTAACTCTTTTTATCTTTACGGGCTTTAAGAATTTGCGTTTATTTATTAATTTATTAAGTATTTATTTATTTTTTGACCTAGCCTACTAGGTTTAGAGGTTAAAATGTTTTTATGACGGTTCTATACTGTGTTTTACTATTTTAAATAAAGATTTCGTTGTGCTGTCTGTTTTCTTTCTGTATCAGTAGTGTTATTGTGGAGAATTCTGAATGGTTTGCCCAGCAGCAGGCTCAAACACCCCTCCAACAGAGTCACGATACTCTACACACAGAAACCCAACAGCGTCCTGAGTCACCTTAGAACGGTCTCACGGCAAAAAAACACTTCACTTGTTTACACTGATTGAAAACGTCTGATAAGTCGATCAGAACGTCGGTGACCTAGACGGCGACTACGAGGGTTGCGTGAAGACGCGAAGTCTCTGCGGTTTCGTATTGACCGCCACGACCGTCTCGTGCTCCGGTACTGCAGGTTGCGCTATTAAAATTTCACGGCTGTTCCGACGACTTCAGGACGTGGATTGCTGCTCCTCAAAGTCGTCCATCTTGGTATTCACGCCTCACACCCAGTGTTCCCGGGATAGGCAGACCGTTCCCTGGATACCGAAGCACTTACTAAAGAGGAATGAATGATTAATGAATTATTTAAGTAACTACATTAAAAGTGCAATCGATTCTTACTTGTAGAAATAACCTGGACTTGTGCTTTTCCAAGATGTTGTCATTTATTATGAAGCTGGAAGCAGATTTAACCATGTTGATCCTGGACAGGTCCGCAATCCGTATAAAGCTTTGAACTGTTTGAATAGACAGCGTTACCTCATGAATCAAGTACATACGCTTTTTTTATTATTATTATTATTTCATTACAATCAGAAACAGATCTCTTAAAAATCAGTGTGAGCTGAATTTTGCATCTATAGTGTTAGATAATAGTGTTTTTGAATGATCTCAATGGCCTATTGGAAATCTTACAATGTTAGCAATGCTAATAACGCTAATACTGGAGCTTTTAAAAGCTCAAAACCTCATTAAACAAAAACAGGACAGTGAAGTCAGTCTTGTCACACATTTTGTGTGTTTATAGTGTTACAACTTGACTTTTCAAGCAGCTGGTTGGCCTGTTATGTATGTTACAATGCTAACAATGCTAATGCCAGAGTTTAAAAGTCATAACTGTTCATTTTTTTCCACGGGGAAAGAAAAAAAACAACAACAACATTCTCATAAATCATCGCACGCTTTCGTGTGGAAGCGATGACGTCATGGCAGTCCTCGCTAGTCCTAACCTCTTGTTAGCATGCTAAGGAGTAAAAAAATCTTCATCGGTTTTACAATCAGCTAGCCAATCCCGCTCAGTATTGACAAATCTCACCTAATGCTCCTTTAATTTCTCCGTTGATCAGCCATTCGACATCTTTAAAATAAGCTCTGGGTAGATTTTCATTTAAAAGCAAAGAAGCAGACGAGTCACTTCCTTTCCGAATCAATCCAAATTTGGCAGCGTTCATTATGAACTGCTCGATCGTGATGTTTTACTGCGACTACAAACACTGTAACAGATTGTCAGATTTAATGTAAGTACTTCATTGCGAAATTTGTCTTGGCAATTAGGCTTTCGACTCCGTGCCAAGCGGGATTATCTTTGCCAAGCGTAAATGGGAAATTATGTACAATATCGCTCGTTCGTCATCATAAAACCACAACGTGTCAAAGATGTTCTGAGAACGGGGCGGTTCAGTTCTGGGATCGATAAACACCGTCGCTTGCTTTTATTCGTCTTCTGTCAAAAAAAACCCTAAAACAAACAACAAACAAACAAACAAAAAACACGGCGATGAGTCACCGGAGACAGACACGGTGAAAAGTTCAAGTTACCCCGTGAGTCGTTCTCATGAAATCGGCTGAAACTCGAGATAAAGGAAGAGAAAAAGAGATAAACCCGTCCTGGCGTATTCATCACCGCCTTCAAAGGTAGACGCCGCACTAATTAAACATCTGCGCAGGTCACGCACCTCATCTGCCAGCAACAACACGAGCACGCGGTGACATTTGGGTACGATATGAGGAGCCTATTTTAAGAAGGTTGCTTAAGAGAGACCAAAAAGCGTCTCGGTGACATCACACGATTCGAGTTAAGGCGAACAAAACGTAGATTTATTTCACTGATCTAATTTTAAACAATCATCATTCAACCCGTTCTCGTTCCTTTATTATTCCTCTCCACCCTTCATTTTTCTTCTCTGTCTGCTTTTCCCTTCAAGTAGAACAAAATGGGCCTAATCTTGAGCTTTAATCCGAGTGCTTTTCAGACCCCCACTGAACACCGAACACGGGATACACAACATTTACATTATTATTTTTATTTATTTATTTTTTTACAAATGATATTTTGTGTTTGGGTTATTTTTTTCCCCTCAGGAGAGGGTCTCCACGTCACCTTTCGTGCTCTTCTCTGGTGCACGCTTTTCTTCGGTGCCAGCATGTGATATTTCCGTACTGCTTAAACGCCTGCTGCGATCTCGGAGCGTGTCGTCTTTTCAAGTCGACGCCTCGAAGTGCTGCTGCTGCTGCGTCGGAAATGGCAGGGTTCAAAAATATAACGTGGAACGCACAACAAAAAAGCCAGTGGAGGATCTTTCTTTTTGAATTATAATTTGTTTTAAAAAGAAGCTCAATCCTTATATTGCGAAATCACATTCTGAACAAACGCGGCGTTTGTCATACCGGGATGATTTGGCTTTTCTTTTTCAGGTGCCCTGTTTTATTCCGTCCTTCTTGTAGGAGCCGTGCGGCGTGCCGCTTATTTTCAGATGTTAATGTATGCATTATAAAGAGTCTCTGCGTGCGTTTGAAGCATGCAGGGGTTACACACACACACACTTTCGCACACACACACCGACTGTTTGAAGTGAGCACACTCCTCCTCGTCTATATTCTATTTATATGCAGGAATATATTAACCACATATCACAATATAGTCAATTTCCATATGGGTTACAACTATGAATTATGGATTACAGCATAAGGGATTCTTGTTTTCACCTCATTCCTTCACAGTGTACCTGTGTTGGCCTGAAAATGAAAAGAAAATTGTAAAAATAAATAAATAAACAAATAAATCCATTATAATTGTGGGTATTTTGAAGGCTGGGAGCTTTCGGGGAGGTTCGAGAGGTCTCTTAAGGTGAAGCGAAGCTTAAATTCAAGTGAATAGAATGAGCCGGCTTTATCTCGATCTCTAATAAGGCCGGATGTTACTCGATTTCACACGGAAAAAAGGCCACAGAAGCGATAACCCCGCCCCTAAAATTTTACATTGCGCTTGTAATTTGACATTATATTCGAGATTTGATTTTTTCATCAGAATCGAGTCGTGAAAATTGTTTCCGATTTAAACTCATACACGTAAAAACGATCACTCACAATAAATCTTCCACAAAAACCATTGCTATTAAGCTGCCCTCAGATTCAGGATAACGGAAAAGCGTTAGCGTTATAGTGTGCTAGCTGTGTGCTAGCTGTAGTGCTAGATCTAGCTTCCCAATTAGATAAAACACATTTAGTACACTTTATACTGCAACAGGCCAAGCTACTGCAGAGACAATTTTCTTACAATGACAATTTCTACTAAGAAAGCTAGCTAAAGAGTTAGATGCTCCAAACTGAGCACCGCTAGCTCCAAAAACAATGTTGCGCTAACGTTACGTTATGAGATTTGTCATCTGTAACTCCAACGGTTCTGCTTCGTCTTTTCCCTCTTCTTCTTGTCTTCCTCTTTTCTTTTCTGGCTTCCAGACAGGTAACGGCAGGTTCGGTTAGAAAAATGTTCAGTTTGAAAAATCTAATGTGAACGAGTGTAGCCGATTAGCCGTTAGCGTTTGTGTTTGATAGGGGCTTGCGTTGTTTTATCTCACGTGAATTTCAGGCGTATCCCACGCACCACTGTCTGTAACTTTATTCCTTTCATGGTGTAGGGGTTCAAATTCTAAGAGAGCATTTGATTGGACAGAAGATCTGATGAGAAGAAGATCGCATGCGTGTTCGCATTCTAAATGCGAATTTTGTCATCGTTTTGGAGCGCGCTAGCTTACAGATAACCGTATGGCGGACATATTCGTACGAAAATCCATTTTGAATTCATGGCGATTTTAAGGGGACTTGACTACATACAGCTGCTTTAATTTCAGTTTGTGTTTATCGAAAAATGAATCCAAAATGCACGTCGCATTAATTGATCACCATGTTGGCTTTTGTTTATCTTCTCTGTTAGGATTGGACTCTTTCTTGTTGTCTAGACGGCAAAAGAATAAATGTAAGTACCTCCACAGCTAACGTATAAACCAGACAAGCGTGTATAAGACTTGTATTGTGCACTGGGAGAAAGCAAGAGAGAGAGAGAGAGAGAGAGAGAGAGAGAAATAAAAGCCAAACAAGCAAGATGTTTGTTCAGTTCTTTATGCTGTACCTCTTTGTGATTTATGTTTCTGGATATATGGGTTGAGAAAAAAGAAGAGAAAAAAGCTGCAGCTGCAGCCAGAGTGGCTCGGTGCTGAATTCGGCAATCAGGCACTGTCAGAGTCTTCATGCTCTGCAGGAGGTTTTGTCAGAGACAGGAAGAGCTGCTGTTTAACGTGTCTGCAGAGGAGCGACGAACCACTTTCGCGCCCAAATCTCGGTCACAGGTTGTGCTGCTTCCTGTGAACAAATTGAGAAGTCACAGGGATAGAATTATAAAGTCACTTCAGTCATGGGAACGTTACGCATCTTCAGATTTAGCCTGAAAAAGCTAAGAGGGGAATATCTAGAGGGCATATTTTATTCGGATTGTCACCAAAATTTTCACGAGTTCGCGGTTGCGAAAGGCACGCTGACCTGCCGGTTCTGCTTTTGGGTTTGGTTTTTGTCTTGCGAAAGAAACTGCAGACTTTCTGGTCTTTAGAGAACTTACCTACACCACTAAAATGTCACGCCAAACTTAGGGGGGAGAAAAACAAAAACATTTCCAATTTGTTAGGCGTAAAAGGTTTTAAAAGTGTAAAACTACCGTCCAAATACTTATGGACCTGGCGGTATGTTCACTACTGGAAGCGTTTTAGGCATTCGTAATGAACTGATAACGTGCCATAAAGCTCACGCAGTATACAGTAATACCTCACAATAAATAAAAGAGGTGTGTATTAGCGCTCATGTCAGAACACTGTAGGTTAAGGAGGACTTTTAAGTTTCGTTTTAAGGTTCGAATTAAAGTTCGCAGGAAAACATCATCTTAGCTTAAAGTGGAAAATACTGTTGTTTACGGAATGCTGGAAACATTCACGGCTCCGAAAGTCATTTTTATTACACATGTCGGAAAACCGCACTTTTCATTTGAAGGAAAACCAAATTTCAGATACCAGTAACGGTAAACTAATCAATGATCATACATCGTATCGAAATCGTTTTTGTTTTTATGTTTAGGTGAACGACCAGATTTATAACTGTTGTAAGGAATATATATATTTATATATATATACGTACAGTATGTTTATGTATATTCAATATATTTTTACATAGAGTATAATATCTAAAAATGTGTGAATTATATGTGATAATGTTTTTGGAGTGCTGATTTATAATCCAAACAAAATAACAAAATCAAAACAAAAATTAAACCTTAGTTTTATTTTTAGTAAGACATGATTTTTCATGGTATTGGTGGCATCACACGATTTTCCGCTAAACACGTAGGCTAGCTAGACGGACAACTACCTATCGACAGTGACTAGCTGTGCCGATGTCCGCCATTTGCATTTCAGATGATTAGCATCATGTCAGTGGTTCTTAAGGCTAGCCACGTTGTATAGTCTGAAGAAAGATGGAAAAATCAACAAAAAGTTCTTCATAGCGGTTAGCTCGTTCTTGCTAACCTCTGTCAGAACCGCACTGTGCAGCTTATAAATATTTATTTGAACTCAGTGCAGTTCAGAGACTGAATTCAAAGCTCGACTTCAGGGGCGTAAATACTAAATAAGCTAAATTTGGGGAGGGGGAAAATGGCCGATTCATCACGCGCACGAGTAAAAGCAGCGCCTGCAACCCCGTCTGTTAAAGAAATGCTAAGTCATCCCTCTGGATGGTGGAGAGAAATAAAAATGGAAACGTATTCATCTGAACTGCCTCGTGCTCTCGCACACACTCCCATGCTCTGTGAGCTCTAAATCCACTACACAGCGATACGGACTCCCCCATGCAGGGAGGAGAAGAGCGAGGCCTCGCTGAGTCTGCGGTGTGTTATTGAAACGCAGGCCGGCGCTCGCTCAAAGTCACGAGGCCCTAAATCTCCTCAACGCCAGGTCACGCAGGGCGAGAACACGGAGAGCGCGAGAGCACTCGACTGAGTCAGCACGGCCGGGGTGTGCAGGGGAGTCGCGGACAGATTTATTAAATTAATACAACACTCAGCAGATTACAGCCCCAGGGAAGGGGGAGTTGATATTTATTCCATTCTTACATGTTTATTATTCGACAGAAAAGATGTAGGAGATTAGGAGGGCAGAAAGGAGACAACATTTCTAAGAAATTGTTTGTTTGTTTGTTTGTTTGTTTGTTTGTTGTTGTTTTTTGGAGAATTTACTCATTAGCATTTGTTATTAATTTTGTAGAAAGCAAATTAAATGAATTGTTACTGTTATTCCAGTGCAGATCTTTTAGTACTAAGAGGAGGGGGCGTGGCTATTGTACATGTCAGTCTCAGTGAAGGAGACGTGGCCAGACTCAGAAATGAAATGGGAGTGGTCTGAATGAAGTAGGTGTGGCCTTTGTACCTTTCAGTCTAAGTGGACTAAGGAGGCATTTACTTTTGTATATGTCAGTCTCATAAAAGCAGATACTTGTCACTCTCAGAGGCGTGGCCTCTGTGTCTGTTAATAAAGGAGGTGTGGCCTTTGTACATGTCCATACCAGTGAAGGAGGTGTAGCCCTTTTATATATCAGTCTCACTGAAGGAGGCGTGGCTTTTGTCAGTTTTAGTGAAGATGGAGTGGCCTTTGTACATGCCAGTCTCAGTGACTTGAGGCGTGGCCTCTGTGGCAGTCGATCTAAGTGAAAAAAGGTGTGGCCTCAGTGGATGTCAGTCACATTCAAGGAGGTGTGGCCTTTCTACTCATCAGTCACAGTGAAGGAGGTGTGACCTTTTTTACTTTTCTGTCTTATAGAAGGTGATGTAACCTCTGTACCTGTCAGTCTCATTGAAGTGGGTGTGGTCTTTGTTCTTTTCAGACCGGGTGAAGGAGGTGTGTCCTCAGTGAAGTCGGTATGGTCTTTGCACTTTTAGTCTCTGACGTGGGTGTCATCTTTGTTCTTTTCAGACCGGGTGAAGGAGGTGTGTCCTCAGTGAAGTAGGTATAGTCTTTGCACTTTTAGTCTCAGTGAAGGACGAGTGGCCTTTGTAAATGCCAGTCTCAGTGACGTGGGTGTGGTCTTTGTACTTTTCAGTCCAGGTGAACTAGGTATGGTATTTATACATGTCAGTCTCCATAGCAGAAGTGTGGCCTTTTGGACTTCCTGATGGCCTCTGTCCATCAAATAGCTCTAAATTATATTATACCAAACTGTAGGTGACTTTAAATGTTTTAAATATCCTCGTATATGACACTGTATTTGATATTTGGTTGATATTGAGAAGTGCATCGTATCGTCGTAGGGAGAGACCTGTATTGTAAAACACATGATAAAAGTAGTTTACAAAACTGCAGTCTCACTAGAACATCATGGGGAACCACAGAAGCATCGTCACGATAAACAGGACACCATTAATAACTGTTAACTGTACAAATTGCAATGTAGATCATCATAAGCACCATCATATGAAAGCATCTATATATTTATTGCACTCATATATTCTGCAGCATTACATCTAATGCATGTATAACTCAACATCTTTAAACATGAAAAATATAAAGAAAGCATGCAGCCCCGAGTATGGAACATGAAAAAAGGCTTCTAATTCATTCCTGCCCCAGCCTCTACAGTCCACAGTCATTAATGATAATTGAAGGCAATGCTTTTTAGCTTCTCATTCCATTTGTAGGGGGGAAAAAGCCACATGATACTGTATGAGGGCTGAGGAATTTACCAAACCAAAGCGTTTCATTTTTCCCCCAACACGTCAAGCTTAGAACTTTAAATATATCCTTATGCTCTCAGAATTCAAATGTGTGACCTTGTGATCTCAGCCCTCCTCAAAGACGCTTTCTTTCTCGAGCTGTAAGTGCATCAACACAGTCTCGGGAACTTGTGTTCTGAAAATTACAGTTGGTTAAAATTAGGGTCAGGGGCAGGGTTAGTGGTGAGAACTGAGTGAAATGCATGAAAACCAACAAAATGTCTGTTGTTTCATTTAGAGCAGGGGTTGCCAGCTAGTGGACCATGGTCCTGATAGCAAGTACTTAAAAAGCTTCTGTATCAGACCCAATGAACCTCCATCCATCCATTTTCTGTTCCGCTTATCCTACACAGGGTTGCAGGGAGCATGGAGGACTATCCCAGAGGACTTGGAGCACAAGGCGATGGACACCCTGGACGGGGTGCCAACACTCACATACATTCACACACTATGGACAATTTGGAAATGCCAATGAGCCTACAATGAGTGCCTTTGGCATGGGGGAGGAAACCGGATAACCAAGAGGAAACCCCCAAAGCAAAGGGAGAACATTCAAGCTCCGTGCCCACAGGGCGGAGCCAGGAATACAACCCCCAACCCTGGAGGTGTGAATCAAACATTTATTTAGATGAAGGCAACTAATCAAACCATTTACGTTTACATTTATGGCGTTGGGCAGACGACCTTATTGAGACCGACTCACATTTATCTAATTTGTACAACTGAGCAGTTGAAGGTTTAGGGCCTTGCTCAAGGGCCCCACAGCGGTAGCTTGGCAGTGCTGGGGGTTGACCTCCTGACCTTCTGGTCAGTAACACAACACCTTTAACCACTGAGCCACCACTTCCCCTGTAGAATTCTAGCTACACGACTAGAGATGGAACATCAGGAAAGGGACAGATTTCTCATATTTTCTATATATATGTATTTATTTTTTGCCTTTTCTGGTTTGTTTAGCAAGGCGACATGTTTGACATCTCATCTATTCAGAGTCTATGGCGCTAGTCAAAACTGGTAAGCGTCACTACGAAGCAAATCATAACAACTTCAAATCGTCTTGAACAAATCAAGCCTGCATTAGAAGGTCACTGTGTTCACCATTCAGCCATGACGTATGTTTAAATAAAAGAACTTTCATGTGACTGAAACGTTCAGGAACATTTCGAGTTTTGTGTGAGATCGCGTTGGTCCGTCGGTTGGTACAAATGACGGTTGGGATATAAAGTTGAAGATCTGAAGATTTTCTGACCGCTCAGAGAGTCTTTGTTTCAACCCTAAGTGTAAACGAGAACGTGACCCGTCCTGAAGACCTCTCTGGACATGCTGACCAATTAGTATCTCAGATTGTGAACTGAAAGCACAGACCGTCCGAGTACTAAAGACTCAGATCCTTTTACCGACCAAAGCACTTGCGGGATTTCTCTACGACACGGACATATTTGATCCGTCCTCGTTCTCGACTGATCTGGTCTAAACCACATCACAAGCTGGCACATGTAAAACATCTGGATCTTTGTGGTGTACGTTTCCGTTCGTGTTTCTTTTTATGTCAGCTGTTGTAACACAGAGCATGCTCTACAAGCTTACTGAATGTACACAGGTTTTTCTTTCTTTCTTTCTTTTTTAAAAAGATACGTGACTGGAGTTCCACCCGGAGTTTTCAAACATAAGAGAGGCAGCAACTCAGTCTCAGTTTCTCTGATCCTTTCCAATCCTGGAGCGCTCTGATCACAGTGCGCTCTTTATATTAATAAAACTAGCTTTTTCTGTTTTCTTTTTGTGGTCTGTTTCATCCAGAAACAATCTTGGGATTTGTACTAATATCCTTCCAGTCACTAACACGGGACCTTGGCTACTGATCTTACATCGTCCACACCAATCATTGTACCTCTTTCATCAGATAACATTTCATCATACCATGAACTTTCAATGCATTTTAACAGGGTTTAAGCTCAGCACTATTGTAGCACATCTAATGATGTACTGTATCTCCTTGAATTTAAAGTGGTATTGTTGTTTTCAGCCATTAGTCATAGCTAAGCACTTGCATTACTTCTGTTCATACATATACATATATTTGAACTCGATGCTCCAACTTAACGAATTCACGATTGCATTCAAATCCATTAACGCTTATATGTTTTTATATAACTTCTCTACCTATTGTGCTCATCCCAAGACTATTATTATCAATATGCTTACCGCTGTTTGTCGTTACTCTTCTACACCTGTACTGTCATGATTTATAATCCAACATTATTATCCAGTATCACCCCGAGGTCGATGGGTTCCCTTTTGAGTCTGGTTCCTTTCAAAGTATCATGTCTTGCCTTGTCTCAGAGAGTAGTTTCCTCGCCAACTGGCTTGCTCATTAGGGATTTATGCCTACATCTGAATTTCTATTGAGCTGATCGTTATACAAACAAATTGAATTCTAACACGATACACATGATCAATTTGACAGCAGTTTCGGATTTACTTCTCAGCTTATGAGCCAGTCTTTCTTCTTCCCTTTACAAATGTCACCTTGCAATGTGAAGCCATTTCTAAATGACTTGAAACGCATAAATAAATAAACGAATCAATAAAACGGTCAGTCTGGTTGCCCTTCATATCATACTGTGCGATGGTTGATATTTTGCCTGCGCAAATATTTTCCAACATACCGATGACAGCCTAGTTGTTTTAGCACTTGGATATAGGCCACTCGAAGCTGACCCGGGAGCAAGCAAATACACAAGATAAATCTGATTCTAAAAATGAGTGCTGAGAATGCGCCATTACACTTCCAACAAATTATCTGACAAAATCAGACTTCCTGAAATATAATCAATAGCCTCCGGCGTGTGGCCTTCAGACCCTCAGCCTCTCTTACATCCATGACATTAAGCATTCAAAACACAACAGCGTGGTCCATATATCTGTCTGCTTAACCTTTTCCTTCTCGGCCCCTAAGTGAAGAGGGGACGTGTGATGGAGACACAGACGCAAAGCCTAAGGAGGTAAAGAATCTCCAATTAAAATGGATTACAAAATCAATCCACCCTTCTCAGTCTGCACAAGGAGAATGGATTAAGTAGACGTATAGAGAGCTGAACCGAGGGGATTTCTGCCATGCAATAGACATGCAAAAACAATGAGGTGATAAAACGCTTAAATGGTCCCAATCGATGTCCATTATGGTTTTAGAATTTGTAGGCCATGGGGGAATTCATGAAGCGTGCCCATTTTCTTTGAAAGAAAGCCTTTTTACGTCTCTTTAAAGGTACGTAAAGCTCACGGTTGTCTCGATGCATCGCAGTCCTTTCAGCCTAACCCAGAAGGGTTCCTCATGGGATCTTTGTTTGGACTACAGTTCTAGTTTTCCAAACGTGTTCTCCGTGGAATCTTTTATGAGAGGGAAATGGTTCTACAGGGACCAGTTCAACGCTTAAAACAGAGGAACAAATTAAGGAATCCTTTAGGGTGCCAGGTATACAAGAGTGTAAGGGGAAAAGACTAGGTGATAGAAGATATAGAAAAGCTGGGAACTTGAGGAAACAGGAACTAGGAGTACTGTGAGATCGAGAGGAAAAGCGGTATCAAGCTCCTGTCCTTGACAACCTTTTCATATAACCCCAAACAGTATAAAGCACTTACTGAAAAGAAAGAAAAAAAAAGAATAAACAGTTTATTTATCTGCCATTGCTTTCCTCTTGCCACAGACTCCTTGGGGATGATGAGAAAGGATGTTAGCTTTGCGCGCTAGCATCACAATCATTCTAGCACTGCGACAGAACTGCAGAGTTCTACACGATGTTCTACCTCAATTGGTGTCAATGTGATGTCTAAATAGAAAATTCCCAAATTGGTCGGACCTCCAGGAACTAGAACTAGAGGAGAACTAGACGAGCTCATTAACAAGAATCATTAACCAGTTCACGCGTAGCATAAAATATGTTCTTCGCAATAATCGAGACAAAGAAGGAGATAGGTAGATGAGTGGTTTAGGGTATCAATGAAAATGGAGAGGCAAACATTGACCAGAGGACCAGAAAACAGGAAGTTGTTAAGGAAACCAGGTCGACTCAAAATGATGCCGTGCTGCAGGGTGTTATGCTAAAACGGCCTGCTTTCTGAGAAACAGTCGTGGAAGAGTTAATGCTCGGCTGCAGATGGACTGCTGCTGAGGGCCTGATGCTAAATGCGCTGTGGCAGTCCGGAGTTTCACCAGGGCGTCTCCGCTCCTCCATCCACCCCATGGTGAAAGCAGCGAGCGCAGACCAGGGCTGCCCACCAGCTCTCATTACGAGACTGCAAATCATTATGGATCTCCTCTCTGTCCGCGCGGTTCTTCTGAACCTCTGGCGGATCACGACTGTGCACAATCATTAGCAGATGACAAACCACATTACGCAGACCTCAGTGCTGGACTTGAGTGGATCTGACAAGTCCTCTTTTGGATCAAAGGCTCAATAAGGCACACTCTTGTTGGATAAACACACAAACGTGCACAGAGTCAGGCCTGGATGCACACACTTGAACTCCCTTCTCTGGACACAGGGTTTGATTTATTCGCTGCTTATTTCTAAATCCATGGTCCTTTAGAGAAAATCGGAGGAAACAATAAATATCGGGGTGAGTTCTCGGTTAAATATGTTTCATGCAATTGGAACGAACAGGCAATGATCATTTTTCATGTGGCTTTCGTTTTTCTGCTCTTTATTAGTTCGGGTTGTCGTGTTTTTTTCCCCGTATGGAGAGCTCCGACATCACGGTTCTACCCTGGCTGCCAAAAGCCCTCCACCCAATATCAGGTTTTAATTACATTCTTTGGTCGAGGCCATTAGCTTCACTTTGCACTTTAGTCTAAGACTTATGTTCCCAGTAATTTAAAGGTCCATGGGACATTCATATCCTTTCAAACAGAGTGTGCATCACGCCTCGACTTTCATGTGGAGGAACGTGCATGTGTGTGTATTTGACAAAGGCACTTAGCTACTATTAATGTCTCCACCGCTAAGCCTCGCTGAGGTTTTTAAATGGGCTGTCAGGCGATGATGGTCGCTTTGAACTCGCCATCAGGGTTGTGCTGCCAGACCAAGAAGCAGCATAGGATAAAGCCGCGGTGCCTCTCTCTGCGGTCTTAAAAACGCAGCTGGGGCGATTGCTCTCCATTTTTGTGAGGCTGATGATTCTGCACCGCCTCCAGAGTAAAGTGCACCAAGCGCCAGGGTAATGAAGTGTGCTTCTATTGTCTGGAAGTAGGGCAGTGGCACAATGTGCGCTAGACACACACTTGCACGCCATCGATAGAGTGAGCTATTATCCTCCAGCCAGGTGATGCACACTTCACACTAAGAGACTCCACAAAGCTTTCTTGCAGAAGAAACGGGGGTCTAATAGCCCTGATTCAGACAACTCTGTTGTTGGAAAAGAGCTGCCTGAGATTCTGTAAAGTGTTTTTAAGTACTCGGTCAACATAGTGTAACAATTGCAAAAGAGCAGGAAGACAGGACGTGTATGAAGTCACAAACAGTTAAAGTTAGGGTGACAGGCAAGGTTGGCTTTTTTTTTAATGACTTTGTTTGTTGAAAAATACAGTGAAAATGCTCTTGTTCAACTTTTGTGTTTCCTGATGGGGTCAGTGTCACCAACTTAGCAACTTCAAACCCTTTAGTGACTTTTGAGCAGATGTCTGATCACCATTGTTCACAAGGACCAATCACTGATCACCACTGTTCCCAAACACCAATCACTGATCACCACTATTCCCAACATCCAATCACTGATCACCATTCTTCACAAAGACCAATTGTTCCCAAGGACCAGTAACTGATCACCATTGTTCCCAAACACCAATCACTGATTACCATTGTTCCTAATCACCAATCACTGATTACCATTGTTCCCAAACACCAATCACTGATTACCATTGTTCCTAAACACCAATCACTGATTGCCATTGTTCCCAAACACCAATCACTCATTACCATTGTTCCTAAACACCAATCACTGATTACCATTGTTCCCAAACACCAAGAACTAATCACCACTGTTCCCAAACACCAATCACTGATTACCACTGTTCCCAACAACCAGTCACTGATCACAATTCTTAGTCTGCTTGCCATCGTTCCCAACAACCGATCACTGTAACACCACGCATGCAGTTCATTATTCTTCATTTTAACTCTTTTCTTGGTAATATTTACAGTAATAAAAGAGAGTTACTCCACAAATAACCATGTTGTTCTACGACTTCATTTTGTTTGCGAATGATATTGTTGCTATTCGAAGCAAGACCAGAACGTTGTCGCTCGTCACCAAAACATTGACCAGTGACTTGGTGGCGCTTTGTCAAGGGCGTAAGGACAATGTAATACATCAGACTGCAGGACTTGACGTAGTTTCCCTTAATGCACTTTATTAGCTAGCTAGCTCGCCATACATTATTATATATATATCATGTTAGCTACCTTGTTCTAGCTTAGTTTGTTAGATTCCGGGCCAGTCCAAACATAGGACTGGACTAGCTAATGAACTGATCATTTCTCAACCCCTGCACCCATTAACTGCACTCATCCCATGACTGTATGTGAGTATGCCCTTCAGCGTAAAATCCCGATGATTTCACCGGGGTTATTAAATCTTCCCTTCACTGTGCAGTAGTATTTGTACTACTATCTCCCTTCATTGACCGTATCGGCTCGGCAGATCCGTGTGTCATGTTTCTTTATTAAGTGTAGTGGGTGACTCAAACAGTTGTGCCCTTTCTTTTCTTTTCTGTACTTGTGCTGCTCCCTCCAACCTCCGCCGACCCAGCTTGTCTCTGTCTTGCAGCAAGACATCGACCCCACTGTTCGTTCTCCTATATATTTTGCCACAGTGCTCATATGTTGCGCTTTAATGACCTTAGCGTCTTCCTCGCTGAAAGTTACCGGCAATTCAACCTCTGGCCTTTTGAGACATTGTTTCTCCTCCTTATCTGCCATTTCATTCCCTTCCACCCCCACATGAGCTGGAGCACACATGGAAAGGAAAGTATGTGCTCATGTTTCTAAGACTAAATAGACTCTGGCAACGTGCCAGTATGGGGTTTTGTCTAAATATTGATTGTCCTGACTGGGCTGTAACCGAATATGAATACATTATCCAGATTGAACAGAATGTGTTTTAAACGGATACAAATACCATTCACTGTTCTGTTCTTTTGCCAGAACATTTCCAATGCCATCTTGTTGAAACTAGATGTGCGCATCGGGACCCCATGTGATCCGATGAGATGCAACAAAACCCGAGTTTTATATATATATATATATATATATATATATATATATATATATATATATATATATATATATATATATATATCCATATATCCATCCATCCATCCATCTTCAACCGCTTATTCCTGCTTCAGGGTCGCGGGGAACCTGGAGCCTATCCCAGGAAGCATCGGGCACAAGGCGGGGTTACACCCTGGACAGGGTGCCAGTCCATCGCAGGGCACAATCACATACTCACTCACACACCCGTTCATACACTACGGACACTTTACCAAGCTGCCAATCAACCTACCATGCATGTGTTTGGACTGGGGGAGGAAACCGGAGTACACGGAGGAAACCCCCGCAGCACGGGGAGAACATGCACACTCCACACACACATGGCACCGGTGGGAATCAAACCCCCGAGCCTGAAGGTGTGAGCCGAACATGCTAACCACTAACCCCAGTATAACGATTTAATAATAAATACTACTGTATATTGTTATTCGTGTTCCTAATCATAAACTCATTTCCGGTGTGTACCAGAGGAGACTCGGCTGTCCCTGCTGAGTTTCCCATCCTGCCAAGAGTATTTGTTTGTCACTCTTGGCTTGTTAACATCCAAGTGTTTATTTTTTTTTTTTCTTCTAAAGTGCGTTGTATTGAAAAGGCATTATTAAAGTTCCTGCTGGAAATGTCACAAACGTTAACATGGCGAGGTAGTTATCCGTATGACAAAACATGAAGTAATGTAGACCTGCCAGTCATCCGAGAGAAATAAGGAAAGCGAGAAGTCACCCAGGAAACAATAATTCAAGCTTTTCCTGCTGCCTTTCTCTCATTTTTTTCTGCTTTCTTCTAGCATTTGAGCGGATCATAGAGCTTTCTCCTCTTGCTAACTCAAATCGATATCGAAATCGATTCCACTGCACTTCAGAGTCCTTTGTAACATTTGCCCGGGCATCTGTAAATGTCATCGGCGTGTCTTTAGATTCTTGTGTTTGTTTCAGCAACGGATAATAAAATACATGTACGAGCGCCATTGTAGGGTTTCTGTTCAGTTGCATCATCTCGTCATTCTGAGTTGCACCCGGATAGAAAGCATGAAGCACCTTCGCAACTCCGAAAAAGCTCCAGCGTCAATGCTTACAAATACGACATCAGGGAGGTTTAAGTCCGGCACATTCCTCTCGCGGTGGATCTACAGGAGTACAAGCCGCAATGTCCCGAGCCTCAACACGCTCAGAGGAGAACACTAAGCTCGATAAGCCACGAGCAAGTCTAGCGTTCGTATCCGTGTCGCAACCTTAAGGGCCGCTCCGTTGCTTTATTAGCTGTACGAAACGTAGTAAATGAGACCTCAGATGCCCGAGAGACCGAGCGAACACGAGTACAGACTTAAGGAATGGAACTTACCCCGAAGGCCTTGCAATCTGATGCAATACGCTTTTCAAAGCAGCAAGAGAATGATGGATGGTGTGTAAACACGAGAAGTAAAAATACTTCATTTAAAAAAAAAAAAAAACAAAAACGCAGCACGGGATTTATGCGTCTGAATACAAGACACGACGACTGACGTGGCGTCTAAAC